>JALPQD010000012.1:1472776-1484496 GCA_023101885.1 Typhlomys cinereus
AGGGTGAGTTATAACACAAGTAAAGTGAAGCTCAGTCATGGGCCTGGAGAGACAGCTAGCTCAGCAGGTAAAGCACTTGCCATGAGGGTGGGAGGGACTAGAGTTCAGACCCTCAGATACTTTAACATCTATAATCCCAGTGTGCTCAAGTGAAATGTGAGGACCCTAGGGACCAGAGTATTTGCAAAAGCTCATAGGCCAGCCTGCATGGCTCGCACACAGGAGGTGAGGAGTCGGGGCCTCAAAGAAGGTAAATGCAAGCATCATTGCTCCCTCCACCTCCCATACATACTGAGAGATACATGCACCCACACTCATACAGTCATGCATATACAAGTGTACACGCACATATACCCAAACTCTCATAGACACAACAGACAACACAACCCACACACCACACCACACACACACACACACACACCAAGATTAGCCAGGTGCTTACTATCTTTCTGACATTCTATTTGGTACACTACCTCAGTGACATTATTTTGTTATCTAACAATAGTTCTCTGAGGTAAGGGTTCCTTTTATTGTCCCCACTTATAGATGAAGAAACAAAAATAGAAAAACAAAACAAAAAAATGCTGAATACATTTTAAAACAGTGCCTGGCTGGTATGAAATGGGACAAGATTTCCTGGATTCAAACCTTGCTACTTGTACTTTCTAAGAGGTTAATGAAAAGTGAGAAGAGCAGAATAAGTGGTCATAGACTCCTTTAAACTGCATCCCAAAACAAGCAGCAACAAGCAGCATATGTTAGGGATTCTTTCAAAAGGACCAAGTCTATGTGAAAAAAACAAGAAGACTATGTTCTTCCTCCTCGACCCACTTATTTGATTCATCCATCTTACATCTTCTGGGCTTCCTCCCTCACTCCTGTTCCTTTATCCCTTCCCTCTCTTTTCACCCTCCTTCCCTCCCTCCTTCCCTTCCCTCCTTTCTTTCTTTCTTTTTTCTTTCTTTTTTTTCTTTCTTTCTTTCTTTTTTTTCTTCTTTCTTTCTTTTGTCCTTCCTTCCTTCCTTCCTTCCTTTCTTTCTTTCTTTTTTTTCTTTCTTTCTTTCTTCTTTTCTTTCTTTTTTTCTTCTTTCTTTCTTTTTCTCTCTGTCTCTGTCTCTGTCACTGTCTCTGTCTCTCTGTCTCTCTGTCTCTGTCTCTCTCTCTCTGCACTTGTAAGTGAAAGTTTGAATACATCTTTTCCTAACTAGGCTTCATTAGGAACTGATAATCGTCAGAGTAAAATCCAAATTGCGGCTACAGGATAGAGGTAGTTTGCCTGTCTTAAGTCTCGGGCTCTATATTCTCTGCCATTCAACCTGGCAAGCAACTGAATAGTATTAGGACAGAAGTTAACTTAATGGCTACATATTTGTCTTGAGAGTCAGACTGAATGAGTGAGGCATTGACTGGAAGACACTAAGCCAACAGCACCTTGACAGCTGCCAGAGCCCACAGGGGGAAGTCTGGACAGCTGGTGAACCACCACACCACAATCATGGCACTGTTTTTAAAATAAGAAATAGCAAGTACCTGGCTGTATTAGCCTCAGAGAATTTCTATTAAATAAAATAATACAAGTGATTCAAGAAACAGATTATATATATATGTATATATATATATATTACACATATATATCTATGTGAGTAGATAAAAGGATCAGTTAGTTTCCTGATGAGGCAAATACTTGACTGTTCATGCAGCTAAACATATATACTACCCTACACCCTGAGAAATGCCTCATTGATTTTCCTCAGAGAATTCTATTTCCTAGATACATGCCTTCAGTTTTTACAGATGAATCCAATTCTAACATTAGGGATTCTGACCAGCAGCTGAAGTATAATCAAATGGTTCAATTGTCTCAAGTAACCTAAGTCATCGTTGGATGTGCATTGAATCTTTATGTTTATTTTCTGGTGTCTGTATTCTTCTCACCTTCCATTGCTTTCTAAGTCAGAAAAACTGTGACTAGTTCATGCTACAAGCAAATACAGGGAAAAGTAAAGAACCTAGAAGCTTCACTATGGCGCTAGGACACTGGGTAAGGAATAGCATGATAACCATTTCTGAAAAGACAAAAGTCCTTCAGCTTTGGATTTTCTTGTTGCCACTTCTGGGGTTCATGGCAGACTTCTGAGCCCTTTGTTTTTCTGACATGTTGCCTTTCCTGGAGGATGGATAATGATGTTTATTTTTAGATAAAATTTTACCCAGTAAGCTCTGAATTTACAATTTAGAAAATGTGTAATTATGCTAGCAAGCAAAGCAATAATCATTTTGTAGAAAATACCAAATATCTGTTACCGTGGCAATTAATATGACACACCTAGCTGAGATTGAATTTACACAGTGTCAGAGTCAAGCTAATATTCCATGTGACTCACTGGAAAAGAAGTCATTCTAACCAGAGAGAGGTTAAGCAGAGAGACACAGAATACCAGCAAAGTCTCTGCTGGATCTTTTTCTGAAATGACTGGCTTAGTTTTTTTTGTGTTTGTTTTTACTTTTTTCCTTTTGTCTATAATCAAGGAGTTTGTCAATAAGGAATAGTTTCCATTATGTTTTTACATTGGTATTTATTTATTTAAGAGAGAGAAAAGGAGAGAGAGAGAGACACTGGGAGGAGAAGAGTAGATATAAATGCCACAGCACACAGGTATACAACTTTCAGAAGTTGGTTCTCTTCTTCCATCAGGTGGACTTCCAGAGACTAAATTTAGATCTTTAAGTTGGCAAGCAGGCATCTTAGCCACTCAGCTATCTCACCAGCCCATTTCCATATTTTTACCATGGGTTTTTATGCAAATACAGCAGACTTCATTCTCGTCCCATTTCTTGGAGGTAAACATGTAGATAAATTTTCTTTCTAGTGGCCTCAGTGCTCTAGGTAATTGAAATGCTCTTCCCAGGGTGGTCTAAGCATGATGATACTGTGTGTGATCCAAATTCAGTTTGGCATCCATTATCTTTTCCTTAGTGCAGAAAGAGCCATTTTACCTGCCTCTAAAGTTGTTTAACTTTTCTCATTCTAGCTCCAAATAGCCCCAGTTTAACATTTAGTTTCACCTCACAGCATAATGACAACTGACTTTATCCTGTACCCTTCTCAGCTTGGAGTGAGTTATTTCTAAAAGAGTCTTTGGAAAAGTTATGTTTGCACACAAAGGCATACAAAGAAGATAGCTCTAGTCAACATAGGGTCAGGCTAAGCAAATCTACTGAGTCCTGTGGGTTAGGTTATATTGGTGAAGAAACTAAGGCGTAAGGAGTTGTAAATAATTCATTCCAGGCTACATGCCAGTAAGTGATAGAGCTAGGATTCAAACCCAGGCTGTCTGGCTCCAAGACCCAGACATTGAATATGGCTTTGCTTAAGTTCTGTCTGGATGGATGTGAATTTCTGTTTAGCTAAGTAGAGATAAACATAGAAGCCAGGAAACAGGAGCCAGGAAATTAAAATGAGCATCATGCTTCCTAGCCACTGTGTATAAAAAAGGAAAAAAGAGTGTGGAAGGGTTCACATGCTTCTAGAAAGTTCTTCTGAAACTCATGGTCATACTAGAGATCTTTAAAGAAAAAAGAGAGCTGTTTTCTAACTTTTTGTGGTGTCTTTTTAAACTAGTTGTTAATCCTAACTAATTTAATAACTACATATAACCTACTGCATTATTGAGGAATTAAACCCCTGTTGTTCTTTCACAACAATACAGAATTTTGTCTAGTAGTCTCTGAACAGGTTATGCCTCAAGGAAACTTCTGAATTTTCCTCTTGTTTTTAGGGTTTTTTTTTTTTTTTGGTTTGGTTGGTTTTATTTCTTTCTTCACTTTTGTGTGTGTGTGTGTGTTGGGGGATGCATGCATGTGTGTTGGTATACTTGTGTGTTTGTGGGTGCACATGCCTATGTGCTCATATTTGAAGAGACATGAGGCCCATTCAAGAATGATCTTAGCTCACCACTCCATCTTACTCTTTTTGAGACAGATCTCTAATCAAATAGAACCAGACAACAAATAGGGCTAATCTTACTAGTCATATTGCTGTAGGGATTTCCAGACCACACCTCCTAAACTCTATTACAAGCAGTCATCACACTTATCCAGCATATTATATAGGACCTAGGGATCAAACTAAAGTTGTTTTGCTTGTATAGCAAGCAATTTAACTAATGAGCCATATCTCCCATCCTGCCTTCCATTTTGACAAGATCACAGGCTTGTTGGTGGCAACTGCGTTTCAATATAATCTTTGACCCACCTTTTTTTGTTTGTTCTTCAATACCCATGCTTTGCCCTATCATATTTGGCATATGTATTGTGCTCAGCTATAACAAGGACACTGGAAGAATCTGCAAGGCCCACAAAAAATCAGGTGAATTCAGAATGCCATATGCTACAACAAGAAAATCACAGGCAAAACCTAGCTCTTGGAAACTGTTAGTTCCCATCAAAGCAGAACGCACTGATAACCACTCCATCATTCCAAACACAAAGACAGTATATGCATATACTCAATGACAAGAAAGATGCAAATTATTATTTTAGATTATAGACAGTGAATATTGTTTTTAAAAGCACATTGAATGTGAATTGATTTTTATATAGGACAAGAGATGAGAATCTAAATTCATTCTTCTACTTGTAAATATCTAGTATTCCCAGCATCATATTCTGAACAGGCTGTCTTCTCTCAATCTGTGTGTTCAGCACCTTTGTCAACAATCAGGTGACTGAAGCTTCTGGGACCTCCATTGGAGTCCATGAGTCTGTGTTTGTTTTCATATTAGTACCATGCTGTTTTTCGCACTGTTATAACTTATGATCAAATTTAGTGATACTGCAGTATTGTCCTTTTTACTCAGGACATTTTGACTGTCTGGGATTTTGTGGTTTTGTATATATTTTGGTATTGTTTTTTTTTCTATCTCTGTACCCTGTCACTGGATTTTTGATGGAACTTGTCTTCAACCTGTAGGTCACTTTTAGTCAGACAAACATTTTCATGATATTAATTCTGGCAACCCATGAACAGAGGAGTTCTTCCTGTCTTCTAGTGTCTCAAAGGCCAAAACTCCTGAAAATTTTCAGAAGAAAAATACAAAGAAAAACTTCAAGACATAGCCATGGGCAAGGACTCTCTGAAAAGGACACCCAGTAGCTGAGGAAATAAAGCTAAAGTTGACAAATGGAATTTCATAAAGCTAAAAAAACTTTGCACAGTGAAGGAAACAAATGAAGAGACAGTCTACAGAAAGGGATTTGTTATCTATATATAGACAGCAGATTAATTCCTAAATACATTAAAAATACTAAAAGTCAATCACCCCCCAAAAAATAAATCCCACCAAGCATCCAACTAGTAAATAGACTACTGAAATGAATAGACATCTTAATGTAACATGAGACACTTGCACATCTATGTTTTATAGCCATATTCACAGTAGCCAAGTTATGGAAATAGAGGAATGGATATAAATATATTTCATGTTTATACAATGGAGTTTTTATCAATGCAGCTATAAAAACCCATACAAAAGAGAAATAAGCCAGACTTGAGACAAGTTGCCTATTTTTTTATTTTATTTTTATTTTATTTTATTCAAAATTCTAGATTTTATGAAATCTATATGTATTAAATTATTACATTATATATTAAATTATTATGCATTAAATAAATAAACACAAGTGGAAATAAAACTGTCTAGAGGAAGGGAAAGAGACTTCCAGAAGGGATCTGAGGAAAAGACAGAAGGATATGATGGGAGGCGAACATGTTAAAAGTGTAGGGTTCACCTAAATGGAACTGTCCAACCCTGTGTGCAATGAATATATACCAAGAAAAAAAATGAATAAATGAATATGTTTAGAGTGTCAATCCAGATACCTCCTGAGAAAATAGAATGTTGATGAAAAGCAGTGATTTGGCTTCTAGTCTTATACCACTGTTTATGAGGCTGTAGCTGTAATACTTTCACATGTAGAGTAGATCTCTCTCTAATGTCAGAATTAGATTTTACCCTTCTCATTGGGCTCTGAACAGTCCTGCAAATACCTGACAGGCACTATCATGCTAACCCAGCTACAAGCTTGTAAGAGGTCAAGAAAACATAACATATCCTCAAAATGATCACTGTTCATTATCTGTGAGTTGAATGCCATGAACTGATTATTCTCAAGAAATATAGTTTTCTGTATGCATTACTTTCACAGTATAATTTACGTGATATTTTGATATATGTTATATACCTTTGTAATGAAATAATTGTTGTAGAGGATCAACTTATTTTATCCCTTACCTTCTGAATTTACCTCCTTTGGGGAGTATGGTAATGAGCTCATCTGAAACCTACTTTCTTTCAACATTCTAATATGCATTATAATATCATTAACTATGGGGCGCATACTGTGCATTGGTGTCTAGACTCAGTTATCTTACATTAGTGCAAGTTGTACCCTTTAACTTACATGTCTCCTTCTCTGCTTGTCTGCTCCTGGAAACTCTGCTCTTTGTTTTTAAGTCGCATTCTTTTAAAACATTTTATTTATTTTTAGTTTTTATTAATTAATTTTGTGGGTATTCAAGGGTGTGTGCATGCCAATGCACATGTGTGGAGGTCACAGAGCAACTCTTGGCAGCCAGTTCTCTCCTGACATTTAGTAGGATCTGGGAACCAAACTTAAATCAAAAAATATTCTACTTTGTATAGGGAACAATTCAAGTAAAAATTTCAATGCCTTAAAATGCACTAGACTGTTCCCATTCCATTTAAAACCAAGAGATCAAGATACTTATACTTTTTTTGTTAAAAGATGTTATTGCTTGGGAAGTTTCATGTAAATTATATTTAATAGTTTTAGTTGGGTTAAACCTGGTTTATAAGATTCGTATTCTTTTCCACATGCTAAAATTTAGATATTAGCCTTTTTTATTTAAGGCAAATAAATATTTAGATTTAAAGGCACTTGGGCATTTATGTATTTTGGTTATCATAAACAGTCCTTTAATAAACATGGAAGCGCATTGACTTTGCATGTAGGCATCTTTCTGATATACCATCTCTTCTCTTTTAAATGCATACCTAATAGATGGGTCATGTTATGTTTATGTGCATTCACTGAAAAGTAGATATATCATGCCATATTGATTTCTTACAGCTGTCCATATTGAACATGCTATTTTCTATTATAATTCTGAGAAGAGTGTGATTCAGTGTCTAGTTCATCAAGCCTGTGAAAAATCTATTTTCATCTAGGTATCTGGCAGTCTAAGTGAGATGTTTTCGTCCCTTAGGTATATTTGATGCTATATGAACTAGGTAGCTTATAAACAACAGAAATATGTTCCTCATGACTCTGAAGCCTGGGAGGTTCAAGATCATGGCATTAGCAGATCTGTGTGGTGTGCGGGCCCTTTCCTAGTTCTTAGAATGGAACCATGCCTGTGTGCCCTCCCATGGTGGAAGAAGCAAGGCAGTTCTCTGAAGCCTTTGGTTTAAAAAAAAAAAAAAAGGTGATAATTACATCTACAAAAGTGTCAACCTCATGATGTTATCACTTCCTGAGTTAACTCTGTATTTCTGACAAAACAACTTAGAAAATAAGTTTAAGAGGAGAAATGGTCTATTTTGGCTCAAAATCAGAGGTTTCAGTCAACTAGCCTTACTTGTTTTGAGACCCAGAATATCATGTCTAAGAGCATGTAGTAGAGAAGATCACACACTTCCACATGATCAGGAATCAGTTTGGGTGGGGGTGAGACAAAACCACGATCCTAAATATCCTATACCGATGCTTTCACTGACTCAACTTCCTGTTACTAAGGTCCACCTGCAGAAGGTTCTTCCACCTTCCACTTGAACCAAATGAGCTTTCAACACATGAGCCTTTGGAGTATATTCCAGGTACAAACTTGAAATACTCCAAATATCTGTCTTTTCATAATGTCACCTAGGAACTAGAATTCCAACATAGGATGGTAAGTGGACATAGCATGGAGTCCTGGCCCAGGCAGTATGCTATGCTCGGCTGTACATTAATTCGTAGTAATCAGTTGTTCAGATTTAGGATATTAGGCTTTTTTAAGAAATACACTTAGTTTGTTTTTTTTTTTTAACTTTGATTCTGGACCATTAAAAGAGTAAATTAGAATAGAGACTACAGCAATAATGTTGAAAGTTCTAGAACTTCAAAATCTGTAGCTTCTTCTCTTTTAGCAACTATTCAGTGGAACCCCTTCTACATGACAGCAACTTATCAGTGGGTAGACATGTCAGCCACTTCATAACCTTGTCACTTGTTTCAAGCTCGCCTTGTCTTGTCCCTCTTGAGCTCATCACTTGCTGAGCAAACATTTCTTAAATGTCTTTATGTACCATATGCCATTCAAGATCTCCAGGACCTTGCTGCTTTCTCATACTGATACTTTGGGAAGGAAAGCCACTCATTTCCAAATGTGAAGCAAAGCAAACATAACTTCTTCTTCTTTCTGGGATAGGAATTTTGAAGTCTCCCGTGAGCATATAGTTCCTTGACTTTGGATAGAGGAATTTTGGTGCTGATTAGAAGTTGGCTATGTTGTTTGGTCCTAAAATCTACAAACTACAAGTAGGTTTGTTACCTCTCTGGCATTCTCAGTTAACCAGAGCCTCAGGAATACACATAGCTCTCTTTCACTTTAACTGAGCATATGGGAAAGACAAGGCCACAAAAAGTTTGAATTGGCAAAGGCCTTATACTGAGTGTGCGTGAAAACTAATGTCGGATCTGATGATTTTATTCTGTACTATTGAAGAGGAAAGGAATCCAAAGTAGAACAATGCAACACAAAAAGGCTAGAAATTATACCCAATAAAGAAATGATAAGTGTTTGGTCTGACAAAGTGAGAGTGTATTGGAATATTTTATAACTGTCTGCACTTGAGGGTATAATCAGTTTTTTCAGCACCTATTAAAAATAAAACTTGAAAAGACCAAATGCATTAAAGTACTCTGAATATTTGTATGAGCTACAAACAGTTCTTCAACATAAAATGTCAGATGTTTCTGGGGAAAACTGATATAATTATTTTGGAAAGACATTTTTAGAATATAGCCCAGATAGACACATATGTATACATGTGTACTGACTTGCATCTTTGCTGTTCAAATGGAAGGAGGCTTAAGTGAAAACAAAGCTGAGCATAGACAGAATCCCTCATGCTCACAGGACCCTTGATCAAATGACAAACAAGCCAATTGATCTTTGCACAAAAAAAAACCTTCGTTTACCTTAGGGTGGAGAATGGCCTTATAAGAATTCTATTTTTCACATTCTAGGAAGAGCTTTTTGTTGGACTATTAAGGAGTAATATTTGTATATTATACATAGTATATTTGGAAACACATATGATATAATGGTTGTTTGCCCCTGTTTTATTTCCTTTTAATTAAATAACAAGTGCTTAACTTTGCACACCATGGGCTCTGACAAAAATTTCATGGACAACTGTTTTCCCTTGGTCCAGCAGAGAGCTGCAGTTTGGTGAATATGCAGTGACAAGTCAAGCATGGAGTTAATTCTGGCTTCCTAACCTCTCTAGACAGGGTATTGGATCTCACCCATGGGATGACTGCCAAAGATGCACTTTCCCAGCTCTGTTTGTGCTGTTAGCCTGGGCTAGGGCTATGACGGCTGTGGCAGCAGAAACACGAGACTCGGACATGGGGCCAACCGGACTCAGTCAATAACTACTCAGCACTTTAGAAATGCTTCCTGTATTAGACTCTTTGTACAAGAACAAAGGAAGGAAGGGCATTTCTGAAAGTAACATAAATATGAAACATATTCAAGTGTCCTTGCTTTGGACACATTTTTTTTTTCATATCCCTTCCCCTGCCTTGGCCTTGTATTGCTCTGTGGAGGTACATTATAGATTTTGGATGTTACCAAGTCAGATTACCATTAAATGTGAGACTTTGGAAAGCAATATGTAATTTCCTGGGTTCACTTTCTTTTTAGGTCTTCAAAGCTAGCACAAAAGATGATATCGTCACAGGAAAAAGGACATTATGCACATCATGCAAGGTATATTTTTAATATTCTTTCCTAAAGATTTTTTCTACCCTTGATTTATTAGCATACACATATTCTGAAAACAATCCAGAAAAAAATAAAAGAGAGGGAAAGTTCCCAAAATATTACTAATTAAATGTAGAAAATTACTTAATTTCAGTGATTCCATAGTGATACTGCTCACACAAGTAGTGTAGATAGAATCATATCTTTCATTTTATTACAAAGTTAATAATATTTCATAGCCATCTTATTAGTGGATATTTTTGTTGTGTGGTAGATGTGTGACTTCTTAAACTTTTTGTTCTTTATTGCTTGTTTAAGGGTTTCTGATTTTCCTAGCTTAAAAGTAACAGAATTAATGATTAGCAAATGTAATTATTTTGTTATAATAAGCACAATAGAGCACAAAGGTAATCCCTTGTTTATTGAAATTTATGTGCTAGTAAAAATAGCAAAGAAATTAGACAGATTGCTGTTACTATGACAGCTGCATAGAATTACACAATGACTAGTGAATTCCTACTGGGACAAAGTGTTAAACAGTATATGTGATTTATATATTTACCAAATCATGTATACATAAATTAAAATATTGACAAAAACTGTGTAATGTGAGGGAGGGTCAGTTCCAGGGCTAAAAATTAGAATCAGATCATAAAAGATCTTGTGTCCTCAGGAACTGAATTTGATTGTACTGACAATGATATTGCTAGTAATGGTCTTTAAGCCCATGAGAGATGCACCACAAATTTGACTAGAAATATTTTCTGCCATTCTTAAAAAAGAGAAATTGAGAGTGGTGGTAGAGAATTCTACAGTGATGATGATAATTCACATAAGAAGTGAAAGGAGTTTTGTACACATTGAGGTTATGTGCTGTGGGCTCAAGACAGAACTAAAGACCATGAATTCATTTCCATGCATGACACTTGGAAATCCCTGAATGAATGGCATCATGAAGGGAATTGTGGAGAACTTGTCATGATAATGACACAGGGTCAGGTGCCTGAATTAGTAAGGGTCTTGGCATCTGTGGTAGGATAGTGATCTTCCAGTGAGCAAGTCTACAGAGAGGGAAGCCCCCCCCCCTTGTTTTTTCTTCAACCTGACCTAAATATTCTCTCTGAATGTAATCGTTTCTTCTTCTCATCTATGAGGGAACGTTGATAAGTCAGCTAATAATGTTCAGACCTACTGTAAGTAGATTTTGAAGTAAGTTCCTGGATGCAGCAGCCCTGTCATGACTGAAGTATCATGGTAGGCAGTGTACCCGCTCACCTTTAGGATCTTACAATCTCACCACCCCTCTTCCACTAGGTTCCCTGAACCTTGGGATAGGGAGAGATTTTTCATGGCCTGATTAGGGCTGAAAATTCCGGAACCCCCTATACTCTGCACTCTGGCCAGTTGTGGTTTTTTTGTCTCACAAATATTCCATTGCAGCAGGATGCATCTTGGTTGAGTGTTGAGAGCCCTTATTAAAGGGTATATATAGTACAATGTGTTGAGGTGTTAGTTTACTATCAAGCATTTATAGCTACATTAAGATATCTGTTTCTGTCTAGTAGCTATGTCTCTCTTCTACTATTATTTGGATAGATATACAGTACCAAACATGTGCTCCCTGACATTAAGGGGAAGTTAGAACCCATTCAGAGAGTAATTGGTT
>JALPQD010000012.1:1491910-1530752 GCA_023101885.1 Typhlomys cinereus
CATGTATGTCCCTCTAAAAAAAAAACACATAACTGAAAAACGGCATGGTGCACAGTGGAAGTAAAGTACTTAGATTCTGAATCCCATTTCCTCCTCAGTTCTGCCAACCATTCAGCATGGGCAGCAGGTACTCAGCACAATCGAAGGGATTCCAATAACTTTACCATGCAAAGCAAGTGGGATCCCCAAGCCTTCAATCGTGTGGTCTAAGGTAAGTACTCTTCTTTGATATTCCCCAAGGTACACAGTGTGTGAGGTTATGTGCAATGCAATCCCCGGAGGCCTGAGTAGGAAAGTGGAGAGAGAGTCGTAGAACAAGATGAAACATGGCTTTGCTGTGCTGTGCTGATTTCCTTGGGGTGGCTTGATAAACATCAGTATACTGGAACATCCTCCTAGTAACCACATGCATGAGTCCCTGAGGATGCTCTGGTGGGTAAGAAGTGAGACACTGATACAAGACAAGTGCTTCCCGAGGAACTCACATCCCAGCATGTCAAGGTGATCCTGCTGTGAAAGCTGGAGACATCTGCAAGAAGCTTGGCTGTCTGTCCTGGTACTTGGAGCTGTCCACCAAAGCTGTACTGAAACCATGAGGGCCGAGGGAGGTGACTAGATAGAGATGGTTCTACTGCCACATGTAAAGTATTTGTAACAGTTCCTGACACAGAGCTATTGCCACAGAGGTGTTCATGGTGCAGTTGCTAATGTAAGTCGAACATCAGAAGGTGACTACATTAAAGACTTTTAAAACTTCCTTCTATATAACGTTGTTGCCTGGATATGACTAAAGATTATAAGACATCTGTACAGTTATTAATTCCCCCTCTTTGTTTCCATCGTGTTGTCCAGCGTTCATTTGCATTCTTGCAGTCAGGAAACCCCTAGTTCCAGGAAAGGCCAGGACCTCTTTAGGCAAACACAGAAGTGGCATATTTTCAGTAAACTAATTTGAATCTTACGAAGTAATATAAACATGACATATTACCACAGAATAGCAGAATGTACTTTATGTGAGTGTGACTGCCAAAATGTTAAATTCCATGTGATTTCTTCTATCAAAAAACCTACAAAATATGAATTCATTGCTAATGTCTGTATGTACGTTGAAAGGGAAACATTTTAGTATTCTGGATATAAGAAGTACCACAGTGAGGCTCAGCCAAGTAGAAGCTCAAGGTCCTGGCTAATAAGGTTTCTGGCTCCACTCTGACTGGCTTTGTCATCTTAGGCAGGTTCCTCTATTCCCTCTCTGTGCTTGGAGTACTCTGAATTGCAAAGTCAATATTGTGTCCCGTTTCTGTTGTGAGATTGTTGTGAACATTAAAATAGGTCTTACAGTTATACCTGAACCTTGCTTAGCAGATACATTGATGGCCATTCACCTCTACTATGGGTTATTTGCTCCTTCAATTTTTTAAATAAGTTCTACAATAAATGAGACATACTTTGTATGGAGAATTATCATTTTTTGCCAATTTTTATTTGTCTGGTTTTCTTATAAATACTTCCCTTCTAAGGAGAGTCCTTTCAACATTTTTTCAGTTCTGGTTCTTCATCTCTTGGATATATTTTTCTCTCTTTTAAATATATTCGATATTTTATCACTTTAAAACAACAAAAACCAATGTTGTGGCTGGTAAGACAGCTTGGAAATAAGGCATATGCCCTCATAACTGCTGACCTGACAATGATTCCTGGAAGCCCACATGGTACAAGGAGAGAACTGAGTTCTGAGAGTTGTCCTCTGACCTCCATCCATGTGCCATGGCATGCACACTATATATAATCTCTCCCTCATCTCTCTCTCTGCTCTCTCTCTCTCTCTAATTAAGGTATTTCATCCTCTGTTGTATTTACAGAAAGGAGAGCTGATTTCATCTGACAATGCCAGGTTTTTCCACAGAAGCAGATGGAAGTCTGTACGTGGTTTCACCCGAGGCGAAGAGAGCGGGGAATATGTCTGTACAGCCACCAATGCGGCAGGCTACGCCAAAGAGAAAAGTGCAGCTGACTGTGTATGGTGAGAGCCGCCCATCAGGGCTTTCCTCCTGTGCTCCCTGCCTGTACCACAGCTCAGCTTCATTCCAAGTACTTTCTGAAGGCACGACCTTCAAAGTGAAGCTTTATGTTATTATATGTTTTTTATGTTTTATGTTGTTTTTACCAAAAGAAAAAAAAATCTACTGTCAACCCAAGTCACTTATGTTTAAATTTGAAGAAGGAAATGGCGTACTGTCTTGCACAAATGTTTTGATGTTTTCCCAAGAAGCACACTTATTACCCACAATGATGTGCACTAATAGCATTGTTAAAACTGCTGGTGAAGCGAAGCCTTTGGCCCTTTCTTGGATAGCAGTACTACCGCCTCCAGGGGTTTCTGCTCCCCAAGACAGACTGAAGGAGCATTCCCACTGACCTCCTCATCACAAGGCTGAAAGGCATGCTGAGGAGAGGAAATTTACCCCTCTTTTTCTTTTAGCTCTTGCCATAAAAAAAAAATTAATGGAAAGTTTAGAAGTTCGAAAATTTAAGAATAAACAGTATCTTCTTGTAACTTGCTTAAGAACATTAGAAGTCCACATTTTAATGTAAATGAGCTGAGCTTTGTTTCAATGTACTGCTTCCCTTCCAAATTTTGTGTTTATTTAGTAAGGCCCAGAATCTTTGGAGACCAACGTGGACTGTCCTCAGGACAAGCCAGTGGAGATCTCAGTCCTGGCTGGGGAGGAGGTGACGCTTCCCTGCGAAGTAAAGAGCGCTCCTCCACCTGTCATCACCTGGGCCAAGGAGGGCCAGCTCATCTCACCCTTCTCCCCAAGGTAAGAGATCTGGGGTGAGTGGAAGCACAGGGAGACCTGCGTTAACTTCCCTGGACGGCACCTGTAGGTAGGCTTTCAAAGGTATCAAAACATTGAAATCCGAGCTAATTCACATGTGCATCTGATATCTGTATACCTCCTAAAACCATTCCCCGAGGTTGTAAATTTCAGACAGCTTTGCTGTGATTCCCACGGGTGTGTTTACAAGACAGTTATTAGAATGAAGCAGGTTTGTGTGTCGATTTCTGCTAGCCCCTTGTGTATAGCACACTGGATTCTGTTACTCGCAGCAAGCAATAAAACATGGTAAGTACTGTAATATCTTAGGATTGACTTTCGTTAGATGGTTTTGGAAATCTTTTTGATTAAACTTCTCACAAATGAAGGTCCAATAGATAATGTATTTATAGGCTAAGCGACACACCAACAATGCCAGAACTGTGGAAGCACAACCTTGGTTATCATTTAAACTGATCTTTGGTTTAAAACTTACCCACACTTAGGACAAGTTATTTTTTTAAGGGACCTTTTCGATGCTCATGTCTCCTGTTTGTACAAAGAAGATGATATCTGAGCGAGTTAGAAGAGACAGCATTTCACATCCTCTAACTCCGGTTCTCAGTTTCTATTTTAACACAACATCAAACCAGAAATTAGTGGTGTAACAAGAATCAGATGTTATCTGTTTTTAGACTTGATGATACTTAATTGTGAAGATATGAATTCATGTGAGAGTAATTTTTTCCAATACTGGTCTAAATCTTATTTATCCATTAACCTCTTGAGGTTATTGGAATTGTTTTTTCAAATTATTTTCTTGTTATGAACAGCCTTTTCAATGAAACCTTTAATTATATCCTGTGGGGCTTGTGTGGTGTGTGTGTGTGTGTGGTGTGTGTGTGTGGGGTGTGTGTGTGTTTTAGAACCTGCTTCTAGAATTGCAACTTCTGGCAGTCAAGGCAAATTCTATGTCCCGCCTGGTAGTCAGTAACAAATTGCATTCCAGGGGATAGCACTTATTTACCTTCAACTAGCAGGATGTAAATAGGCCGGGTTCTTCTTCCTGTAATGCAGGAGTGAAATGGCATCCTTTAACTGTTTTAGTTTCCATAGGGATTGACTTCAAGTGAGCTGGAAGCACTTGTACTTGTTTGCAGGACATTCACACTGTCTATCAATTATCTCTTTAAATTGGCTTCATAGTTTTCTGGTGACTTTTTTTCTTATTGAATGTATATATTTAATATGTATTCTTGGTAAAAAGTTTTCATCAGTTGTGTGTTTTGAAAATGTTCCTCTCAGTCTATTGCTAGAGCTTCAAGTTGATTTGGAAATAGTATATTTTTGTTGAAGGTTTAAATATTCTTGGAAAGCTCAGTGTATTAGCATATTCTTTTATAGATTTATATTTCTTATGTCCTCTTTTGGGAGATTATATTCAAAATCTAAATTTTTTGTATCTAGTTTTAACTTTTCTTTCTCCTATTTTTAATTTTAGTTTATCTGAAATTTATATTGTATATAATATTAGGTATGTTGTAATTAATTTTAATTTGAAAACCTAGTAGCTTAACATCATATTGAATAGTTATTACTTCCATTATTTTGTTTGTTTGATATGATGGACTGGAAATCAGCTCTACCATTGAGTTATAGTCCCCAGCCTCTTTACATTTTATTTTTGAGTTTTGAGGTTTTATTTAAGCACAAATCAAACAGACTATTCGTTTTCTTTGTTGCATAGCCTGGCGTTGGGGTTGGTGACCCTGATGTGCTGCTCTCTCCACATGGCTTTCTGGTTCTTGGAAAAAACATTGTGAGCAATCTCAGCACAGTAAGATTGGTTGCCTATCCCACTGGCCAGCATGTGCTTTGTTTTCTTGTTATTCCCATGGCTAATGTATGACATCAGGATCTGACCCTTGAATCTGTTATCAATACCTCTGGGTTTCCGCCAACTATGCTTAATTTTGACATACTGTTCTGACTGGTGGTGGATGAACTTCTTGGTCCTCTTTTTGATGATCTGGGGCTTCACCAGAGGTCCGAGGGCAGCCAGGATGCTGCGCAGGAGATGGCAGCCACCTATGTTTTCTTAATATTGCTTTTAATATTGCATATTTACATGTTGTATTCTCATGCATACATGCATAGGTGGTTTGGTTTTTTTTGTTTTTTTTTTGTTTTGTTTTGTTTTGAAGATATCTGTTCTTAACTATTTATCTACTTCTGTGTTTCTGGACTGAGCTTTACAGAAAACTTCAATATCAAGTAGGTCTATGTAGCCTCTACACTGCCCTTAAAAGGATTTTAGTACCACTTAATGACAATTTTAATAGCATGTAATCGCATCCACTGCTTTGATAATTAATGGGAGGAATGGTTTAAATAATGTTTGAAAACAGTTACTTTTGCTTGCCTCCATTGTAAACACTAAATATTTTATGAAACATGTAAAAATTTAAACAAAATATTTCTTTTTTTAGCTGAATATTTTATATCACAATACACAGCGCATCTTTCACATTTTTTCTGAGCCAACCAATATTTTGATTTTATAATCGACAATGCTGGGAATGGTGCTTTGCATATCTGTTTAATAGAAGAGCCATTTTGGAAAATCTGTCCTAATCCCAAGCCATAATTCACTGACTGAGTTTATGACAATCAAGCCCTCAACTCAAGCCGCAAGTTTTTACATCAGACATTCTCTGTTGTTTTGTGCACATGTGCATCTGCATGTATCAGAGGACACTGTGTATGTGCCTTTGGAGGCCTAAAGTGACTTCAGGATTCACCCTGGATTGCTCTATCTCCTTTTCGCTTTGCTCTGGAGTTCCCAGGCTTGGCATTCCACCAGAAGTGCAGGTTGCTACCATTTTTGCCCAGTGTTTTTTAGGGAGAATCTGGGATCTGAACCCAGGTCCTTCTGCTTTCGAGCAGAGGCTTAACTCTTGAGTCCATTGACAGCAAACACTCTCACACAATACAGTCCAAATATATATTAAATTGAGGCTTACAGTCTTAAAGATTGTTTCCCATAATGAAACATGTATGTTTGTGAAGTAGCATAAACTTTGCATGTACAGTAAAAAACACTGCACTTCCTGACATCACAGCTTTTAATTCCAGCTGAGATGCTTCAGGAAGTGTTTGTTGGCACTGGTGGTATGGCAGCATGTGTGGTGACACACGTGTTGACACATGTTGTATGTTCAACAGAGGTTGCGGTGAAGAAACATGATGCAACACAGGCTGCTGTTGACAGAAATACCTCACATTCTCCATACACTTGGTTTGGAATCAGTTTTTTGGTTGTTCTGCATTCAGAACATTTTACTGTTGCCAAATTTTTTTGTGACTCTCTCATTCACTTTTTTGTGACCCCATTCACCCCCATATAGGATCATAATCTATATTTATGAAGCTGGGGTCCTAGTCCGAAGCATTACCATCATCTAGATGGTAATCAAGACAGAACAAGAAGTCAGCAATCATCAATTGTGTGTGAAAGATATGCAATTACCAATCACCTTTTGATGAGCAGAAGGGAATGGGCGTAGGATTCCTAGAAAACTCTTCCCTCCTCCCACATGCGCCTGTGAGTGTGTTGTGTGTAAAGAACACAGCACTGTATGTTCATAGAGACCCAAAGGTAACATGGGGAATGATCCTGGATTGTTCTACCTCCTTATTGCTTTGTTCTGGGGTCTCCCAGGCTCCATCCTCTAGGGTCATTTCTGCCCTGGGATCCGAACTTAGGTCCTTCTGCTTGTGAGTAAAGGCTTAATCACTGAGCCATCTCTCCAGCCCCTAGAAAACTTTTTGAAACGGTCTCACTAGGTAACCCAGGCCGATCTTGAAATCCTGTGCCACCATGCCCAGCTTTTGTTTTGATTTATTTCTTTTTATTTTTAGATGTGGTCTCATTATATTGCCCAGGTTGGTTCTGAATTCTCGGGACTCAAGAGATCCTCACAACAGGCATATAGGCCAGGGCCTGGCTCAAGTCATAGTTCAGTTGTGCAAAGAGGTGCAAGTGGCTGAGGAAGACTGGTTGAAAATTTGAAGGTGTCGTAGCATTTATTCGCCATGAAAGGGCTTCACAGCGGGAAGGACATCTTCACAGGAGCAGAAATGTGCAGTCTTCTCTAATTATGGTTAGGAGTTGGTTCTGAGAAACCCCAAGAACTCCAGAAGCTACAACCTTCTAGGAAAATAGCTGCTTGTCATGGTTTACATGTGAATTGTCCCCCTCAGGCTCATATATCTGAATCCTTCCTTGCTGTTAATGTTTGGGAAGGTTGTGGCACAGGGGGCGGGGCCTTGAGGTTGGATAGCTCCACCCCACTTCCACTAGTAGTTTGCTCTTGCAGTTTGCTGCTTGCTTCCTCTGCCTCAACGATGGCTGCAGTGACCTCAGCTGCCTCCAGCTTCTGTCACCCACCGTGCTTTTCTGCTGCAATGGACTATATTTTGTCTATGGAACCGAAAGCCAAATTTTTCTCCCTTAAGCTGGTTGTATGAGTGCCGTCTCATAGCTTCAGCCCGCCGGGCGCCTGGCAAGAACAGGGTGCTGTCTGTGCTCTCGTCGTCATCGTTCACGGCCGAAACCCGCACCTGGGGCCTCATGACGCTGGGGACAGCAGAAGGGCTCTGTGGCTGCGCCCACAGAAGCTCTAGGACAGCGGGAGCCGGGGCCCGTGGGCATGTTCCGCCCGCCCCGCCCGCCCGCCCCGCCCCACCCCGCCCCGCCCCGGACAAATCTAAACAAAATATTTCATAGGTAAAACGTTGCTCATATTTCTGTATCTAATCTTTTACCAGTAAGGCTATTAGTAAGGCTAACTAAATTCACTGGTAATCCAAACTAGACATGAAAGTAGAAAAAAGACCAGTTGGGACAAAAGGAGAGATTAGTATGAGCAGCAGAATGACAAGAAAGAATAATTTTAATGAATATGATCAAAAAACATTATATCCATGTATGAAAATATCATAGGGAAACCTGTTATGTTTTTAATATACGATAATAAAAATCTTAAAGGGAAAAGAAAATGCTCAAGGCAAGTTTGAAGTTACTAGTATATTTTGCTTGTATAGCAGTAACCTACTGAGACTGAGAGATGTAAAATTATTTGATGATTTTAGCGGGTTAAAGGTAAAAGGAAACTGATTTGTGCTTATGAGAACATCATTTGGAATGCACAAAATAATTATGGAGATTCCTGACTTCCATGCTGTGCAGGTATGTGCTGAAGTGGAAGGATGGTTTCAAAGATTTCTCACAGAGTAGCAATTGCACACCGAAGTTTGGATTCTGTATTCTGTGGTTTGATATCTCTATGGTCTGATATTTCTATGGTTTGATAAGTGGTATTTTTCTTTTAGACACACATTCCTCTCTTCTGGTTCAATGAAGATCTCTGACACTCGTATTTCAGATCGTGGGATGTATCTTTGTGTTGCCACAAATATTGCTGGAAATGTGACTCAGTCTGTTAAATTAAGTGTCCATGGTGAGTTTTGAAATGAGGCCTGTGGTAGCTTTACGCATTGGCCACAGGGAAGCCCAGCTTCCCAGTTTGTTTGATAGCCAATCTCCAACTTGAATATAGAGTATATAAAGATTTCTAAAATATAAGACTAGTGGTTTTCTTTCATGTATTCTGAAAAGTTCATTTACTATGCATAATCTCATTTTTCCAATGCACTAATAAGACATTTTAATATAATTTTCTCTATATGTGACTTTTCTCTATTGTGATAGATATACAGTGGGAGAAATGTGTTTAAACATTTTGGAGCTAGCTGTATTCTCAGGGATGATTCAATAGCTTTTAATGGCTCTTTTCAATATTTGAAGAATTCAGCTGAGATAATTCTGCTTTCTAGCATTCTTTGGCTTCTTCATACAGCTCTAGCTAATGGCTTTATTTCTTCAATTTATCACAGCCTGTCCAGTTATTTATTTACTCAGTACATTGACATATATGTTTCTATATTCAGTTCCTGTAATATATATGTCATATACATATATGAGTAGACACTAGCTATACAAATATCAGGAACTTTTAGGCCAATCAATGGTTCATCCCACTGATCTTTAGTTTCATCATCAGATGAGACCCTGTCATTTACAAGGCCTATGGTGTTAGATATTACCTAACTGCTCTATCTTTAGTTTTCTTTGTCATGAAATGATAACAGTTATGCCATATAAGTTATACAATTATTGTGAATAGCATCCCTAAGAAAGAATGTGCTGAACGTTATGTCAAAGAGAAAAGAAAGAAAATGAGACCTTTTCAAGATGTACAGTACATGAATTCTAATTAGGTCTTTATGGCTCAGCTCGATTCTACAATGTACAATCTATGAGTGTTTTTCCAGTATTTTGATAAACTGATCACTAAAATTTCTAAAGGAAAACGGGATGGCCATGTATGACTTTCTTCTCTGAAATTAGTAAAATACTGTCAAAGAGCTTATTATCTTTCTTCTCTAATTCTCCCATAATGAATAGAAAAAAAATCAATTCAAGGTCCTAAAGATGATCTCAGTTGCCTTTTGAAATGGCTTAAAACCCTTTTTATAAACTTAACATTGTCAAATACTAGCTATTAAGTTTGGAAGTAAAATTTGTTATTTCCTGTAATTCCTGCAGGGTACTGATATTATGCCTGTATAGTTTATTTTTCCTGGGTTATTAAGGAAATAGGCCTCAGAAGTTTATTGAATTGCCTTAGATTGCCCAGTTAATAAATGATTCAAATAATGAGATAGCTATTTTTTTCTTGTGACTCCTTGGTAAATTCTCAGAATGAAAAAATAAAGGAACTTTTAAAGAGTTAGATTATTAATATTCAGTTGTGGTTTGTAGTTCCTCCAAAAATACAGCGTGGCCCTAAACATATGAAAGTCCAAATTGGACAAAGAGTGGACATCGCATGCAATGCCCATGGGTCGCCTCCTCCTGTGATTACCTGGTTTAAGAGTGGAAGGACTGTGCTTGTGGACGGCATACAGCATATTAGCAATCCAGATGGATCCTTAAGCATTGAGCAGGTCATGATCCCAGATGCAGGAATGTACACATGTGTTGCTACTAACATAGCAGGAAGCGATGAAGCAGACATAACACTACATGTCCAAGGTGAGTTTTGAAATATATCTCTTGTAGGGTATGAGTGGAAGAACCACTTAGATTATACTAGTGTGTAGTCTTGGAGCCCCTAGAAAGATTTCTATATATAAAACTTCTGTGACTTTAGCTTCAAAAGGAGAACCATTTTAGGAAGAAATGAAAGGATTGTGGTTAAGGCTGCATGAGGTTTTATGCTTATTTTTGAAACTATAGTTGCTGATGTGTCTGTTGGAGAAAATTCTGGATAGCATCCCACCCCGTATTTTTGGTTTAAGAGAAATTGTAGCCAGAGCTCATATTTAAGCTGAACTGATCCCTGGGAAATCACAGTTCCCTTTCACCTATTGATGCTGACCTTATCCTGAAGTCTGGAAGGTCAAAATACCTGCAGAAACAGATAATTCTCAAGCTTCTACCAGGTGTTTGCCGTGTTCTAGGAACGATAGTAATGTGGTGACAAAGATGAAGGCCAAACTTTTGGGAGCTGTTCTAGTTTGAGTAGACAGAAAACAAGCAAAAAAATAAAAAAAAGCAATGAATGCAGATTGGGAAGAGCAGTGTTGGGTTGGGTTGACAGGATTTCTCTAAAGAAGTGATATTTAGAGTGAGTAATTGTCTGTCCTATCCTGTCAAGGGGAATACCATTACAAAGGCATGAAGAAAAGGTAAGCATGCATACCACTTAACACAAACTTAGTTCTAAATCTCTGTCCTATCCTGTCAAAGGGAATACTATTACAAAGGCAAGAAGAAAAGGTAAGCATGCATACTACTTAGCACAGACTTAGTTCTAAATAGTTAGTTAGCACTGCACAATTTTTTATGGGTGAGAGGCTCAGACACAAGTGAAGACCTTACTCCATTCATTCATTGAAGAGTCTTTACAAAGAACTTATGTTTATGGTCACATAAAGAGAGATTTATATATTTTCAGAAATCTCAAGGTATATAATTACAAGTACTGACTTGTACTTCAGGTAAAGCATCCTCGGAGACGTGCAGATCACTGACTCCAAAAGGACTTGTGATAATGGTATTCCAGTAGGAAACAGATTAAAACAGTTATGAGAGTGCAAGACCTTGGCAGAAGAGATTTGAGGACTGCAAGGTGGACATAGATGTGAGCATATGTGGCTCTATGTTATTGACTAGGGATTCAGGTCAAGAGAAAAGGAAAGTGACAGAAAAATGACTAAGTGGTTCATAGCATCTTAATTAAGGAATAAGGGAAACAGAATGGGGTGGTAAGAAATACAAAATAGTAAATGCAACTTATGTTGAAAAGTAGAATCAGGAGAAACAGCACCTTTTCAAAGTCTTGGGAGAGTGTGAAGTTGTCTAAGGAAAACCTGAGAGATTCCATTTGTTTTTCTAATAGAACCACCTACAATGGAAGACCTTGAACCTCCTTTCGACACTCCATTCCAAGAAAGACTGGCTAACCAGCGCATTGCATTTCCCTGTCCAGCAAAAGGTTTGTAATATTTGGGGATATAGGCATTGATATAATGTAATTATGTATGGTTCCAAAATACTGAGTTGCACTCAAAATGCCTTCCTTATAAAATTCTGTCTGTTAATTCTGCTATAAAACATGAATATAACAGAAATCCTCCTCTTTCAAATACCTTTTTTCATAGGTGTTTTCCTCTCCCTAGTATTTTTTTCTTTCAATAGAAATATATCCTAGGCTTCAAACTTGCTTAATCTAGGATGTTTCTCATGTAGTTCATGCCCTTTCTATTACTTCTTTCTTTTTGTGAAGTTTTCTCTTTAAAGTATGACAGTAGAGAGCTATTTAAAGCATTCCCTTTAATCTCTATTAGTCAGAGGTGTATATAAATTAGGGTTATCCTCTTGCCGAAGGCATTTTTTAAGCCCTCTTTTACTAGTTTATTCTCAATTGTTTAATTCTGGGACCAGGTTGTAACTTGTATCTCAGCATGTTTAAGTTCTTCCTCTTCTTTACTGGGCTTTCCATCCTACCATGTTTGTTTCCAAGACATTGTGGCTGAATCTTAATTACCCATTGGGGTATAAGGAGAGATTCACTATGTCTATCCCTCTCACTGTGGGTGCCAAATAACACATTTAGGGACCTAATCCCTTTCATACAGGCATTCACCTGCAGGAAATCAAACTGATCCTGCCACAGTTCTGGCAATGTCCAAACAATGTTCTTTGCATAACCTCCGGGCTCTAGCAGGTGGTCTCCAGGTGGCTGCCCTGTGGCTGCTCCCACACATGCCTCTCCTTAGCAGTTGTTCCTGGATTGCCACTGCAGTTGTGACCTTCATTACTGCCTGTTGCCATGGCAACAATTTGCATCTTTCACTGGTAGCTATCACCAATAGCTAAAGAAAGAGAACTTTAACAAGTTTTACAGACGGAAGTTTTACAGTTATAAGTAATTATCAAAACCAGTGAGAATTAGGGAGACCTGTCCTGGAGAGGAAATGTTCTTTGGAAGAGTGTAGATTCAGGTAAGTCTTATGATGCTGTGGCAGGGAACTTGCCCACAACAGAGTTGCCCCTTGGGCCCTTGAGTTGCCCCTGGATTGGTTACCCTCAAGTGGACTTTATGCTGATTCCCCTTTCTACATTGAAAAAGCCATCTTTTCTTAAATTCCTCCTTTTTTGGGGAATGTAACACTTGAATTCATTTAAAAGTAGCTAGCTGATGTTGGTCATCTTTTGGTATGAATTGCATCTTACTCATGATTATTATATTTTTCAGTTAAAGATAATGCTTCTTATTTCATATGCTGTCTTATTTCTTTTGATTCTTCATTTACTTTTCATGTCTTCCCCCAGTAACTATTAAGTTAAGATATCTGAAGTCCACAAAGGAATGGGTGGGAGGGAAAAGAATGATTATAACAATCTTTTCCCTAAGAACAAGGACAGACAACTGGAGTCCATCAATTTTATCTCCTTTACCACATTACTCAGAATCTTACAGGCTATCCTCCTACACCTCCCAACACAACTTTCAGAAGACACAAACTCCTATTGAGCTTAGCTGCATGGGCACAGTGTGTATATTTCAGCCATTTTTTGGGGCTCATCTTGGATCACACATGCATCTTTTTTCATGTTTATTACCCTTTACTATGGACTGCTAACATCATATGGGTTCACATTTGGTTCTGTTTATTGTGCTTTGTTTTTATCCTATATGAATTAAGTAAACTCTTAAGGTGTTAAGAATATTGTCTCACACATTGTTTGTGAAATAAATTCATTCATAGTACAGAATTATTGTTTGTCTATCTCTATTATTCATTTTGTCTCTATTAAATGTCCTAATACATTTTAATCATTTTTTGAACACAACATTACTTCCATTCACTCAGCTGGTCATAAGTAAATTCAGGGGAACAATTTACCTTATTGTAGTGTCAATTTCTTTTTTAGAATTGAGCTATTGTCTTTTGTTTTATGGATTCAACTTTCAGGAGATTGATGTAACAAGTAGAAGTTTCTCACATTTACTAAATAAGATTTTTTCTTTTTTTTTTGACCAGACAATGGAATGTGATAAGTAATAAGCACCAATAGAATATGCATGACGTAGTCAAAAGAATGAATTAAATTAATAGAAAGGGAAAGAAATAAAAACTGCCACAAAATAAAATGAGAATATAAGATGAAATGTAAATAGTCAGTAAATATTTTTGGAGCGTAATCTTAAGGAATTTAATACCCATCTCTAAGTAACAGAGAGCTGTCACATGATTTTTTTCTCCCACATTTTTTCCCTAATCATACAAGCTCAATAGGTACCTCTATCCTCTCCCTCCCTCTTCCCCTCCCCAGTCCTCTCCTCTTGCACTCTCCTTCCCCCTTCCTTTCACCCCTTCCTTCCCTCCCCCTCTCTCAGTGTTTCCCCTTCCTCCCTCCCATCCCCTGGAGCATGTGTGAATGCCAAAAATCCCTCTGAGTCCTCCACCCTAGGGAGGGTTCAGGACTCAGTGACATATCCCAGAGCCCCTTCTTGGGTTCCCCATTAGTTTGGGAACTCTATTATGACTGTTAATCAATCTCTTGCCTCTGAGGATCCTACTGCCTGGAGTCTTCTCCCCGTGATCCATGCTAGACTTGGCAGATTGTTGACATGTCAGCCACTGTGCATGTCAGACAAGACTTATTTATTTATTTATGTTTCCTACTTTTACAAGCATAAATAAGACTTTTTCAAAATCAAAGTATAGAGCATGATTTCAGAATTCTTTCACGTAGTGTATGTGGTAGGCAATCTTCATGGTGTGTTGCTGTCACAGCATCATGTTGTTTTTTATTTTATTCTAACCTCTCTCGTTTCTTGTCAGTTTGCTTAATACATTTTTTTTACTACTGGTTACTGTGAAATCACTAAGAAAAATGCATTGCTTATTATAATCTGAGGGTTTTGATAAAAACGGTTTTACCACTTTATGCTAGAAACTAGAGGTCTCCAATCTGCTCAGAAACTGGAATTACTAACTAACTATAGTATCTTTACATTTCCATATCAGGAAAAAGATCTTGAGAAAAACACAGTAACTAAGGATACAACATATAATCCTAACAGAAAGTTTGTTTTTGATGTTTCAATAATGATTTTTAATTTATATAAGTCTTTAATTTCCTGTTCAGGTACTCCTAAACCAACCATAAAATGGTTACACAATGGTAGAGAGGTGACAGGCAAAGAACCTGGGATTTCTATCTCGGAAGACGGCACCTTGTTGGTGATTGGTTCTGTGACACCACACGACAATGGGGAGTACATCTGTGTGGCAGTCAACGAAGCTGGCACCACGGAAAGGAAATATAACCTCAAAGTCCATGGTAAATAGATATAAAAGTGCCAAAACCAAATCACTGAATATTTTCAGTTCTTGTAAATTTAAAGCATTTCATTAATGTAGTATTATTTAATACTATGTGAATGCAGTGTTATCAAATATATAATTGGTAATTTGATTGTACTTCTATGATTTAAAATTACACAAAATTTTGGTCATGACTTCTCATCATTCAACAGTGTAATGAAAGAGTAAGATGCCTAGTAAAAGCCTGATGACCCTGAGCTGAATCATTTGTTTATCCTTTTGAGAGGCAAAGAAAGTATATAATTTTCATACATACATGTATGTATGCACATGTGTGTTGAAAGAGAAAGAATTCTGAGAGATACTTTAAGCAATATAAGAGTGTGAACCTGTAATATTTGACCTCTTTTTATTATGAAAATGATACATATGTAGAACATTGTACCCACTACTCAACACTCAGCCTATTTTATTGAGTAATCTGTTCAAGATCCCTAAATATCTTTTAGTACATATCAATATGCATACAGGTATATGCTTTCTCCAGTAACAATAAGCGCTTTTGTTATTAAAAGTAAATTTTTGATAAAAATACTGTACATGTGTCAATTTTGCCTAATCAACAGGGTATATACATTTTACAGCTTAACTAGTAATGTCCATGTTTGTTCCTGTTAGCAAAGAAAGGAGTCCTAAGTGAGCTTGTCTTTCAATTAATATGTGAAATGCATTGTTTACATTCATCTGAAGTTTCATCCCAAATTCAAAATGTTGAAATAATATAAACTATTACATAATGATTTACATGTTCTATATATATATGTACATACATATATATATATATATATAGGTTGAGACTTTTCATTTTAGATTAAAGCGTATCTCAAAATTTGATTTCTAAAGGACTTAATGATAAATTTGGCAAATTTATTGTAAGGCTATTTGGTCATGGCTTCTCTCTTTTTCAGTTCCTCCAGTAATTAAAGATAAAGAACAGGAAACAAATGTGTCAGTGTTGCTAAACCAGTTGGTCAGTGTCCACTGTGAGGTTGAAGGTACTCCATCACCTGCTATTATGTGGTATAAAGATGACATCCAGGTAAATGGAGACATCTATATATATATATACAGTGCCTTCCCTCTGCACCTGAAATAAACTTGCCAGATATGAATTTCTTCTTACCAAAAATAAACACTTTATTTGAAGTTTTAATTATGGATGGTTCTTAGGACTGGAAATAATACTGATTGTTTTGCTATATACAGGTAACAGAGAGTAGTGCCATTCAGATTGTGAACAATGGGAAAATACTAAAGTTCTTCAAAGCGACTGCAGAAGATGGAGGAAGATATTCCTGCAAAGCAGTTAATATTGCTGGCACCTCTCAGAAGTATTTTAATATTGAAGTGCTAGGTAAGGAGAAGCCTTTTTCAAAACCGCTAGTACTTTAGATGCATGAATGGTAAAATAAAATGATAGTAAATAAGTTAAGAGATGAAATAACATTGGTTTCATCCTGTTTCTTTAATTTTGATAAACCAACACCATGTGGTGCAGAAAGTTTTGCCATTCATAATGCAGAGATAGCTATTATTCATAAAATGCCATATCACATACTTAAGAGCAGCACAATGCATTTAATAAGGGGAATTATTACTCTTGTCTATTTCTGAAGGTAGATAGTCAGGAAATGTGTCTCTGCAAAGTAGCAATATGAGAGTGGCTATATAAAAGTAATGTGGGTTGGAGAGATGGCTCAAGGGTTAAAGCTTTTGCCTCCCAAGCAAAATAACCTGATTTCAGATCCCAGATCTCATATAAATACACCCATGAAAATGGCAGAAGTGTGCAATTCCAACCCTGGAAGGTGGGGCCTGAAGCATTATTATTTCTTCTTTCCATGAATTTTATCTGTGTGCTGATGATTCCCAAATTTTTCCAGGTTAGACTTCTCTGAGTTTTGGGAATAGATAGTTGATCTTCTAAGTAGTTTTAAAATGTGTTTATTTACCTAATTATTTTCCAACATAGTCTCACTGTGTAGTCCTAGCTAGCCTTGAATTCATAATCTTCCTGCCTTAGCCCCTGAGTGCTGGGTGGAATTCCAGGAGTACGCCAGTGTGCTCATCTTTTATAGTTTCTTGACTTTAATATCTTCATCTTATATCACCTTAGTGTTACATTAAACTGAAAGTTTCCAATTAATATATATTCCAGTAAACTTTGAAATTATCTCTGAGTGACTCATGCTCCATCGCTTTTTCCAGAACTTTTGAAACCTGCTTTATTCTATTCCTCCAATTTCCTAATTCTGTATTAAATTATTTATTTTTTTCCACTTCACTGTGAAACCATATTGTTATTTGAAATAGCCCCTTAAATATCTTTCTGCACCCACTCTTTACTGCTGTAATCTTGACTTACCAACCAGTGTAATCTTAACATACAAACCTAATCACACCATACCTCTTTCCTAAGCTCTTTAACATTTGGTCAATTTCTTCAGATGAGTATCAGACAGATTATCCTGATGTGAAAGGGAGGGCTAGATGGTCAGGAAAGTAGATAGAAACCTGACAAGCCCAAGAATGAAAACGAACATATCCATTTGCATGTTTTAGGATAGGTATATTTTTAAAAGAAGATAAGTGGACATGAAATGATATGTGAACTTTGACTATAAGACTGATGTTGATCACAGCATTTGTGATTTGAGCAACTTAGTGATAGTGCACTGTATTGGCTGAGTCTCATTGCTCACCCATATTCTTTGTCTTTCACATGAGTTTCCTGTGCCTCAGAATGAACTGTGTCCTATTATGACTCCTGCAGATAACTGTACTGCTAACAAATCTTCATCCACATGCTCCCATACTTAAATGTAACATTTAGGCATATGTGTGTGATATATAAGAGGGTTATTGTATGATACTGTATTTCTGACATTAAGATATTAGTGAACTGCTGTATAAATGACTATCTGCTCCTTTTGCAGCTTTCTATGCTAGGTCATAATTTTCATAATAAAATATCTTTGTTCAAGTTCCACCCACCATAATAGGTGCCAACTCCCCAAATGACGTCTCAGTTGTCCTCAACCACAACACCACCCTGAAATGCCAAGTCAAAGGCACTCCCTTCCCTGTGATTCACTGGTTTAAGGATGGCAAGTGAGTACCTTTTCTGCATTTGTTTCAATGGTCCAATTGTTAGGAAGCATTAATGCAATTATGCTTTCCTATGCTTAACTCTCACTTCACCACTTTAAGCATAAGACTGCTAAACAGGCCTGAGGAAAAATAATGTTTCTCAAAATGATCTTAAAGATTTGTTTGCAATATCTTCTGCTCTTTTGTATAGCAAAGCACATTATAAATTTGGGGAATTATTTTTAGAAGCAGATGAATCTGTTATCTTCTACACCAAAATTCCTCTGTATTGAGATTGACAATGGAAGTCAAGATTCACTGGGCATGAGTTACTCGGGACAGTTTGCTTGTGTCAGCATGATGAATACTTTAGCTAGTTCTATATTTGGGCAAAAATAAAGCTCAGAAGAGCAGAGACACTTCTTAGACTGCCAGTGTCAAGGACTTTGTCACTCTGAAGAACCTATAGTGACTCATATGGGTTTGTGAGGCTGCTTCTCACAATGACTGTATTTCTGTCTGAGAGCAGGTATAAGGAAATAATAAGAGAATGAGTAGATAGCATAGCAATGTCCCACTACGAGACACTGTATGGCAATGGGAATAAGTAGGGTGGTTGAGATTTGCAATGCTTGGCATGGTGCTTGACTTGGAGGATTGTATTTAAACTTCTAAAAAATAACCAGAAAAATCAACCCAGAAAAATGTGTCAGAGATATGAATGAGCCTCTAAAAATACAATTGCACTAGAAACATTAAAAGACAGTCATCTTGGGTGGTTTTGGTGAAAATAAATGAAGTAGATTTTGTTTCCATATAGTCATATTAAAAATAAAGATTTGAAAATACAAAGAGTTGTCTGGATATGGGAAATCAGGAGATAGTATGAAACCAGGGGAGAGAGTATGTGAATTATTATCCTGAAGGAAAACTTGGCGTAACCTACTGAAATTGGAAAACTCCCATATTGTGATTCAGTGATCATGTCTTTGTGATTCAAGAGAGGGAAGCAGACGTGTGCATCCACCAGGAGCTATTTCTGAAACTAATAAGTTCATTTGTTTAAATTTCTGTTATCCATATAATGAACCATCAATAAAAGTATCAGGTTCATAAATTTATCTAGCATTTACTTACTGTAAAAACTTCAAATGTATTAATCTTTGATAGTTTTCTCTTAACTTCTGAGAGTATTATAAAAAAAGTCATAAGCAATGGTGAAAGGCAATACTTTAGAAAATTAATGTCTTTCACATTTTTGTGTAGTCTGATTACTGGCTTATTAATATATCAGTCTTTATTTATTATGTGGCTATTGTAGTTACTTTTTTTTCTGCTACTGTGAGACAACACTTATGCACAACTTAAGGCAAAAAGGGAGATTTATTTGGTTTACAATTCTAGAGGAGAGATACAGTCCATCATGGTGGAAAAGTCATGGCAGGTGGCAGAAGCTTGAAGAGACTGGTTCAGGTCATGTAATCAGTGGGAAGTAATGAAGAACAAGTGAAAATGACCAGAGGAAGTAGGACCAGGCTACTGAAAACTCAAGGCCCATCCTCCTAACATCAACATCAACTAAGGATTTTAACACATGACCTTGTTAGGGGAAACTCACATTAAAATCGTTATAGTGGATAAGCTGATACATAAAAAAAAGAAGAAAGAAAGAGACTACTTTCTTTCTTGGGCATTCCTGGAAGAAAACTGATGGATTAAAGTAATGATTCTTTAGTGTAATATTGACTTTATTTAATCAGCTGTTGCTAATTACGTGGAGTATTTTGCAGTAGTTCATGGTTCTGCTGGCAAAAAAAAAAAAAGATTTCCATGATGATCTTGTCTAAAATTCTTTGATTATAGATATCTTTCAATATTTATAGTTGAAAAAGTTCAGATTTATAATACATTTTAGAGTTGGCAGTCAGTATGTTTAATAAATGATAATCAATCATGTATTCTTCTATAAATCCTTTCTATGATTAATAACAATATTGCCTTAAAGATAAAATAGTTTGGAATGAAGTTTCTATAATGAAATATCAGACTCTTAGATTTCTTCTCCATATGAAAGAAATTTGACTCTACAAGCCAAAAGTTACAAAATAAATAAAAATAATGATAATTAAATGAAGTAATATACCTAGTTTCTATTAATAATATTAGTCAACTTAAGATTGAAATGGGTAAACTTCATGTCTCAAAGTGAATCGAATTCACTCAGAACTGACTTAATAATGTTATTCTTCTGAATAGGCAGACTAATCACATTGCATTTTTGTAGTCAACTTTGACACATCTTTTAACTTGATCCCATCTAATAATTGTCGTTGTAGATAGTAAGAGAGGAAACAGAGAAATTACAAAGGACCTATGGAGTAATGGGGACCTTTGGATAAAAATTATCTTTTCTAGGCCTTTATTTTTGGGAGACCCTAACATTGAGCTTTCAGACAGAGGACAAACTTTACATGTGAGGAATAGCCGGAGAAGTGACAAAGGCCGTTACCAGTGTTCTGTGTCTAACGCAGCAGGCAAACAAGCCAAGGAAATAAAACTGACTGTTTATGGTAAGTGTTTTCTCATCCCCCTGTCATCATCCACCTCACTGTACATTGAAGAGTAAAGTTCACATTGACCGCTCTTTCCCTCTTTGTTGGATACTTTGGGGTGCCACTCCATCCAAGAAAAGGAGGAAACTACCTTCATGTTTTAAACCACAGCATTGCATCCAACTTTAATGCACTTTAGCATCAGTTATGGACTTATTCAAACAGTTTCCTAGTTTTAATCTGCTAAAGTCAGTTGTTTTGTGTTCATTCATCTTGGCCTTTACCCTGACTATATGCCATGAGTTTGTTCTCCTGTCTTTTCCATTCTATCTGCACATGAAATAATGTGTCCCCCATTTTACTGAAACTATCCAGGAGCATGAGTGTCAATCATTCATTAAGCACATGAATGTTATGCCTCAGGTATGATGGCTTCCACATAGGAAGGAGTAGAACTCTGGAGATAGTGTCACTTGATGAGGTCTGCCCTGCAGTGCCATCACCCTTTTTACTGTGTGTGACACTTAAGGAAAGTTTAGCTACTTCAGACAAACAGCTAAATGGTCTCTCTCCATTGCATTGTGCTGATGTGTTTCCTTCACTTGTTTGATGCTTGATCATGATGAGTTTATTTGCCTATTAGCATCTTTTTGGAAGGAATCTGAGCTTCATGATAACAGGGCTTTGCTTTGTGTGCTCCCTATTTTGTTATTGAGTATAGAATGGCTCTGAAGACTTACTGACTTAATGAATGAGTGTCCAGTGTGGTAGCCAGGAGTCACATGTGCAGCTAGCTGGACAGCTAGTCCAAACTGAGATGTGCTGTACATACACAGCACATACCAGATATCAAAGACAGCATGAAAATTTAATATAAAATTTGATAATTTGATACTCATCATATGCTGAAATTAAATTGTGAATTTATTAAAAATTTATTATTAAAATTTACTTCCTTAGTTTCTTTTTATATTTTAATGTAGGCATTAGAAAATTTTAAATTATGTATGTGGCATGCATTGAAAAGTATTGTTTGAATAATTAATAAGAATGTGGGATAATAGGTTGTATCTGAGACAAACAAGTTTAGCTTCAGTCTCTGCAAATTACTGACTTTGTGATGAGTTTCTTCATAAATTCCCTCTAAGCTTTGCTTTTCTCCATGGAGTTAATGTTACCATGAAAATAAAATTGCTAAGTACATTATGAATCTTCTATTTGGTTTATGATAAGAGCTCAATAGCTGTTATTTGGCATTGCTCTATTAGTGATAGCATGGACTTAAACTTTGCATATATGTAGAATCTAGCTTGTTTTATTTGTTTTTTATCTTTTCTTTCTTTCTCTTTCTCTCTCTTTCTCTTTCTCTCTCTCTATTTTTCTTTCTCTTTCTTTCTTTCTTTCTTTCTTAATTTCTTTCTTTCTTAATTTCCTTCTTTCTTTTACTTTTGGGACAGGGTTTTATTTTTTCCCAGGTTGGCTTCAAATTCATGGTGATTCTCCTGCCTTGATCTTTTGAGTGATGGAATGACAGGCCCATGATCCTATAAGTAGATCAAGGCTTCCTTTATTTTTACATACCTTAAGTGCATTTTTATTCTCCCTTTTTAAAATATTCATATCTATGTAAAGTTTGAATAGCTTTTCTGAAGCAAAGAAAATTAATGCAGGTTTTCAAATAATTTATATCTATAAATAGAAGCCTATGGAAGAAATCAGTCATGAAAAGACATGCACTGTTGAAAGGAGTTGTGTTATAAAAGATCAGCCATGAAATGCCAAGTTAAACAAAAGTGTTAAGACTGCCAATGCCTCCTATCAGAGCCAGCCTTTAAACAGCAGGCACGATGCTTTCCCCAAGGTGTTGTATTGCTGCCAGGGTCTGTGATGAGTACAGTTTGATACTTTATAAGACTCCTATTTCCATGGGCTTGGATTTTTTCATTTCAAATCCTCCAGTTCACTGTGTGTGATGCCCTTGGGCACCCAGAAGAGAGAATTCTGGGATTATCTAGGATGAAAGGTTTTGTAATGTGGTGAAGTTATGAGTATTAAAATTAAGGAAATAATGACATCTTCTCTCTCACAAGCTCTCCTGCAACTTCAAAAGTTGATAAACTTAAGTTTACTTTGTTTCATTTGGAAAAGTGCTTATATTCCAAAAGAGAGAGAAAAAAAGATTCCATCCTTTGGATAACTGTGAACAAGAGTATGTAGATTTCAGACTGAGAATATATTTCTTAGTAAACTTGGTTATTTGTTTTCCTTATTTTCCTTATTTTCGTATTGGCACTCACATTCTCACATGAGAATGAAACATGTGGGTCGGGACACTACTAGAGATCTGAAATTTGTATCTGACATGGAAAAGGATTGGAGATAAAAGTAAGAGGGAAATGTAGAAGAGATGGAAAGGGGGAAAGAAAAAAGTAACTATGCGAAAGAAGGAAGAACTTAAGAGCTTTTGATGTCTGTGAGGAGATTTTATGATTAATAACTAATAGTTCTAAGGCATAGATGCTCATTAAGAGATCTTTGACTGATTTTAAGGAATTTTCTGTAGTTGTAGAAAAGTCTTTGAATTGTGGCCTCACAATATATTTTAATGTACATGCAGAAGTTAAAATGAAATATGAAGTATTTATTTTGCAAACCTAAGTGGAAAATGATAATGCTTCAATAAGTATCTATATAACAGTGTCAGTTCCATCAATGTAAACTACTAATAGATCAGCATCAGTATGTGCATTGTAAAGCATTCAAGATGTTTGTTTCTTGACTTCATTAATGTTTCTTCTAAGTAATTTGGATATCCTGCTGATTGAGGCAATGTGAGACAAAATAATCAAATATGCGTTTGTAAGTAGTATATGACATAAGTTGTCTCAAATCTGTGTTAAACATTTAAGTCCAAATAAAATGCACTTCTTTTGGATTTCAAGGGGATACCTTGAATTCGTATTAATTATCTGTAGCCTTGGCCCTACCTAGCTTCATGACATGAATTATAGTAGAACCTTAGCACTGCTATGGCATGTAACTGTTCTGAGGTTTTTCAGCTCTACTTCTAACTGAAAATTATAGGAGTGATGATGTTCATCTCAATGAGAGTAACTGACCCCATGGGTTCATATGTCTGCTTTGCACAGAGCTATTGCTGATAAATAACATGATGAATAAATGCCAGATTTCTAATAGACCTCCCTAAACCTCCTCCTATTTCAGTGGTTTTTTTTCCTAAACCAATATCTGTTGTACAAATTGTGGTAGATTCTACATCAGATCATGTTTTTCGTCTTCCCTGAAAATATTTTCATCTGTTTGTCTGCACGGACTGTTCTTGAGACTATTTCTTCATTTTCTTCAAACTTGTCATTGACTTCTCAGTAAACAACAACAATTTATTATCAATAATACCTTTCAGCTATCAAAGGCAAGAGTATTTGACAGGAAAGGTTGCTCTCAAAAAAGTTGATGATTAATCTTACTCTCAGGGTCGTTCACCTCTTCAGTTCTCACAAAAAGGCTGATAATATTTAACCAACTGATTTGTTTCTGGGTATATTTCTAGTTCCTTAGATCATGAAATCAACATTGATAGGTGATTTTTCTTTACTTGGCTGACAAATAGGCTACTTAGAAACTTACTTTGTTACCAGTGAATGGGAAGGTGGGAAGGAGTGGATAGGATGAAACCTTTTCAAAGGGATTTAGGATACCAGGGCAAGTAGAGTGACTAAGGGAATAATTGGGAAAATTACCTGGGGGGAAGGGGATGAAGAGATGGGATACAGGAGGGACAGAAAAACCTCTAAGATTGTGGGAGGTAACTCTGTAGGAAGTTCATATGCTAATAATATGTCAAAAATGTCTTTTGAAGAAAGGTAGAAGAATGGAGCACAGAGTGAGGAAAACAGGGCAAAACAAGCAAACAAACAAACAAAAAAAAGCCCAGCGCTAATCCACTTAACACCCAGTAACAATTAGAGATACACTAGAAGTAACATGAGTATGGCACTTCCTGATAAAATGTGGGTTTGAGAGGTCTCAAAGGCTCCCAAACAATATAGGCTTTTGCCATTGCTCTTGGTTGCTCTCCAAAAATCTGTCAGTAAGACCCTATTGCTGAAGATGCAACACAAATGGATCATAGAACATGGACAAAATACATCAAATGGAACTGGTCTGAGGACTTTCTCCTTGCTGGATAGCTTACACAGTACCAAGAAATACTGTAGAAGCTACTGGGAGAGAGAATCATAGGCCTCATCAACTCATGAGAACTGTAAATTACAATAAAAATCACCATGGTAACAGGTGACCACCAATGTAATAGCATGAGTTTCAAAGCTTTCCAACTGAACTGAAATCTCACTTGTTAATATGGAACACATCCCTGTGACTGTTAACTAGAACAAGAACCTAAAAAAATAGAAGGAAATAATCAATAAGGAAAAACAGCCAATAAACATATAGGTAGGAAGGCAGTATACCAAACTGTTTTATGAGTAGCTGCTGGTATACTCAGATTTGAAGAGCACTTAGCACTAAGCCTAGAAATCTTCTTCTACAACAGAGGTAGAGACTCTCAATACCCTGAAAGGATGGAGCCTAAGCTAGTAGAAAAGCAGTGGAGTGGACAACAATGGTTAGCCATAATGCAGATTACTGGCGACTGGACATTGCTCACCCAGAATCAGGCCCTGTTAATCTCTCCCTGTCATCTTAAGGCTTGGGGACCTTGTGGAAGAGGGTTCAGTGAGACTGTAAGAACCTAAAGAGGGGAAGGTCCTCTATTGGACAGGACATTCCATTCAAGGCAAGAATGCTGCATCCAGGAACTCACAGCAGTGAGATTTGTCCTTACCAGTCCTGCACAATGACTGAAATATCAACATGCCCCCATAGACTATGAGGAACTGAAGAGAGATAAGAGCACACAGGGAAAACCTTAGGGACTGGAGCTGGATGAGTGAAGGGAAAAGCCCCTATCAGTGGGATGGCCCAAGGAGGGGCAACTTAGTCTGAACTCCCACAAAAGAAGACAAGCCAGAGGGAGCCTAGGGGTCTGTGGAAGCAACCAGAAGGAAGGTAGGAGGGAGTGGAATGGATTGATGATGGGAAAGAAGGGGAATGGGAGGAGGGGAGATGAGGGGAGCAGGGATTAAGTGCTCCGTATGCTTGTAAAACTAAAAAATAAATAAATAAATTAGAAAAAAGAAACTTACTTTGTTATGACCTCATTTTTTCCACGTTTTAGTTTTTATAAAAAGTTCTGTTAAAATGAGTCTATTTTGTACTTTCTAATTTTTTGAACTGTTGCCATTCTTCCGATGAAGAATAGTGCAATGGCTGCCTCAACTCTTTGCATTTATTCTTTTATAATACCTATAGGGATTTTTGTGTGTGTGCCCATGTGTGTGTGTGTGTGTGCATGCGTGCATGCGTGAGTGTGTGTGTGTGTGTGTGTGTGTGTGTGTGTGTGTGTGTGTGTACAAAGCAGTGGAGACTCAAGGATGACTTCAGGAATAATTCTGATTGCTGTATCTCCTTATTGCTTTACTCCGAGATTCCTAGGCTCTCCCTTCCAGGGCTGGAATTACAGACTGCCACCATTTCTGCTTGACATTTTTTTTCTCCTACATTCTATTTTTTTTCCTGATTATACAAGCTCAATAGATACTCCCATCCTCTCTCTTCCCTTTCCCCTCCCCTGTCATCCCCCATTACACTCTCTCCCTCTTCCCCCCTTCCTTTCACCCCCCTGCCTCCCTCCCCCTCTCCGGTGTCTCTCCCTTACTCCCTCCCATCCCCTGGAGCATCCTTTTGTGCGAATGCAAAACCTCCCTCTGAGTCCTCCAGCCTAGTGAGGGTTCAGGACTTAGTGTCTCCCTGACATTTTTACATGGGATCTGAGGATCTGAACTCATGTCCCTTTTGGTTGTGAGGTAGAAGTTTTAATCTTTGAACCATTTCCCCAGACTTATAATTATTTTTGAATACTTTATTTTCAGAAAGAGACAGAGAGAGAGAGAGAGAGAGAGAGAGAGAGAGAGAATGTAGGTGCACACATGGAAGTCAGAACAACTTTCAGGAGTTAGTTCTTTCCTTTCATCATGTAGCTTTCAGGAATCCAACTTGGGTCTCCTAGTTTACAATCAGTTGCCTTATTCACTGAATCACTCAGCAGTCCAGAATTACACACACACACACACACACACACACACACACACACACACATATGCATTGTTATATCACATAATGTATGTTATATATACTGCTCTGCCATCTAATTTGATAACAAAAGAGAACACATTATGCTATGCCTTAGTGTATTGTTTGAAGTCTAGCATTCTCTTTTCTCTTGTTTGGGCACAAGGAGTATACTTGGTAATAAGATACTATAATTGTCTAGTGACATACACAGCCCTGGGAATGCTGTCAGGTTACATGTATGCTATTTGTTCATGCTTCATGAACAGCAGTGGGAGTAATGAGCATGTCATATGACTTATTATTTGCAACTTCTTTGCCAATGCTAAGTGAAAGCAGCCATAATAGATATAAAAATGAATGAGTATCAATTAAATTTTATTTCTAGACACTAAGCTCCCCATGTTGTCAGAGTTGACAGCAGCATCAGCAAGCCCTGTTGATAATCCATTAGTGTTGGTATGGTGTGATGCAAGTGACACTAAACTCGCTGACCCCTCTCAAAATGCAGGCCCTAGGCAACCAAAGGAAGAACATTCTATACAATATTCCATTCAAAAATGTAAAAGGTCATTCTGATTATGCTAAAACACTCAAATTCAGGTGAATGCCATTTGATGTCTTTTAAATTGCTGCCATTGTAACATGACCTTACAATGAACATGCTGAAAATCTGTAGCATAGATTGAGCAATGTTAGTTCTTTTTCCAAAGGCTCAGTCCTAAGTGGCATGAGAAGCCAAGCATGAGGTCACCCAACTGTGGAAGACACACATGTAGCCAATTAGATTCTTACCACTGAATGAATGGACTCGTGGTAGTTAAAAAGAAATGGCAAGAAGCAGAACTGGAGTCCACAGCTGTGACTAGTAGCTGGTTCTGAAAGCACGGAGACATAGAACTTTGTTATTTCCTGGGAGCAGAGCCTGCGATTATACCACATCTGACATTTTTCTTCCTTTGGCCTCATTTTCAAAATTACTGTGTCTATGTTCAGTGAGTATTTTGGTTTGCTTTGTTTGTTGAGCACAACTTTCTTGGATACTCAATATGACCTATTGGATTTAATTGAATTCCTGGAACTAAATCTAACTTAGTACTTTTACTGAAATCTGGAATGCAAATGTAAGATGATATTGTTTTAACAAGAGAGACAATTCATTATTTGTAGATAAATCACAAACTTCCTGTCTTTAATACAAGTTGTGTCTCTACTAGATTCATTATTTAAACATCTGTGATAATTAAGATTGTGATACAGATGCTAAGTCTGTGTTTGTTCTGAAATCTTTCACAGTTCCACCTAGTATTAAAGGAGGGAATGTTACCACAGAAGTATCAGCACTGATCAACAGCTTAATTAAACTGGAATGTGATGTACGGGGGCTCCCAGTGCCTACTATCTCTTGGTATAAGGATGGGCAGCTGGTCTTATCCAGCTCACAAGCTCTGTATGTTGATAAAGGACAATTTCTTCATATTCCTCGAGCTCGAGTTTCCGATTCAGCAATGTACACGTGCCATGTAACAAACATTGCTGGAAGTGCTGAAAAATCATTCCACGTTGATGTCTATGGTAAGGAAAATAGATGTCTTAACTGAATGCCTTTCTCCCCATGCTAAATATGCTGGTATTAATTTGATCACTAAGAACGTCTTGTTGGATTGTTTTTTGTTTAAAGTATTCATAGATAGGAAGTAGATGATCTTACTATGATTTGGAACAATATTTACAAAAGCTAAGGATAGCAAAAATTGCCTCATTCATGTGCCCATGGAACTTGGAATATTTTCTTTATGGAAAAGGCAAAGGAGTTCAGACAAATAGTCCACTATTTGCCCTTCGTGAGTCTCACAATGTAAAGTGTTCCAAAATAATTAGGATAGTTGTAGATCAGCTTAACAAGAAAATCTTCCCTCTATAACTCAATGGCAGATGAAAAGTACGTAGTTCTTGTGGCCAAAATATGAGGAAAAAATTATCTTTATTTACTTAAGAGACTGTTTTATGACTGGAAAACAAATTCCCTGAAATATTGCTACTTTTCTACTTCAGTTCCTCCGATGATTGAAGGTGACTCGACCACTCCTTTGAATAAGCAAGTCGTTGTTGCTCACTCACTGACTCTGGAGTGTAAAGCTGCTGGTAACCCTCCTCCAGTTCTTACATGGCTAAAAGATGGTGTGCCCGTGAAAACGAGTGACAACATCCGCATAGAAGCCGGCGGGAAGAGACTGGAAATCTTGAGTGTCCTAGAAGTTGATCGGGGACAGTATGTATGTGTGGCTACCAGTGTGGCAGGAGAAAAGGAAATCAAGTACGAAGTTGATGTTTTAGGTAAATAAGGATGACAGTATCTGAATTGTCAGTTTTAGAGCAAAACCAGGTTATTTAATACAACTGGTTCATATAGTAATAAAGCAGTGGAAGATGAAATAAAGTTGATTGTTCAGTCTGTCCAAATAACGAATATATTATTAAGGTAATGTAAAGCTCACGTATCTCTGATTTTGATGCTGTTTCTGTTGCTCTTGTAAGAACATTAGTCCATTCTCTTAACAATATCAAGTCTGGTTTCAGTGAACCACACAACTCATCATAATCTCTGTACTAGATGACAGAAATTTGAACAACTTGAATATCTACAGACTGAAAATTTTTGAATGTCAGACCCCATTTGAGGGTGGGTTCTTTCACTTGTCCTTTGGAAAATAACCAATAAAAGCATATAAGTCAACTTTATATTCCCATGGCATCTATAGCAACATGGTGCCAGTTAGAGAAAAATATAAAGTGTGTCACAAGTGCATTTATCCTGCAAGGGATTGTTTTAAAATGCATTTGTAGAACATTTCAAATCCTCTTGAGGGACCAACTCCCCCCATGATAATTATCAACTTTCTGTCTCATAGGTATTTTATCTTGTAAATATTTTTTTGTGTGCTACTTTCTGGTTGATTTCTAGTGCCACCAGCACTTGAAGGAGGAGACGAAACATCTTACTTCATTGTGATGGCGAATAACTTACTGGAGCTTGATTGTCCAGTCACAGGCTCTCCCCCACCAACTATCATGTAAGGGTTTTGGTATGTCTTCTAAATAACTCTCACTTTTTAATATAAGTGTTTAAGTATTATCTTAAATGATTGTCATTGAAGAGTGGAAATAATCATATTCTACTATGTGCAAGGCAACTCTTTTTCATTTTCATGAATAAGTGTACATACACATGTTTGTATGTATTCAGGTACATACATGCGCATGTGTGTGGAGACCTGAAGCTGATGTCAGGAATTATCCCCTATTGTTCTCCTTATTCCTAGAGTCCCTTAATTAAACTCAGAGTGCCTTTATGGCTAGTGTCACTAGCCAACTTTTTCTGGGGATCCTCTGTCTCTGTTTTCCCAGGCTGCCATACCACCCAGTCTTCACATGGTTTCTTGAAACTTATCTTGACCTCATGCTTGTAAGGCAGGCACTTTACCTTCTGAGCCTGACAGCAAGACTTTTGTCTTTTAAACTTTGTTTATTTTGCTCTCTGTGTTGTGTGTGTGTGTGTGTGTGTGTGTGTGTGTGTGTGTGTGTGTGTGTGTCAGAGGACATTGCATGTCCCTGTGAAGGACAAAGGGTAACTTCAATAATAATCCTGGATTGCTTCTACCTCCTTTTTGCTTTGCTCTGGGATTTCCCAGGCTCCGCCCACCAGGGCAGGAAGTGCAGGCTGACACCATTTCCACCTGGTATGAACCTTTACATGGCACCTGAGGTCCGAACTCAGGATCTTCTGCTTGTGAGGCAGTCTTATCCCGAGTCATCTCTCCAGTCCACAAAACAACTTTTAACTGACAAAGAGCACCTATTGACCCAGTTGAAGGCATTCTTTCAGATTATCTTAGAAATTGTGTATTCTATGGAGAGACATAGATGATGAAGCCTTCCTGGGACACTGAAATGCTTAACAGACTACTAAACAGAAAGAAAAGCAAGAACAGTTTTGAAATAGAGGGTGCGGCATCTATGTATGTTGCCAGTTTTTTTCTTATTCCTTCATTCATGACACATTTATTAAATACATAACTCTCATTTCCACAATGATATGGGATGTGCCAAGGAATAGAGAGTTGGTTGACTGAGGGAATGAGTATGCATGTTCATGTTCACCAGTGATTATAGACTAAATAGAAGTGATAATGAGTAGAAAGGTAAAAGTATAAGCCTATCGATTTCAGTATTTTATTTATATATGTTGTAAGATCATGTGCCTGTTGCTGGTTAGTATTTAAATATTAGCATAAGTAATATTTAGCATCACTTTCCTCTTTCTATAACTTGAAATTATGAGAAAGAATTCATCACATAATAATTGTTTCATTATTCTGTTAGCTTGTGAATTATGCAATCTTTCCTTGTTTTTTTTAATGTGAGGCTGTGTGTGTGTGTGTGTGTGTGTGTGTGTGTGTGTGTGTGAGTGTGTGTATCAGATGGCACTGTGTGTGACTGTGGAGGCCCAAGGGTGACTTTGGGAATCACCTTGGATTGCTTCTACCTCTTACTTACTTTGCTCTAGAGTTTCCCAGGCTCTGCCTTCTAGGACCAGAAGTAGAGGTTGCTACCATTTCCACCTGGCATTTTTATGTGGGATCCAGGATCTGAACTCAGGACCTTCTGCTTTTAAGGTTTAATGCCTGAGCTATCTCTTTGGCCCATGTTTCCTTGTTTTTAATCTTCCTTTTCACCCACAATTTATTTTATAGAGTGATTGATTAGATTAGAAAATAAATATAACATATGCACATATCTTCTAGGAAATTGATAATTTAGAATACATACCCAGGCTTCTTTTTGTCCTTGTCTGTAGGTGGCTAAAGGATGGTCAATTAATCGATGAGAAGGATGGATTCAAGGTCTTACTAAATGGGCGCAAGCTGGTTATTACTCAGGCTCAAGTATCAGACACAGGACTTTACCAGTGTGTGGCTACCAATACTGCTGGAGAGCACAGGAAGGAATTCGAAGTGACAGTCCACGGTATGGTGAAGAAGGGACTGGCACATTGTGTGTCAAATTAACTCATACGTTATTTCAGTCATCTAATTCACCGTTCACTCTCGAGTTGTGGAAAGCAGAGTAAAAGGCATGAATGTAGTTAAAATGGTGGTAAATTTGAGTCATTTTATTAACATGAAGATTCACCCAGGCAGTACTATGTACATAAGCTCAGATGCAGAGATTAGATCTTGAAAAGTGTATTCTGTGTATGGTTCCAGACATTGAGCAGTAAGACCACATAAGTTAGATGAGACAGACAGCAGTTTCCAAGGGAAGAGGTTGTGTCAGCATTTAAACATTTACCCCCCCACAGGATTGATTAATTCATGGCTTTAGGCATGGCTCGGGATCCAGAGAGCATAAGTACATTCACGAAACTGCCACATTACAGGTCTAACCATGAATCTAATGGCAGGAGCAGGCTCTGCCAGGGATTCTCGTGGCTCCCGTGCCAGGGAATTTGAGAAGGAAGGGGACTAGAAGCAGAACTTGAGGGCCATTTGAAATCCACCAAGAGACGTGTGTGTGATTGTCAGCTCATCCCTGTGTCTCTTCACATTTGTTTACTTTGTCCCACAATGGAATACTGATAACCCTATTTCTGCCTCTATTACAAATTTTTGAGCATTTGGCAGGCCCCATGTCAGTCAACTTCTAACCTCATGTTTTTTCTGTCCATCTTGCTGGGCACAGAGTCATGTGGTACAAACTCTGCTGGAATCTCACTCTGGTTGAATGAGGTCATTCAGAGAAAGTGGGGGGCACAATTTCACCTATATCAGTAGGTATAAACTAACATACCTGTTAGATGGTAGTAAACACGTTTTTTCCATTTTGCTTACTCTTCGGAGAGTTAGAATGCTGGAGTTAAAATTGAATAACATTCAATAGTGCTAAGAATTACATGTTAAATATAAGATGATACTATTTCTTCATTGAAATAGGTCCTTTTCTAATAGCTTTTAAACTTTCACATCCTCTCACACATAGATTGATGTGCTTAGCATTCCTGACTATGGTTTTGAACCTCTCTCTCCATTCCTTCCATCTAGTTCCTCCAACAATCAAGTCCTCAGATCTTTCGGAGAAAGCTGTGATAAAGTACAAGCCAGTCACCTTGCAATGTGTAGCCAATGGCATACCAAACCCAGCCATTACGTGGTTGAAAGATGACCAGCCTGTGAACACTGCCGAAGGAAACCTCAGAGTGAGTATATAAGTTGTTGAACCTAAAGCACGAAGGCTGGATAGATCTTGCTATCAAATCATTCTTTCCAAATTACAGTTTTCTATGGGACAGATATTGCAAAAATATTTGTCAGTATGTGTTTGTGTTAACTTTTCAAAGGGAATTAAATAAATTTGATACAGACTTCAGTTTATGTTTGTTTTAGTTGTTTCAATTTTGTCAATCTTGTCTTTAAAAACACTGGTATCTTCTGAATGAATAAAATCCATTTCTGTATCACACACTGACTCTATTTTCTAGTATTTAACTATTTCTTAGTACATATCTGAAGAATTGGTGTGTAGATAAACAGCTAGATTGTCAGATTTTAAACCTAGATAATCTAATTGATTCATTTAAAAAAATCAGGCTGCTTTGAAGGCTGAGGTAGGAGGATTCAAGGCCATAGGCTACAGAAGACATGTAAACTATCAAGGCAAATTTAGTGAGACTTATTTAAAAACTAGAAAATATGAAAGGACTAGAGATATATCCCAGTTTTGGAGTGTTTTCCTACCATGTGCAGGCCCTGGGTCCAAGTTCCAGGACTATGATAAAAGTTAGAATTAGTAGATTTTGCCACTTGAATCAAGTTAATTGACAAATAGTGAGTTGAATTTGACTTGTAAACTTTCAATATGAAAGTTTTACCTTGTGTTCTTTTCACAATAAAAGTGTTATGTGTTTGTTTAATATTACTACTTCAAATTCCATAGAACTAATCTCACACCCTTGCACTAGTGGAACATTCAATATACTGGCTTCAATTATACTGCAGGTAAATGATTATTTATCTAGGGAAAGAGAGATTTTTAAGCTAGTTGCATAAAAAGAGATCTTCAAACTTTAATGACTGTAAGGAGAGTGTATACATCATGAGAAAAGCAACATTCAGCAATTTAGTCACTATACAAACTTTACAAACCTAGATGGTATCACCTAGAGTACACCTGAGTTAAATTACCTAGATCTTTTCTGAAAAATAAATTGGAGGCCAAGAGTAGTTATGTCAAACCATTTAGGACCAATTTATATTTGTCAGAGATGGAGATAGAAAATTTATTCACATGCTGGTCCTAGAATAGGGAATACTTTGATATATTTGACAGTTATTTATTAGTCAAGTGATTGAGGTTTTCTGAATCTATGAAAGATGAGACAGGACTGTATAATGAAAATTCATGGGACCCTAACCTACCCAGCTCCATTGATATTGCCCACAGTGTAGTGAAGCACACTGGAACAGGGCAAGGAAAGTACTGTGGTTTAAATGTTAGAGTTCTGGGTTTGAGGTTACTCAGGGACACACTAGTGCAGATGCCAGTAGGTCACTGAATACAGTCGTGGATCTCAACAGAGAGATCCGGATGAAAAGAATTGCAAATAACTGCTCTTGGCTCCAGGAACCAGGCCAGCCTAATCTCTCCCCATCCCAAAGTTCAGGGAAATTTGCAGAAGAGGGGGCGCAGTAAGATTTTAAGAGCCTAAAGATGGGGAGGAGCAACGATATGCAAGATACTCCACACAAGTTAGGGCCGAAGTAATCATAATAGGACTTTGCATGACCTGCGCAATGACCAACATATCATTGACCCTCCAAAGTCTAGCATGGATCACAGGCATTGGGATCGTTAGAGGCAAGGGATTAATAGTCACAATAGTGTTCCTATACTAAAGGGGAACACAAGAAAGGGCTCTAGGCAATGCTACTGAGTACTTACACCTCATCAGAGAGGAGGACTCAGAGGGAAATTTGACATGCACACTAAAGGGTGCTCCAGGAATGGGGGGGGCACTGGAAGAAAGGGAGGGAGGGAGGAAAAGGAAGGGGAAAAGAGTGGAGGGAGCAAGGGAATTCAGGGAGGGGTGAAGGGAGGGAGGGAGAGGAATGGGGTACCTATGAAGTTTGTATGAATGGAAAAAATAAATTAAAAAAAGAAAGAATTGCAAATAACATTCTAAACCTGGAACACAGGTGATTTAATCCAAGAAGTAGCAAAGTAAAAGACAAAGGAAGAGAAGACCAACCTAATGCAGAATCTTAAGCAGTTATTGCACTAAAGCCCAGGTGCAATATTCTAGAAGTGAAAATAAAATAGGTGTATGTGTAACTTAACATGATTGGTGTAATATGACTGGAGAACAGGTTAAGCGGGAATCCACATGGGACCTTGGAGAGATCATTCAGGGTCAGAATGTGGTGAGCCTGGAGATTTTCTTCTGGGCAAGAGGTGGGGGAGGTGGGGAGCCATGTATGAGGTTTGAAGGGGGACTGGTAAAAGGATCAAGTTTCCACTTTAAATAAATTATTCTGGCCACAAGTGTGCAAGACAGATTAACAGTTGGGGAAGCTGCAGACTCTGGAACATCGGTTAAGAAGCCATTATAACCCCACAGTGGCCATGGCAATGGAAAACAGGGGATCTAAAAAACAGGCTGTGGTATAAGTAATAGAAGTCAAAGAGTGCTCCAAACCCAGATGACTGGAAAAAAGACCATGGGTGCCATTAAGCAAGACTGAGAAAATGCAATGAAATGGAGGTTAAAGATACGTGGAACTAATGTGCGAGCTTAGCTATGGGTTGCTTGTGCTTCATATACTAGCCTGTTCTAGAACTAAGTATAGAGTTTGGGAGACAAGTCAAGGCTGAGACTGTAAATTCAGGCATCAACAAAGGGATTTTTCACTAATGCCTGGGTTTGGATGAGAACTCCAGATTTAGGTTTCCTGTTTGTGAGACTGAAAGAGGAAATGGATTCTGTAAAGTGTTAGCCTAAGAGAATCAGAACAAAAACTGATGAGTGGTCTATCTTCAAAGCTCAGAGAATATGGAGCAGATAGTCAAGGATACCAAATGCTGTACAAAATGAGAGAGGATGTTCTTACCACATCAACCACATTGACTACTATGTAATGCAAACAGACATTATTGGCGACTGTGGAATAATGAGTTTTAAAGAAGTATCTCTGGATCATCAACTTCAAAATGGAGACCATATTTGCAGTGAATTTAAGAGAGAAATAAAGGAAAAGTCAGAAAGAATTTATTGGCATTCCCATTATTCATATTTTAAAACTTTCACTGTTTTTCTGGCCCCTGTAACAATTTCATCAAAAAGGTTGTTGTTTTAAAACTATTTATGAAGTGTTACATAAATGTGGCCATGGATTTTTTTTTCAGATACCTTAAAATTTTCATCACTACCTCACAGTTCAGTGTGAAAGTATCTTATTCAGTACAGTTTTATGACTATACCAGCAGGCTAGCTGGAGGTTATTTTATTTTGTGTTTTCCAGTGGATAAGAATAAACTATTTGATCACATTAATCTATTTTCCTATACATAATGAAGTGATCTGACTCTCTTGTATCAAGCGTTAATTAAGATATTGGCATTACACTGGGTCCTTGTACGTTATCGGAGAGGAGGGCCCAGAGGAGAGTCTGGCAGGCACATTAAAGGATTCTCCGGGGATTGGGGGGGGGCACTGGGGGATGGGAAGGAAGGGGTGAGGGGAGGGGGAGCAGGGGGATCAGGGGGAGGAGGAGGGAGGGAGGGAACCGGTGTACCTATTAAGTTTGTATGAGCAGAAACGATAATAAAAAATTTAAAAGAAAAAAGAAAAAAAAAGATATTGGCATTAAAATGCAATTAGATATTATAAATTTAAATGCATTTTTCTATCTCTCCGGATGTTTGCAAGGCCAAGCACAAAGTGCTGCTATGTTTTCTGCTCCCAATTAGATACAGTCTTCTGGTCGAGTTCTACAGATTGCCAGGGCTCTGCTGGAGGATGCGGGCAGATATACGTGTGTGGCTACCAATGCGGCTGGAGAAGCACAGCAGCACACTCAACTGCACGTGCATGGTAATGTTATTTCCACAACTCACAGAGACATTTATGTGTGTGTGTGTCTGTGAGAGATAGCATGTGTTGAGTGTGTGTGTGTGAGAGAGAGAGAGAGGGAGAGAGAGAATGTGTATTCATGTGTGAGGACATGCATGTACACAAGTCTAAACATGCATGGAGAGGCCAGAGATCCACTTTGAGTGTCCTTCCTCTGCTGCCCATCCACCTTGCTATTTAAGACTAGGTTTATCACTTGACTTGGTATACCACAATTAACATTATAGGTACCACCATGCATAGCTTCATGGCTCTTTTTTATGGAGTGGGAATGGAGGGGGGGCACTTCGTTTTATTAAATTACAATATAAAATGAAAACTTTTCAGTCTTCACAACTGGTTTATTGTAATTACAGTCTTCATATCAATATATTCAGGTTTCAGGTTGCCCTATATTTGAAAATTACCTTTATTTTTTTCAGCTAATAATTTTATTAGAAGGTTTTGTTGAGAAAGACAAATGCTGCAGGGTTGTGCCTTAACCTTATCTGCAGTCTTCTTGAACAGTAGAAAGTACTATGTGAGTAGAAGTTACCCTTGGCTCAGGAATGGCTTTCCTAAAATGTCTGCGTGGTCATGAGATGAGTCATCGACACTGCAGCTTTACTATAATCTTAAAAGACATATGACTTTGAATGTAAGGCTTTAGATCTCTAAAGGGTTAGAAGAACAGGTCATCATTGGAAACTTGGATTTCCTAATTTATTAAGAATTTTTGAGGAAACATCCCAAGGTTAAAATGTATATTTTATTCATTTTGTCTTATTCTTGTGATTTTATCCAGACTTTTATATTTTTAGCTATTCATTTATGCATATATCCATTCCACATTTACTAAGGAATCCAGTCTAGAATAACATGCCAGCCCTAACTTTATTCCAAGTACATTGTAAGTATTCAAAAATAATTTTACATATGAAAGAGTAAACAGTAATTAAATGAAAAAACTTGAATTGGATACTGAATTTCTCTAATTTGCTTCTTTGCATATTTTCTTTTAGTTAAAATTGCCAGTTAAAAAATTCACATACTCTGTTCCCAAAATGTTTTCCATAAATCATTTTTTTCTTTCTATGATTCTCCTAATTGGAGCACCCAATGTGAACATGTTGTCACAAATAAATATGTTCCTTAAGAGTAATGAATTTGTGGCTGGAGAGATGACTTAGGGGTTAAGACTCTGCCTCCCAAGCAGAAGGACCTGAATTTTCATTCTGGATCCCATGTAAAAAACCGCCAAGCCGAAATAGCAAGGTCTGCACTTGCACCTCTGGAAGGCAGATCCTGGAGCGAAGCATAAAGCAAGTAAAAGCAATTCAGGATGACTCCCGAAGTCACCTTGGGCTTCCAGAGATGCACACAGTGCCTTCTGATACATATAGACACACAGACTCACAGACACATGCACACACACACAAACACACACACACACACACACTCTCTCTCTCCTCTGCCTCAAAACTTTTAAAAAGAGTAGTGAGTTTGAAGAACATCATGGGATAATGAGAACGGCTGACATTACATCCTTCTAGTTGAATTTACCTGCCTCTTATAGGACCACTATTGCTTTGCACTGCTGATAGCTGTCTCCAAGCCTACTGTGCTTTCCATTTCTATCGATTGGGTTTTGTTTCTTGACCCTAATTCCCTTCCTGAAGGTCCTCTTTCTCCCTGCATATTTCAATGATAGCTTCCTGTGCCCAGTCTCGGGCTCCGGAAACAGCATTCTAATTCCAGCGGTCTGTATACCAGTATTTGGGGAAATATTGGGGGCAGATATTAAGACTGCTATAGAAATGCAAAGACATTCCAGAATGTTCTCTGTAAGAAATCAGATTATCCATCAAACAAGGGTGATGGCAGTAGAAGACAAAGATAACAACAAAATACAATGATATATATTTTGAATAAAAATGCAGTAATAAAAGTTGTAGTTGTGTATGGTGACTAAAATC
>JALPQD010000012.1:1530777-1855777 GCA_023101885.1 Typhlomys cinereus
ATAATACACTAACTCCTGGAAACTTAACAATATGATGCTGAATGGAACTGGATTCGGAAGAAATTAAAAAGGAAATTCAAGATTTCCTGAAAGTGGAATGATAACGAAAATACAACTTACCAAATCTCTGGGCACAATGAAGCTGTTCTACGAGGTAAGTTCTAGCTCTTAATGCCTACATCAAAAAATGGAAACATCAGAATAAACAACTAACAATGCAGCTTAAAGCTTTGGAAAACTAGAGCAATCTGATCCCAAAGTAGTAGAAGAGAGGATAGCAAAATAAGGGGAGAAATATCTGAAATCGAGATTAAGAAACGATAGAAAAAATCAACCGGTCGAAGAGCTGGTTCTTTGAAAAAATCAATAGATTGATACACCCCTAGCTAACATCAAAAGCAGAGAAGAAAACCCAAATTAAAATTAGGAAATGAACATGGAGGTTATCACTACGGATACCCAAAGAAATCCAGAGAATTATAACCTCATAGTTTCAAAACTTGTACTGCTGTGAAGTTTGACAACACAAAGAGATGGAGAATTTCTAAGTAAACACAACACCTAAATTGAATCAGGAAGCTGTGAATTATTTAAATAGTCTATAAGATACAAGGAAATTGAAAGAGTAATCTCGAATTTGCCACCAAAAAGTCCTGGGCCAGATGGATTCAGGCACAGAATTCTACCAGTCATTTAAGGAGTTAATAACACCAAACTCCTTAAACTGTTTCCATCAAATAGCAAGGAAGGAACACTAACAAATTCCTTCTATGGAAGCTACTATCGTCTTAATCCCAAAACCTAATAAAGATTCACTAAAAAAAGAAAACTATGGCCGATCTCTCTGATGAACACATGCAAGATTCTTCAACAAGTCTTAGCAAATCGGATTCAAAACATATCAAAAAGATTATTCACGGGACCAAGTAGGCTTCACCCTGGCACACAAGGTTGGTTCAACATATGCAAATCAATAAATGTAATTCATCATGAAACCAGTCCAAAGTCCAAGACCACATGATACTCTCAATAGATGCAGAAAAAGCCTTTGACAAAATCCAACACGCCTTTTATGATCAAAACGCTAGAGACTGTAGGAATGAAAGGAACCTTTATCAATATTATAAAAGCTGTATACAAACCAGCCCACAGCAAGGATATGCTCAATGGGGAACAATTGGAAGCATTCCCACTTCGATCAGGAACTAGACAAGGCTGTCCACTCTCACCACTTCTATTATATTGTACTTGAAGTCTTAGCTGAAGCCATAAGACAAAAAAGGGGACATAAGAGGGATTCAAATCGGCAAGAAAAGTCAAGCTATCCCTATTTGCAGATGACATGCTCTATACCTGAGTGATCCCAAAAATCCCACTAGGAAGCTCCTGGAAACTTGAGAGTTTCAGCAGGGTGGCAGATACAAAAAAATGTGCAAAATCAGAGGCCTTCCTATATGCCCAGAATGAAAGAAGTAAAAAAGTCTTGAGAGAAACAATCCCATTTACTATAGCCCTAAAAAAATGAAATACTTGGTATAAACCTAACAAGGAGGTTAAAAGACCTTTACAATGAAAACCTAAAAACCCTAAAGAAAGAAATAGCAGAAGACACCAGAAGGTTGAAAGACCTCTCACTGTTCCTGGTTGTTAGAATCAACATTGTAAAAATGACCATCCTACCAAAGGCAATATTACAAATTCAATGCTATGCCAATTAAAATCCCAAAGCCATTCTTTAAAGAGTTGACCAAATATCTCAAAATTCATATGGCGGCACAAAAGACCCCGGATAGCAAAGACAATCCTGAGTAACAAAAATACTGCTGGAGGTAGTACCATATAACCTTATTCATACTACAAATCCATAGTTATAAAAACTGCTCGGTACTGGCTCCAAAATAGACATACAGATCAATGGATAGGATTGAAGACCCAGATATAAGCCCACAAAAATACACATCCATTGGTCTTTGACAAAGGGGCCCAAAGAATCCAATGAAAAGAACAGCATCTCAACAAATGGTGCTGGCAAAACTGGATCTCCACATGCAGAAGATTAAAGCTGGACCCATACTTGTCACATGTACAAGACTTAATTCCAAATGGATCCAGGACCTTGATTTAAGGCCAGCGACTTTAAAACCACTAGTTGAAAGGATAGGGAACTCCCTCGAGCTGATTGGGCTAGCCAACATTTCCTAAACACGACATCCGATGGCACAGTCACTGCTACCAACTCTCAACAGTTGGGATCTTGTGAAATTAAAGAGCTTCTGTTCAGATAAAGAGATTGTAAACACGAGCTCAAAGGCAACCCACAGAATGGGAGAAAATCTTCACTAAACCACTATCTGAAAGAGCTCTACTGTCCAGAGTGCACAAAAGAACTTGAAAACTAAACTCCCAGGAAAACAATGGCCCAATTAAAAAATGGGCCCTGGGAACTTAAAAGAACTTTACCAGGGATGAAATTAAATGTCTAACAATATCTTAAAAAATGCTCCACTTCCTTAGCCATCGGGAAATGCAAATCAAACTTCCCTGAGATATCATCTCACCCGTTCAGGTGGCAAAATCCACAATACAAACAACGACAAGCTGGGAGGATGTGGAGAGAGGGGAACTCTCCTACGTTGCTGGTGGAATGCAGCTCATTCAGCCACTCTGGCGAGCCGTCTGGAAATTCTTAAAGAAATTAAAGAGACTGAAATGCCATATGACTGTATCCCACTTTTGGGAATAACCCCCATGCAGCAGAGGTTTGCCTCGATGCCAAGCTCGACCATGTTCATAGCAGCACTGTTTACAAGCAAGTCATGGATCAACCGAATGTCCAACAGTTGATGAGTGGATAAGGAAACCTGTGGACATCTATAACATGGAGTACTACTCAGCCATCAAAAAATGATGAATTACTGGAATTTGCTGGGAAATGGATGTCATTAGAACATTATATTAAGTTAAGTATCCCAAACCCAGAAAAATTAAGCGCCGTATGTACTCCCTGATAGGTGGCTCCTAGTACCAAACTCACCCAGCCCACATTGAGACACTCAAAAGTAAACCTATGAACCACAGTAATTGCAAGGATTATGAACAAGAGAGATGGGGTAGGAGGGCCACACCAGAAACAAGGAGGAGGGGGACCACTGTTACAGCAGAGAAAATAGGCCTCAATCAAGGTCTGCAAGTAAGTAATGGAAACTTGGTAGTCACAGACGTTCTTTTCTGATCTCACCAGGGGAGGGCATTGTCTAGCAGATAAAAAGTAATCATTTTGCAAATGGGTGATGGACCCCTCCCTCACTGAGGTTCCTACTTTTATACATCTACCCTTGAATTGCTATTATAACAGACTCCCAGTGTTAACAGCTTTTTGTCTCTGGCCCGGGGGTGGGTGATATCAGTGCCCAACAGGATGGAGTGGAAGGGCATTGCAGGAGCAGCAAAACTGCAAAAGAAAATCAACAACCACAATCCAGAACTTCAGAGACTCTATATCAATCACATAGAACTAGGCAGCCTAATCTCTCCCCATCCTGGAGCTTCAGGGGCTTTGCGGAAGAGGGCGGCGGGTAAGAGGTAGATTTAAGAGCAAAGGATGGGGAGGAGCAACGATTTGCAAGTTCTCAACAAAGTTGGGGCCAAAGCAATCATAATGGGACTTTGCATCCCTGCGCAATGCCCAGTGCACTGTTGCTCTCATAATGTCTAGCATCTGTAAAGGCACGAGATCCCTGGAGGCAAGGGATTGAAGCCAAGTAGTGCTCCTATGCTTAAGGGGCACAAAGAAAGGGCTTATGGAAATGCCACTGGGTCCTTATATGTCATCGGAGAGAGGACCAGTGGAGAGTCAGGCGTACACAATAACGGACTCTCTGGAATTGGGGGGGAGGCACTGGGGGGGTAGGGGAGGAGAGGAGGGTGGAGGGGGTCGGGGAGGAGGGGGGAGGGGGGGAACTGGAATAAAAAATTTTAAAATGTATAATTACATTTTTAATAAAAAAAATAAAAATAAAAAAGGGGAGTATAAAAAGAATACATGCATGCATGTTGTTTCAGTGTCGAAAAAAAATAAAAAAACTTAAAAAAAATAAATGAGCAATGACAAGACTCTCAGTTGCAATAATGATTAAAACCACTGAGACGGAAGGATGGCTTCTGGAGCTGCCACATTATTTTAAGTGACTACTTTTTTTTTCTCCCATATTTTATTGTTTTCCTAATCATACCAGCTCAATAGGTACCCTTGTCCTCTCCCTCCCTTCTTCCCTCCCCAGTCGTCCCCCTTGCACTCTTCCCCTCTTCCTCCTTTCTCCCTCCCTTCCTCTCCCAGTGCCTCTCCCTTCCTCCCTCCTATCCCCTGGAGCATCTTTTTGTGTGAATGACAAACCTCCCTCCACACCCTAGTGAGAGTTCAGGACTCAGTGGCATATCCCAGAGCCCCTTCTTGGGCTCCTCCTTAGTATGGGAACTCTATTATGACTGTTAATCCTTGCCTCTAAGGATCTTACTGCCTGGAGCCTTTTCCCCTGTGATCCATGCTAGACTTTGGGGGGGGTCCTTGACATGTCAGCCATTGTGCAGGTCAGGCAAAGTATTACGTGACTACTATTTGACAAGAAAAAAAAACATGCAAGGAAGCAACACAGCATGTGTATTTCAGAAAAATAAGCAAAGAGAATTTTCATATCAGTAACTCTAGATACTGGATTTAAAGGACCCCACTTGAACTCTTTTCTTTAAATTCTAAAGATTACGGAAACTATGATTAAAGGACATAAAGAAGGTAGAATGATGTCTTATCAAATATAGAGCTTTAATCAAGGGATAGAAATGATTCTTAAAGTAAGTTGTTACAAACTATGGAATTCCTTATTTTATTTTATTTTAAACCGTGTGTGTGCATGTTCTGTCAGAGGGTACTGTGTGTCGCTGTGGAGACCCAAGGTGACTTTGGGAATCATCCTGGATTGCTACTTCTTTTTTTTTTTTTTGCTTTGCTTTGGGATTACCCAGGTTCCACCTTTCAGAGTCAGAAGTATAGGCAACTGCCATTTCTGCCTGGCATTTTTATGTGAGATCCAGGATCTGAAGTCAGATCCTTTTGTTTGTGAGGCAGAGTTTTAAACCCTGAGCCATCTCTTCAGCCCCAAACAATGAATTTCAAAATCTTAATGGTGCATTTGACATGGATGAAATAGTGAATTTGAAGGTGAATTGAGATTATCCAACTTTAGAAGAAAGACAAATGAGCGAAGGGAAGTGAGCAGATCTTCTGAGAGTGTGGTAAATTACCAAACACAAATGGGGTTCTAGAGAACAGAAGAAAGACAAAGGTGCTGAAGAAATACTTAAAATAATGGCTGGATTTTCCTGATGCTTGGAAATAAAGACATCAATTTTCACATTTAAAAAGCTTAACAAATCTTAAATTGAAAAATAATAAGTTTAAACTGACACATTATAATCAAATGACTTAAAAGCAAAGTCATGGAGAAACACTTAAAAGCAGCATGAGAAAACCAATTTGTGAGTAATGTTATAGTTATTTTTCTTTTTGCTTTGAGATGGTACTCAGATTCAAGCAACTTGAGGTGGGGGGAGGATGTATTTATTTGGCTTATAGTTCCAAAATGGATAGAGTCCCATTATGGAAATTGCAGAGGAAATATAGTCCGTTCTGCAGGAAATTACATAGCAGAAGGCATGGCTGGAGGCAGAATTCAGGGCACATGAGACAGAGAAGACAAGAGTGTCAAAGGAAGTTGGGACAAGCTTTCAAGAGCCAAGGGCTGTTCCTGTTCTTTTCATGCAAAGAAACATGAAAATTACTTGAGCATACTGTATTTTGTGCCATTGTTAAAGATATGAGTGTTCTATGTGAAACCGTTAATTTATTGTGCGAAACAAAACTACATAATTTTTATTTTTCTTTGTAACACATTTTCCCAGTCTGACTTTTGATTGAACCATGTAATACTTTTACATTTAATGTAACTGCTGGAGTGGTAGAATTTATATATCATTTGTTATATATTTTATGTGTATTATGCTATCTTTTGCTTTGTGTTGAGTAGACATTTATTTGTATACCATTTTACTTATCAGCCCTTGGCTGTTCCTGTTCCTTTGCATATACTTTCCTCCAGCTCTATCTTTTAAAGGTGGCACAACCTTCCCAAACCTGAATACCCACTAAGGATTCAAACACTTTCAACCTATGACAAACAATGATCCGCACTAAGTCCAGTAGCTGACTTCTCATCAAAAATATAAAGAGGCTAGAAGGCAAAGGGCTAACACATCCAAAGTGCTGGAAGAAATGTATTGACAAATAGTTATCTACTTAACAAATCTACCCTTTAAAAGCAAAGGAATTGGAATTTTCCTATGAAAACAAAATGACAAAATTTGAAAAGTTCAATGCTAGCCTCCCGTCATACATGAAATGCTAGAACAAAATTTTCAGCTCAATAAACATACACAGGGATAATCAAGGGACACTCACACATATAGCAGCATAAATAACGTTAAAAGATATTAAAAATTTTACCTTTATAAAAATGTTTCCTCTGACTGACTTAAAGGAAAGTAATATGAAGTAATAATTATAATTTTTGATGGGCATATACAATTTGTATAACAAGAGCGTAACGGAAGAGCAAGGAACAGTGTTATACAGAAACCAATTGATATACAATTGAAACTAGGATTAATTGAAACCATGTTATGGTTGTTAATTCTAATTCTCAGAGTAGCCACTAAAAATGAAACTCAAAATACAGAAAAGAAGGAAGATAAGTAAAATGGTATACAAATAAATGTCTACTCAACACAAAGCAAAAGATAGCATAATACACATAAAATATATAACAAATGATATATAAATTCTACCACTCCAGCAGTTACATTAAATGTAAAAGTATTACATGGTTCAATCAAAAGTCAGACTGGGAAAATGTGTTACAAAGAAAAATAAAAATTATGTAGTTTTGTTTCGCACAATAAATTAATGGTTTCACATAGAACACTCATATCTTTAACAATGGCACAAAATACAGTATGCTCAAGTAATTTTCATGTTTCTTTGCATATGAATCTGTGTGTGTGCGTGCGTGCGTGTGCGTGTGTGCGTGTGTGTGTGTGTGTGTGTATGTGTGTACAAGAGGACCTGAACTCAGGTCCTTTTGCTTATGAGGCAAAGGCTTTAAGCTCCTAAGCCATCTTCCCAGCACTTCAGCGATTTTAAAAACTTTCTCAGACATAGAGAGTATAAGGCTATAAGACAGCTTTCTAAAGACGAAAATCATATAACATATGTTCTAGTTATGATGGAAATAAATTGTGACTCAATAATAAAAGAAAATTGGGGAAATTAATAAATATGTAGATATCAGTTAATATGCTCTCCATCACATACTGGTCAAATAAATAATAGGAGATATCAGATAGTGCTTTAGGATGAATGTAAATAAAAGCAATATACCAAAATTCATGATATAAACACAGAGCATAATTTAGAGTTTCATGGCTATAAATGCCTACATTTAAAAAGGAAATCTCAAGTAAATAACCTAATGTCTATCTTAAGCACCCACATAATAAAAGAGTAAATTAAACACAAAGCAAACAAAGGAAAGAAGAACCTATGATTAGGGAATAAATAAGAGAACTGAAAAAAAAATAGAAAAAACTAATAAGATCAAAAAATGATTCACTGGAAAGATCAACAAAATAGAAAAATTTTTTGTTTGCCTGACCAAGACAAAAGACAGAAGACCAAGTTCTTGCAACCAGGCATGCAACAAGAGTCATTACCAGCACTTTACAGAAATTAAAAGGACTGCAAATGAAATCATAAACATGTGCTAATAGACTAGGTAGCCTAGATGAAGCAGAACAATTCTAAGAAAAATGAGTGAAGTTGACTCAAGCAGATTAAAAATCTGAATAAACCTACAGCAGTAAGGACTGTGAACAGCAACCCAAAAAATTCTCACTTAAATGTTTGTCGGTGTGAAATAGATCAAGACAACACAGGAGAATGACATTCCATTGTGAAAACCATGAAACCCTGTTAGTACAAATGGAATTAGAAATGTTTATGATGATAATTAAAATAATCAGACATAGGAAGGCAAGTACTACATGATCTCACTCACACATGGAACCTAAAAGTGCTGACCTCAGAGAAGAGGTCAACTAGAGTCACCATCATTCAAAACATATGCTTTTTAAAAAAAGAAATGCCAAATAACTAAAAGTGCAGTCATTAAAGAGGAAAGAGGCAACCAAAAGTCCTTATAGCTCTTTGGGCGTGGTTGCTAGCACATGGGGATGATTAAAATCAACAGGACACAGTTAGGTAGTCTCTGAATTCTGGAGGGAAATATTTGCCATAGAAATTACAATCCAATCTCCATCACCTCAAGTACCAGAGAGTTTCCATATCATGCGATACAATATCTTTAAGAAAACCCCAACTTTTCCACACCTTTTTCTCCTGTCATGTAAATGGAAAGTTTTAAATTTAGAAGGAAACAGTTCAGTGTAGGTCATCAATGAGACACTCACATCTCATGCTGACTAGACACGTGTGTTCTCCAGGCAAGGGGGAACAAATTCCACTGAACTTAGTGCCTTCTATTTCTCCTCCCAAAAGCTGCATAGACACATCATGCCAAAACCTCAATCCTTTCTTGACACACCATGAGCTACATTCTGTTTAGTCTTTCTGTCACTCAGGGCATAAACTGACTCTTTCAAGTCTTGGTTAAGTCTGAATTAATTAATATACAAATGATCTAAAAGTGATTTTTACATGTTAATCTACCATATCAACTGGACTTATGAAATAGTGATGAATAAATTCATCTTCACCAAAAAATCCCAGCATAGCAGAATCCTGAACTGAGCTGAACTTATCCACTAAAAAAAAAAAAAAGAAAAAAAATGTTCTGTACAACATTCCCAAATCTCCACTACTCCACAAGCGAGCTATTAAACAGAACACAGAAATGATACAGAAACCTTGCTTGAGTGGGTGTTAGCAGATGTTAGCCAAGCAAATACTTTTAAAATGTAAAATAAAATAAGGGGTGCTCTCCTAATGTTTTTATGGGACAACTAATACAGACCCAAGAGAGTTTCCAGCCAACAGTAAAGGCAGCAGGCCCTCAGATATATTTGTTAGAATAGTGCAGTGAGAAGGGCTAGGAGCCAAACATGTGTTTTGCCAAAACAGTCCTTATGCTACCATTTACAGATGCTGACTGGGAGCCAGCTACCAGTCCAAGGCTTTCATTTATGCCTCACACAACCCTGTTGATTACAGGGTATATCATCCATTCTCTTACCTTATAGATGAAGATTTAAAAAAAATTAGGAAGTTAGCATCTAAGTTCAATGTTCTGTAGACATTATCAGACTCAACCTTGAAGCCCAATCTTATAACTACAAAATTCTACTTCTTCTGGGAACTTCACCTTGGCTGATACTTTCCCGGGGAAATAATTACGTGCAGATGAAATGAATTCTTGAGCTATTAGACCCCAAATAATGATTTGTTTGTGGAAACATCTGTCTCACTTGGCAAATATTTGAGGTTTAGATATAACTTCATAATTTGGTCTAGAGAACAAAAACTTCCAGAATTATGAAATTTTGATGATCACAAAAAAGACCACCTACTGAGGGATCTTTCCATTTATAGTACACAGAACGCCTCCCTGGAAAGTTCCATGAAAATGAGTCTCTTCTCTTGGTCATGGCTTGGTGCTTCTAGGCCAAGAGAATCACGCACTCTTACTATACTTAGTTCAGCTGTTATAAATTTTTAGTTTTTGCTAAGATTGAGATGCATGACAGTAACTAAAGTCTTTTTATAAGAAATAAAAATAATTGCAATGCTGAATACTTTGTGATTAAACATTTTTGGAAGACAACTGTAATAAATGCCTATTTACTACATGTGCTGTCAACCAGTAAAAATTTGTGATTAAAACAAATCCTAACTTCAAGAGTAACTACTGGATTTGCTTATAAGTTAACAATGGAAATATGCTAAAGGATGATTAACTTTCTATAGACTTATCCATGTGTCTTTAAATAGGTTACAGCAGAATTTGATATAATATTTTGGAAGCATTCAAAGATTAAAGACAGAAAAGTAGTAGTTCTTTCTTATTCTTCAAACATTAATTTCTATTATTAAAGTCTAAGTTGATTATTCTTTTTTATGAAACCAAATTTGCAAATTGCAGAGAATATTCACATATGTCAATGTTTACATTTAAGTAACTTCTTTCAAAACTACTTTTTAAGAAAAAAATTTACTTTATTATGCCCATGCCCCTCCTACTCCCTTTCCTCCATTCTCCTCCTCCACTTTCTCCTCCCTTCTCCTATCTCATCATGTCCCTCCTGCCCTCATAGCCCTCTGCAGGTGTAGACCACAGGACTCCCTTCCAGGTGCCTGTGCTGGCAGGGAACCAGGTTAATGTAGTTTAAGCGGTCTTTCAGTATATAACTCCCCTTTGTGTTCAGAACCTGCTCCAGAGGTTCTGAGTATAATTGTTTCTTCCAAGGACCTCACTGGTCCAACTGAGATGTCAGTCATTGTACACATCTGGTGGAAGTGGATCTCCTTGCAGTGAGCTCCTGGATGCAGCAGCCCTGTCTGACTGGAGTATCCTGACCAGAAGTACACCTCTCACCTTTAGACTCTTACAATCTTACCCTTCCCTCTTCTGCAAGCTTCCCTGAACTTTGGGATGACCAGGGCTGAGCATACTAGGGTGGTTCTCTGGCCAGTTGTGTTTTCTACATGATTAATATTCCATTGCAATAGGGTACATCTTGGTTGAGTGCAGAGAGCTTTTCTTATATGTGTTCTTATGTCTCCACTCTTGTGGAATCTTCCTCCACCATGCTGACTCATATTCCTTTGTAGTTGTGGGTATTATGGAAGTTTCCAATTAATTATATCATTCTGAAGGTTTGCTACTAGGATCACTTATAAGAGAGAACATATGGAGTCTGTCTTTCTGTGACTGGGATACTTCACTCATCAGAATTCAAATTCCATCCATTTACCAGCAAATTTCATTAATTCATTTTTCTCGAGCTGAGGTATTTCCCTGTGTATATATACCACATTTTCATTATGCATTGATGCATTATGTACATCTAGGTTAATTCCATTTCTTTGCTGTTGTGAATAGAACTTCAATGAACATGGACGTACACGTATCTTTGTTGTAAGATACAGTGTTCTTTGGGCATATTCGCAGGAGTGGAATAGTTGGGGTCATACAGTACTTTGATTTTTAAACCTTTTTAGGAACCTCCATACTGATCTACAAAGGATTTGTATAAGTTTGCATTCCCATCAGCAAATGAATGGGATCCCTTCTCCCCACATCCTTGCCACCACTTGTTACTATTTATGTTTTGAATTTTAGCCATTCTGATTGGAGTGAGATAATATCTCAGGATAGTTTAAATTTGCATTTCCCTAATGGTTAGGAAGGTAGAACTATTTTTAAAATATTTGTTAAACATTTGAATTTAATGCTATGAAAAGTTTATTTTTAGTTCTAAGGCCTATGTTTTAATTGGATTGTCTACTTCCTTGGTATTTATTTTTTCTGAGTTCTTTATGTATTCTGGGTATTAGTCCTCTATCAGATATGTGGTTAGTAAAAATTTTCTACCATTTTGTAGGTTGCATTTTTGCTCAGTTTACAGTATATTTTGCTGTACAGAAGCTTTTTAATTTTATGAAGTCCCACCTGTTGAATGTTACAGGCTTTATTTCCTATGCATTTGGGGTCATAAGCAGGAAATGTTGACCTTGGCCAATCAACTCAAGTGAACTCTCTACTCTTCATTCTAGGGGTTTTATAGTCTCTAGCCTAACATTGAGGTCTTTGATCCATTTGGAGTTAGTTTCCATGCAGGGTGACAGATAAGGGTCTAGTTTCATTATTCTGCATGGAGATACCTAGATTTTCCTAGCACCATTTATTAAAGTTGCTGTCCTTTTTACAATGTGCACTTTTGACACCCATGGCAAAGATCAGTCAAGTGTAAGTACATGAGCTCATATCTGGGTCTTGAATTTTAATCCATTGATCTATATTTCTGTTTTTGAGCCAAAACCATGCTGCTTTTATTACTATGGCTTTGTAATATAGTTTAAGGTATGGTATAGTAATATTTCCAGCAGTATCTTTATTCTCAGGATTGTTGTCTCTATCATGGGCCTTTTGTACTTCCATACCAACTCTCAGATTATTTTATCAATTTCTGTACAGAATTGGGTTGGAATTTTGATTGGTATTGCATTGAATCTGTACATTTGGATAGGATAGTTATTTTTACAATGTAAAGTACCAATCTGGTAACATGGAAGGTCTTTTCACCTTCCAGTATCTTCTTCCAGTTGCTCTCTCTCTCTGTCTCTCTGTCTCTCTGTCTCTCTTTCTCTCTGTCTTCTTTTCCTCCCTCTCAGTGTTTTAAGTTTTTCATTATATAGGTCTCTCACATCATTGGTTAGATTTGGTCCAAGGTATTTTATTCATTTTGGAGTTATGGTAAATTATGGTAAATTAAATTATTTCTCTTAGGTCTTTCTCCCATTGTTGATCCATAGTGTATAGGAAAGCTACCAATTTTTGGACACTAATCTGTAGCCTGCCACTCTATGAACTTATTTATTATTTCCAGGAGTTTGTTGATGAATCCTCTGGGGTCTCTCAGGTATGGAATTATGTAATTTGCAAATAGGGATACCTTGACTTCATCCTTTCCTATTTGTATCCCTTTTATCTCCCTCTCTTGTTTGATGGCTGTAGCAAAGAGTTCACATACAACATTAAATAGCGTGGTGACAGTGGATAGCCTTTTGTGTTCCTGATCTAAGTGAGAATGCTTCATTTTTTTCACTATTTAGGATGATTTTGGCTATAGTTATATATGACCTTTAATATGTTGATATATGTTCCTTCCATCACTGCTGTCTCCAGGGCTTTTATCATAAAGGGGTGATGAATTTTGTTAAATTTTTTGCATCTATCATAATTCAGTAAATTGTCCTTTTAGCTTCTGATGTCTTCTCAAAATCTATTTTGAATCAATTTCTTGGAAATTTCTAAATTTTAGCTTGCCAAGTATCACCATAATTATTGATACAAAAGCAGAAGAGGTCAGACTCAAGTTGGGAGCTTTAGGTAGGCTAACGTGCCGTGGCTGTATATTTTCTTAGGTACCTTTTTTCTTCTGTCATTGCTCTCTATTTTTTTTTTAATTAAAGATTTTAGTCACCATACACAACTACAACTTTTATTACTGCATTTTTATTCAAAAATATATATCATTGTATTTTGTTGTTATCTTTGTCTTCTACTGCCATCACCCTTGTTTGATGGAATAATCTGATTTCTTACAGAGAACATTCTGGAATGTCTTTGCAAATTTCTATAGCAGTCTTAATATCTGCCCCCAATATTTCCCCAAATACTGGTATACAGACCGCTGGAATTAGAAATGCTGTTTCCGGAGGCCCGAGACTGGGCACAGGAAGCTATCGTTGAAATATGCAGGGAGAAAAGAAGGACCTTCAGGAAGGGGAATTAGGGTCAAGAAACAAAACCCAATCGATAGAAATGGAAAGCACAGTAGGCATTGGAGACAGCTATCAAGCAGTGCAAAGCAATAGTGGTCCTATAAAGAGGCAGGTAAATTCAACTAGAAGGATAGTAATGTCAGCCGTTCTCATTATCCCATGATGTTCTTCAAACTCACTACTCTTTTTTAAAAGTTTTGAGGCAGAGAGAGAGAGAGAGTGTGTGTGTGTGTGTGTGTTGTGTGTGTGTGCATGTGTCTGTGAGTCTGTGTGTCTATATGTATCAGAAGGCACTGTGTGCATCTCTGGAAGCCCAAGGTGACTTCGGGAGTCATCCTGAATTGCTTTTACTTGCTTTATGCTTCGCTCCAGGATCTGCCTTCCAGAGGTGCAAGTGCAGACCTTGCTATTTCGGCTTGGCGGTTTTTTACATGGGATCCAGAATGAAATTCAGTCCTTCTGCTTGGGAGGCAGAGTCTTAACCCCTAAGTCATCTCTCCCGCCCCAAATTCATTACTCTTAAGGAACATATTTATTTGTGACAACATGTTCACATTGGTGCCAATTAGGAGAATCATAGAAAGAAAAAAATGATTTATGGAAAACATTTTGGGAACAGAGTATGTGAATTTTTTAACTGGCAATTTTAACTAAAAGAAAATATGCAAAGAAGCAAATTAGAGAAATTCAGTATCCAATTCAAGTTTTTTCATTTAATTACTGTTTACTCTTTCATATGTAAAATTATTTTTGAATACTTACAATGTACTTGGAATAAAGTTAGGGCTGGCATGTTATTCTAGACTGGATTCCTTAGTAAATGTGGAATGGATATATGCATAAATGAATAGCTAAAAATATAAAAGTCTGGATAAAATCACAGAATGGGGGGGAAGGGGAAGAGAGGGAGGAAAGCTGGGATGAATCTCAATACGCTTGTAAGAGTAGAAAAACACAATAAAACTAGAAATATAAGTAAAAGCTCAATATATTTATATTTATTAAAAAATCACATGATTGCTTGATAGATGCAGAAAAAGGTTTTGGCTAAATTCACATCCCTTTACAATAAAAGCCCTGGAGACAATAGGGATGGATGGTACATTATCAACATAATAAAGTCCATATACAGTGAACTTATAGAAAGGATCATCCTAAATGGTGAAAAATTTGAAGCATTCCAACTTCAGTCAGGAACTAGACAAGGCTGTCCACTTTCACCATTTCCGTTTGGATGGTATCCAAAATCTTACGTAGAGTCATAAGATAAGAAAGGGAGACGAAAGAGACGAGATAGAAATAAGAAAGAAAGGAGAAGGAAAGGAGGAAGAAGGAAAGAAAGGAAGAAAGAAGGAAGAAAGAAGAAAGAAAGAAAGAAGAAAAAAGAAGTAAGAAAGGAGAAAGAAGAAGAAAGAAAGAAGAAGAAAGGAAAAGAAAGAAGAAAGGAAGGAAGGAAGAAAGAAAGAAAGAAAGAAAGAGGGGCTGGAGAGGTGATTCAGGGGTTAAGTCTCTGCCTTGCAGGCGGAAGGTCGTGAGTTCGGATCCTAGACCCCACGTATAGACGTCTGGCGGAAGCGGGGGCGGCCTGCATTTCTGGTCCTGGTAGGGCGGAACCTGTGAATCCCGGGGCAGAAAAGAAAGAAAGGGGAAGGAAGGAAGGAAGGAAGGAATGAAGGAAGGAAGGAAGGAAGGAAGGAAGGACGGAAGGAAGGAATGAAGAAAGAAAGTCAAGGATATCCTATCAGCAGATGATTTTATACCTGAGAGACACTAAGAGTTCATTCAAGCAGAAAAACACCCAGCGCTTATAAAAAATTTCACTAGAGAAGTAGGTTTCAAAATTAATGTTTGAGTAGCAGTGGCTTTCCTACACACACAAGGATGAACAAAGTGATAAAGAACTAAGAGAAATAATTCTATTACCATAGCTCAAAAGAAATGGAATACCTTGGAATAAATCTAAACAAGGATGCAAGAGGTGTGTACAATGAAACCTTTAAAATCCTAAACAAGATTACAGCAGACATCAGAAAGTGGAAAGATATTCCTAGATTAGCAGAACTGACATTGTAAAAATGACCATCCTGCCAAAAGCAATACACAGTTTGTGTGCAATATCAAAATTCCAAGGCAATTCTTCACAGAAACTGATAAAAATAATCTCAAAATTCACATGGAAGTATAAAAGACTCAGGATAGTCAAAACAATCTTAAGCAATGATACCTTTGCTGAAGGCATCACCATACCTATCTATACTACAAATCCACAGTAATAAAGATTGCATGGTAGTGGCATCAAAACAGACACATAGATCAATGGATTAGAGTTAAAGGTTCAGATGTAAGTTCATACACCTATAGTCAACTGACTTTTGACATAGATGTCCAGAAAAAACATTGGAAAAAGGATAGCATCTTCGACAAACGGTGTGGTAAAACTGGATTTCTATAAGCAGAAGAATGAAACTTTGCCCTTATCTGTCATGAAAATTAGTTGCAAATACATCAAACACCTCAATGTTAGAACAGAGATCATTAAAAACCTTGAAGAAAGAATAGGGAATACACTTGAATCGATTGATCTTGGTCAGCACGTTCCGAATAGGACCCTGAATGCACAGAAAATAAGACCAACACTCAACAAGTGGGATATCATGAAATTAAAAAGCTTTTATTCAGCTACAGTTATTGTTAACCAAGTAAAAAGACAACCCAAGAATGGGAGAAAATCTTTTCTAACCACACATCTGATAGAGGACTATATCCAGAGAACAAAAGGAATTCAAATAAAATGAAACGCCAATGAGGTAAACAACGTGACTTTAAAAGAGGGCTTTAGAGCTTAAAGGAAATTTTTCTCAGGTGAAATTCAAATGTCTAATGTATATTTTTAAAAATATTCCACCTCCCAGGCTGGAGAGATGGCTCAAGGGTTAAGACTCTGCCTCACAAGCAGAAAGTCCGCAGTTGGGATCCCAGGTCCCATATAAAAAATACCAGGGGATACTGCAGTGGCCTGTACTTCAGGCTCTGATGGACGGAGCCTGGGAAACCCCAGAGGAAAGCCAGAAGGAGACAGAAGCAATCTAAGGTGATTCCAGTAGTCATTCTTCATCCTCCACAGGGACACACAGTGCCTTCTGACACACACACACACACACACACACACACACACACACACACACGCACACACACTCACTAAATAAATAAATAAAATATAAAGAATTTGTGATAGAATCATTTTAAAAATGTTCCCCTGTCCTAGCCATTAGGGAAATACAAATTAGAACCATATCATTTTTACCACATTCAGAATGGCTAAAATCCAAAACACAAATAATATCAATGCTGGTGAGGATGCAGCGAGAAGGGATTCCTCATGCATTGTTAGTGGGAATGCAAACTTATACAACCCCCTTGGAAATCAGTATAGAGCTTCCTAAAAAAAGTCGAAAATTGAAATACCATATGATTCAGTTGTATCACTCCTGGGAATATTCCCAAAGAAAACTGATTTACTATAGAGACACATGTACATCCATGTTCATTGTAGCTGTATTCACAACAGCAAAGAAATGGAATCAACCTAGGTGTCCAAGAACAGATAAGTGGCTAATAAAAATGTGGCACATATACACAATGGAATGTTATTCAGCTATTATGAAAAATCAATTGATGGAATTTGCTTGTAAATGGATAGAGCTAAAAGAAAGTATCCCAAACAGAAAGCCAGACGCTTCACGTTCTCCCTTATACGTGGATTCTAGGACTCAACCTTCAAAACGACACACTCAGAGGGAAGCTTCTAGAACACCCATAAACTACAAAGAAATGTAAGCCAGGGTGCAGTGAGAAAGAAGGTCTCAAAGCAGTGAAGACAAAAGAACACAGGCAAATATATATATATTTTTTAATTTTTTATTATTTATTATTTATTCAATTGTGTGTGTGCGTGTGTGCATGTGTGTGTATGTATGTGTGTGTGTGTAGAACCACGGATGAATTCAGGAACCTCCATGGGCCGCCTCCACCTCCTCCTTGTTTACTATGCCCTGGGATTCACAGGCTCCGCACTACCAGGACCAGAAACGCACGCTACCCCAGCTTCTGTCCGGCATCAATACGTGGGGTCTAGGATCCGAACTCAGGACCTTCTGCCTGCAAGGCAGAGGCTTAATCCCTGAGCCACCTCTCCAGCCCCCAGGCAAATATATTAATAAGGCCATTAGAGAAGAAAAGTTTTAAAGGGGATGGAATTAAGGAGATAAGACTTAATAAGGGGTAAGGGAGTGGGAAACACAAGTGGATCAGGGGAAAAAGAAGGATCAAGGGCCTCATTAGTTATGGGTGCTGCAAGCTACTACAACTTTGGTAAGAAGATTCTAGGGGAGCAAACAGCTGTATGTGGCATCCATGGATAAGTAATTATTGTCTGAATGGGTTCCAAACCCTTTATTTTTTGTCAGGGAACTCATGCATGCTTGATGCTGTAAACCTATCCAAATAACAGTAGTAGGGAAGAAAATAGATACTAGACAGGAATAAACATTTTATTGTTAACTATAAATCTTGTAATAAACCATCATCTAAACATTTCTTACTTGACCTTAGATAAGAAAAGCTCTCAGGCCTCAACAAGAAAACTAGAGAGACAGAAAACCACAAATGGTCATTGTGCAGAATGTCAGGACCCTGGAAATCTCAGCTCTAATCAGATCATCAAAATGTTTCCTCACTCCAAGACTCAGGAAACTTTGCAGAAGAGGGAATAGTAAGATTGTGACAGCTTAAAAGTTGGGTAGTACACTTCTGATCAACACACTTCCAACCATAATGGGGCTGCTGTACCCAGGAACTCACTGCAATGAGAATTCTTCCACCACATCTGCACAATGGCCAACATATCAACATTCCCAAAAGGACTAGTGAGTATCTCAGGAGAAAAAACTGCACTAAGGGCGTGTCTCTGGGGCAGGTCCTGGGCAAGGGAAGAACCACCTCACTTATGACTTTGCCCGCCAAAGAGTCACGTATATTGCAACACACTCCCAATTGGTGGGATCAGTGGGATATGGCAGGATTGAAGAGGGGAAGGTGAAAGTGGGAAAGGAGGGGGTCGGTGGTAAGGATGGGAGGGAAGAAGAGTGGGTGGGGAGGAAATCAGGATATCAGCCCATTTTGTTTGTGTATGAAAAACTCTGAATGAAATATTTTTGTATTTCACATTTTTATTTCTACTTATATTGACAATACATTTATATGTTTTCATCACCCACTATCTGCCATCCTATCCCATCCGACTCGACTGATTCTTCCATCTCGCCAAGTTTTCTTCCTCACGGTGTCCCCCTGCATATGCCATCTAATGGGACCCATCTAGGACATCTGTTCTAGTTAGTTTATGGGCACCGTCTAAGGAGCTAGTGACCCACCAGTAGGTGAACTACATAGAGGCTCCCCATCTTTCTTGTCTAGCACCCGTCCCATACAATCAGAATAGCATAATATCTCATGAGATTTCTATGCTCTTACGGCAAAATGCTGATAGGCCGGCTATTGTGGAAGTCATGAATGTAGACATCATTGCATTGAGTTCTTGGGTATGGAAACCTTAATATGAACATAGGCTCGACCTCTCCTCCTTAACTTCCAGTTCTTATGTTCTTCCCACCTCCTATTCTACAAGTTTCCCTGAACCTTGAGATGGGGGTAGTTTAGATATCCTGATTAGGGTCAAGCAGTCCACAGTCAGTTTTACTATGTCCTTTGGTCAATTGTGGTTCTCTTTCATTGCACAGGGATACTTCTTGGTTCAGTGCTGAGTGCTTCTTTGATCTATGGGCATGAAAAGCGTTTCCATAGAGACTTACTCTCAAGTATTTATAGATTGCTACCTCTCCCTGGTAGCCTCTGTCATGTCTTTTGGTTCTGTGGGGATAGCCAGTATGGAGAAAGCTTCCCTCTCGATTCCAGCTTGCTTTTTCCTGTTTTTCATTACTGTGTGTGTGAGGTCTTTAGCATCAGGAGATCACTATGGGATTCTGGAGGACAACTGATAGCAATGACAAATGCTTATTTTGTTTTTGGGAAGCTGAGGGGTAACTCCTTCCAACAGTTCTTTAGGAGCTTTCTTTGCTGGCACTGGGAAATCTACTTAATCACCATAGCTTCTGGCAGGAACACCTTAGGTCAATTTATGTTTACTCTTCTCTTTCCCTCTCTGTATTCTCCTGTGTAGTGGGTATTGGTTGACATTTTTTATAGTTTATATTTTCAGATAAAACAAATGGCCAAAAACAAAGACATGATTTTAGAAAATAGGAAACGCAACATGGCCTAGTGAAGGAAAGCAAGTGGGTGGCAGGTACGTACCAGGAAAAGAAGGTATTCATTCCAGATCAAGGCAGATCTGCATACTACAGGAGAGCCATTTTTTATTATTATTTATTATGTATTCAATTGTGCATGTATGTGTGTGTGCGTGTGTGTGAATGTATGTATGTGTGTGTAGAAACACGGACGAATTCGGGAACCACCATGGACTGCCTCCACCTCCTCCTTGTTTACTCTTCCCCCGGGATTCACAGGCTCCTCCCTACATGGACCAGAAACGCAGGCCTCCCCCACTTCTGCCCGGCGTCTATACGTGGGGTCTAGGATCCGAACTCAGGACCTTCCGCCTGCAAGGCAGAGGCTTAACCCCTGAGCCACCTCCAGGAGAGCCAGTTTTAACATGATAATCATCAAACGCTAATGTGACTAAAAGGAGAAGTGCTGAAAGGAAATATGAATGACTGGTAGAGTGTTTGGAATGAATTAGGGATAGGTATGCAAAACCTTGAACGAATCCAGAGAAAAAACAAAAAAGGTGTTCAGAAATGGAAAATAGCCATACTAACTCCATAAATTTTTAATTCTTTTTTGTTTCTTTTCATTTTGTGACAGTTTCAAACATGCATATCATGAATTTAAGTCATTGCTTTTCATTTACCCAATTGCATTTCCCTTCCTTCTTCCAACGAAAACCTTCTTCTCAGTCATGTTTCCACTTATTTTTATGTCTTTTTTTCATGTGTGGTCCACTGATTTTCATCTAGGTTGCCTGTACTGCCATGTGTCTGAGCACTTATTGGAGCATGAACCTAATATCAGTAGGTATACCATTAAGGAATATAATTACCCTGCCCTCACTGAACATATAACCTCAGGATTCTTTCAGAGGGGACTGATGCCAACTTCATTCTTTCCTCTTGCATGATGAATTGATGATAGTTCAAATCTTACACAGGTCTTATAGAAGCAGCCATAGCTGCATTGTGTTCATAGATGCAACAGCACTGCGATGTCTCGCCAAACTCCTCTTCAGTCTCTGGCTGTTTAATTTTAACTTACCTCTCTTCTGCAGAGATCCTTGATTCTTATGGTGTGGGGTGATTTAGTTGTTTGGTTTAGGGTTAAGGCATCCACAGTCATTTGTTCTCTGTGTTTTGGCTTGCTGTGGTGGTTCTCTGTATAAAACATCTTCCATTGTGAAAGGAAGCTTCCTGACTATGGACTAAGAGTTGTTCTAAACTATACATAGAATGATAGTTACACAATAATGGTTTGCTGTGCCCTGAAACCTATAGTCTCCCAATCTGCAAGCTCTTGACTTTGTTAACAGTACCAGGCATATGTTCTATTCTGGAAGTGAACTTTAACTCCAGTGAGAAAGCAGCTGACCCCTCCCATAGCATTCATGCCATTATTGCACCAATGGGGACTTCTTATCAGAATGGTTCACTGCTGGGTAACATTGTTACTGTCTCTTCTCCAGCAGCCTGCATGTTACCTTGTGGTACTAAGAAAGCTGGACATCAAAGAGGAATCTTCCAAATCAGCTCCAGTTTGCTTTTTCATGTCTTCAATCCCATTTAGAGGATGAAAGCCTAACCTGAAGCAATTCCCTACTCCTCAAAAAAGAGTGGCTACCTAGGAACATGTGTTTTCAGAGACATCAAAGAAGTCAATACTACTGTGGTCTGGGTGGGCATATACACATTTAGATCTCTTCACAGAACTTAGAAGAATCATCCATGTGGTACTACGCATGCCCTTTCTCATTATAGCATTGAATTATAAAAATAAAAGAGCAGGTAACTTCTGCAACTATGAGTTCGTGAATGCAGCATTCCTGTCACATTCAAAAACCAACATTTCACAGCACTCATGTTTCTTCTTCCATTTTATTTCTGAGACATGTAGGGAGAAGGAGTTGGTATAGATGCCCAATTTGGGGCTGAGCACTCAACGGGTATTTATTCTCAGCACTTTGATCAGTAGGAGCCTGTATTAACAACTGCCCACTGGAAAAAAAACGCTTTTCTGCTTAAGGTTGATGGCAATACTAGTTTGTGAATGTAAATATAAATATTAGAAGTTAGTTTGACAACATGTCCTTATCCTTGATTAATACTTCAACTTCACTATTATCCCTGTATTTCCATATCACAGGTGTTACACTGTCTTTTCTTCCTCTAAATGTTTGACTCCTCATCTCTTATGGTCTATCTCTAGGTTCCTCACCTTTACAGCTACTCCAATTAAAACACACATTTCTAATAACTCACTCCTATGATCCATAAATAAGAGAGAATGGGCATATTTTTCTTTATCGTCCTGGAACATCTCACTTAATATATTCAAGTTTCATGCATTTTCCCACAAATTTCATATTTTCACTTTTCTTCATCACTGAATTAAATTCCATTGTATATATGTACCACATTTTCTTTATTCATTCACTAGTGTATGGACATCTGGACTGGTTCCATTTCTTAGTTATAGTGAATATAGCAATAATAAATATGGATGTGCAATAAAATAACAAACGTCATACTTTTTTAGATGGGCCTCAAAGTATACGTGATTTATTGTACATACTTCATTTCTATTCTCAAAGTGGTGGTTGAATGTTCAGTTGCCAGTATATTTTTTAGTGTTAGCATTCATAGGTTATGTCTTGCCAACACACATGACTATGTTATGATATAAAAATACTGTGATTATACAGGAAGAGATAGAGGTGGAACTAGTATAAGTAAAGCTGCCCTGGAAATTGAGATATAAAAGGTAGCGTGGCTCAAACAGTTTGTATATCACTGAAGACAGAGTGTTATGGATTAACTTTTGACAACTCTTGGTATAAGTCCTTCCAAATGCAAGAGTAAAGAACACATACCAGACCTTGGATGTGAAGTCATAAGAGGAATTGTGAAATTGTGCTCTTGTACAGTTTATTTGTTGGAAAAAGCTGGCAAGTGAGCCGATTATTACAAATGTACATTAGCTCATAAGTTTGTGCTTTATCCCAGGGTTGACAGCTGTGTTTATTTTTATCCAGGGTTTGACTGAAAGTTGAGAGGTTCACTCCTCATGGCCAGTTGGTGTTAGAGAGGAACATCCTCAAAAGCAAGGCATCTTGCATAGTAAATCAACTATGAAGCTAAGTGTTGCAGTTCGACTGCATGGTTGCTGATAAATGACCATCAAATGGCTTAAGGGAACAAGGGCTTATTCTCTTAAGATTCCTGGTTACAGTTCTCAGTCCAGCTTGACAGGAGAGCATGCACCAGCACCAGGGCCGAGAGAACTGGCCACACCATCACCACACAACGGCTGAGAGACAGACAATCCTTCCTTACCAGACCAGCATGTCTGGCCAAGTGTACAGAAGGATGCCGACTCTCTCAACCAGCTCTCCATGATTTATTCCAGGGCCTAATCCCACCCACCATAGGCTTGGCCTCCCCCATCAACTGGACATCGCCTGTGCTTAAAGTACTGTAGCATTAACTCATTTAATTCTGACAGCCTCAAGAAAGAGTTGTTATTGTTGTTTTTTTTCCCCTATCATACAATCTCAATAGGCATCCCGCTCCTCTCCCTCCTTCCACCCTTCCCCAGTCTCCCTTGCCCCCATTTCCCCTGCCTTTCACCCCCTTCCCCTTCTCCCAGCGCCTTGCCCCTTCCCCTTCTCCCAGCGCCTTGCCCCTTCCCCTTCTCCCAGTGCCTCCCCCTTCTTCCCTTTCTGTCCCCTTTGCACCCTCCTCCATTTTACCCTGGCTTTCACTGCCTTCTTCCATCCTTCCAGTGCCTCCCTCTTTTCCCCTCTCCACCCCAGTCCCCCTTGCACCTTCCCTTTTCCCTTGCATTTCAACCCTCTCTCCTCTCCCCTCACCCCTCCCCTCTCTCTGATCCTCCCATTCTCCTTGTGCCTCCCTTTTCCACTACCTTTCACCCCCTCCCTTGCCTCCTTCCATTGTCTCCCCATTCTGCACTCCCATTCCCCCTTGCACCCACTCCCCGTCTCCCAGTGCCTCCTGCTTCTGCCCTCCCAGTCCCCTTTGTCCCCTCCCCCCTTATCCCCTGCCTTTCACCCCCCTCCCCTTCTCCCAGTGCCTCCTTCTTCTCCCCTCCCAGCCCGTAGAGCATCCTTGCGTGTGTGAATGTGTACAGACAGAAGGAAAGCGGAGGCAGTCAGCTGATGATTGATATTTATTTAAGTATTCAGGGTCAACTTCACAGGGTAGGCCTGAGTCATTTTTTGCCAAGAATGTGATGTCCTTTTTCTCTTGAGTAAGAAATTTTCTACTAATACTAATAGTCAAAAATTTAGCCAGCGCCGCCATATGGGCCTTTGGCGGTGCTCAGCTTGATAAGCGCGTGCATGTTCCACGGATGACTGGCGATGTGCATGCTCTGTGCACAGAAGTCTAAGATCTTTGTGAATCATCACCAACGATGGTGGAAGGCAAAACCGACGTATGCTCTGTTCAGCTTGCTAATGATCCTCATCACTGTCAATGCCGAGTATGCTTTGCAGAAATGCTGGCTTTCCCCAGGAGCCAGCCTCTTTGGGAGACAGGAACTAGCGAGCAATCAGGAAGCTTTAAGAATTTGCAGTTGGCTATAATTTAAATTTGAGTTTGACAGGTACAGCAAGATCTACTTTAACTAGGACTATGGGCAAAAGTCCGCGCCAAGCTATGGGGCCTGCTGGAAACTGCCACGTGAACTTCGGCATGTTCTTCATCAATGTGAATTGCCTATGACCCCAAGGTGCAAGCTGCCCTGCTATCTCTATCCCCACATGCTGGAACCCCCCCCAGCCCCCTCCAGCGCCCCCAACCCTCCCACCTGCCCTGAGGCCCTCTACATCCTCCACAGCTGAAGTTTCCGCCTGCCCTGCGGCCTTTTATACCTTTCTGGCATTATGATGTATATCTCCACCCCCCCTTATGACTCTCCACCCTCCATTATGATGTCATAGTTAAGCATAGGTGTCACCTTGACTGTTGAGGGTTTGAGCTCTGGGCACCATCACCAGAGGAACTGGCTGCACCATCACCACATAAGGGCTGAGAGAGACAATCCTTACTTGCCAGACCTGCATGTCTGGCCAAGTGAACAGAAGGATGACAACTCTCTCAACCAGGTTTCTGTGATTTATCCAGGGCCTAATCCCACCCACCATGGGCTGGGACTTCCCCATCAGCTAGACAATCTACTTCAGGTTTGCTCTGGGCTTAACTTGAACCATCAACTCTCTACAGCTGTGCCCAGAGCTCAAACCCTCAACAGTCACGTTGACACCTGTGCTTAACTATGACACTCCACCCCTTGTCAACTAGACCCAAATAGCACTTTTAAACTGTAACCTTTCCTCGTCCACACAGATGTTAAACGTTATCTTAAAAATATAAATACTTTTCATAAACAAATTTAAAACATTTCATTAAAATTTCAATTATTAAAATGTTGGAACTAAAATTCTTTCTTTAAATATGCCATATAAAAAGAGTCATTGTAACAATGAGAATACAACAAGAACAAAGTCCAGCAAATTACCACATCCTGTACTTCAATGTCCATCTTCTGTTGCTCATCACAGTCAAGGTGGCTCAAAGATTTCTAGGCATTCACAGTTCCTGTTTGCAGCTGAAGTTATAAAAGCAGAGTTCCTTGAACCAGGCTGAATCTCCACTCGTAGTCATCCTCAGCAGCAGTCCCACAGTTTTGGCATCTCCAACATTCTGGATTCGCCTCTGCAGCTATAAGCTTTACATTCTCTTGCAGGACTCTACGCCTGCCACTTGGTGCCAAGCTTTTGCTGCTCTCCATGAACCCTTCAGTAGTATGCACAAACCAGTATCACCTGAGGGACGCTACCTGATTCCGAAGCAAGGTTGAAACGTAGCTTAGTCCACCGGAGCTATAGCTGCACCAGCTTCAACGCGCTGACGCTGGAAAAGCCTCTTTTCTAGGCTGCCAAACTTGCAAAGGCAAGAAACAGCCTTAACTTGGGCTTTCGGCCCCTGAAGGAATCTGGGTTTTCAAACCACGGTGGTTTTCACGTCTTCCACCGTTCCAGTGCAAGTCACTAGGTTTTCCTTCATTGATGCTCATTTCTTCAACAATGGCAGCTATTCTGCTGCCTGCCCTTTCCTCATGCAAATCCTCAAGGCTGCCAACACAGCTCTCCTCTATCAAGCAAACCAGTCCATCGACTTTAAATTCAGCTTTACCAAAGTCCTTGTTCCCCTCATCATAAATTGGGCCCAAACAATCTCTCTCAGCAATTACTAAACTCTGAAAAACGGTGTTTGTAAATCCACAAAGTGAAAATTCTCAAGCATTTCTAACTTTGTCCAGGAGAACTGCTCAAAAGCCACAAAATCCACATAGTCAGATTTATCAGCAACATTCCACTTCCTGGGTAACAAATTCTTTTTTTTTTGTAATATTAAATAGCTTTTTTTAAATTTCCACCCATACAAACATAACAGGTATACCGGTTCCACACTCCCTCCAACCCCCTATCTCCCTGTGCCCCGCTTCCCTCCCCCTTCCTTTCCCATGCCCCAGTGCTTCCCCCTCCCATCCCCGGAGCATCTTTTAATGTGCATGCCAAACTCTCCTCTGGGCCCTCCTCTCCAATGACATACAAGGACCCAGTGGCATTTCCCAGAACCCTTTCCTGTGTTTCCGTTAAGCATAGGAACACTACTGTGGCTGTCAATCCCTTGCCTCCCAGGATCCTAGTGCCTTTAGCAAATGCTAGACTTTGTGAGGTCAATAGTGTGTTGGTCATTGCGCAGGGCATGTGAAGTCCAAATATGATTGCTTTGGCCCTAACTTGAAGGGAGTATCTTGCATATCATTGCTCCTCCCATCCTTTTGCTCTTTAAATCTTACCGCCCCCTCTTTCTCAAATTTCCCTGAGCTTCAGGATGGGGAGAGATTAGGCTGGCCTAGTTCCAGGTGATTGATATAGAGTCTCTGATGTTCTGGATTATATTATGTTGATTTTTTTTTCAGGTTGCTGCTCCCGCAATGCCCTTGGCTCCACCCAGATGGGTATTGGAGGTCACCCCATGGCCAGAGATAAAAACCTGTTAAATTAGAGTCTTGTTATAACAGTATATTCAAAGGTAGATGGAATAAAAGTAGGAAACTGCGGTGAGGGAGGGGTCAATCACCCATCTGCAAAATGGTTACTTTCTATCTGCCAGATTATACACCCTCCCCTTCTGGTGAGATCATACCCCATCAGTTGTAAATGATCAGGAATGAACGTCTGTGAACATAACCAGATGTCTCATTACTTACTTGCAGTCCTTGATGGTGGCCTATTTTCTCTGCTGTAACATGGTCCCCTCTCTCCTTGTTACTGGTGTGGCCCTCCTTCCCCATCCCTCCTGTTCATAATCTTAGCAATTACTGTAGTTATTACAGAGATTTATCTTTGAGTGTCTCTAAGTGGGTTTCGTACTAGGAGCCACCTATTAGGGAGTATATATGGCACTTAATTTTCTGTGTCTGGGATACTTCACTCAACATAATTGTTTCTAATTCCATCCATTTCCCGGCAAATTGCATTAGTTCATCATTTTGATGGCTGAGTAGTACTCCATTGTATAGATGTACCACATTTCCTTATCGACTCATCAACTGTTAGACATTTGGGTTGATTCCATGACTTTGCTATTGTAAACAGTGCTGCTATGAACATGGTCGTGATTGTGCTATTGAGATGAATTTTTGCTGTATGGGCGGTTATTCCCAAAAGTGGAATCGCAGGGTCATATGGCATTTCAATCTTTAATTTCTTTAAGAATCTCCAGACAGCTTGCCAGAGTGGCTGTATGAGCCTGCATTCCCACCAGCAATGTAGGAGAGTTCTCCTCTCTCCACATCCTCTCCAGCATTCGTTGTTGTTTGTATTGTGGATTTTTGCCATCCTGACGGGGGTGAGATGATATCTCAGGGAAGTTTTGATTTGCATTTCCCTGATGGCTAAGGATGTGGAGCATTTTTTAAGATATTTGTTAGACATTTTAATTTCATCCCTGGTAAAGTTTCTTTTAATTTCTAGGGCCAATTTTTTAATTGGGCCATTTGTTTCCTTAGTGTTTAGTTTTCTAAGTTCTTTGTGCACTCTGGACAGTAGAGCTCTATCAGATATGTGGTTCGTGAAGATTTTCTCCCATTCTGTGGGTGGCCTTTGAGCTCGTGTTACAATCTCTTTATCTGAACAGAAGCTGTTTAATTTTACCAGATCCCAACTGTTGAGAGTTGGTAGCAGTGACTGGGCTATTGGATGTCTGTTTAGGAACTGTTGGCCTAGCCCAATCTGCTTGAGGGATTTCCCTACCCTTTCACCTATGGTTTTTGTAGTCTCTAGCCTTATATCAAGGTCTTTGATCCATTTGGAATTAAGTCTTGTACATGGTGACAAGTACGGGTCCAGTTTTAATCTTCTGCATGTGGACATCCAGTTTTGCCAGCACCATTTGTTGAAGATGCTGTTCTTTTTCCATTGGATTCTTTGGGCCCCTTTGTCAAAGACCAAATGGCTGTAATTTTGTGGGCTTAGATCTGGGTCTTGAACCCTTATCCATTGATCTGTGTGTCTATTTTGGAGCCAGTACCAGGCTGTTATAACTATGGATTTGTAGTATAGACTAAGGTTTGGTATGGTGATACCTCCAGCAGTGTTTTTGTTACTCAGGATTGTCTTTGCTATCCTGGGTCTTTTGTGCCTCCATATGAACTTTGAGATTATTTGGTCAACTTCTTTGAAGAATTGCTTTGGGATTTTAATTGATATAGCGTTGAATTTGCACATTGCCTTTGGTAGGATGGTCATTTTTACGGTGTTGATTCTGCCAATCCAGGAACAGGGGAGGTCTTTCCACCTTCTGGTGTCTTCTGCTATTTCTTTCTTTAGGGTTTTAAAGTTTTCATTGTAAAGGTCTTTTACCTCCCTGGTTAGATTTATACCAAGGTATTTCATTTTTTTAGGGGCTGTAGTGAATGGGATTGTTTCTCTCAGGGCTTTTTCACTTCTTTCATTCTGGGCATATAGGAAGGCCTCTGATTATTGCACGTTTATTTTGTATCCTGCCACCCTGCTGAACTTCTCAATTAGTTCCAGGAGCTTCCTGGTGGAGTTTTTGGGATCACTCAGGTATAGGATCTTGTCATCTGCAAATAGAGGTAACTTGACTTCTTCCTTGCCGATTTGAATCCCTTTTATGTCCCTTTCTTGTCTTATGGCTTCAGCTAAGACTTCAAGTACAATATTGAAAAGAAGTGGTGACAGTGGACAGCCTTGTCTAGTTCCTGATCGAAGTGGGAATGCTTCAAGTTTTTCCCCATTGAGTATAATCCTTGCTGTTGGCTTATTGTATACAGCTTTTATTATATTGATAAAGGTTCCTTCCATTGCAACCTTCTGTAGGGTTTTGATCATAAAGGGCTGTTGGATCTTGTCAAAAGCTTTTTCTACATCTATCGAGAGTATCATGTGGTCTTGGACTTTGGACTGGTTTATATGGTGAATTACATTTATTGATTTGCGTATGTTGAACCACCCTTGTATGCCTGGGATAAAACCTACTTGATCCCGTGAATGATCTTTTTGATATGTTTTTGAATCTGATTTGCTAAGACTTTATTGAGAATCTTTGCATCTGTGTTCATCAGAGAGATTGGCCTGTAGTTTTCTTTTTTAAGTGTATCTTTATTAGGTTTTGGGATTAAGATGATATTAGCTTCATAGAAGGAATTTGGTAGTTTCCCTTTCTTTGCTATTTGGTGCAACAGTTTAAGGAGTATTGGTGTTATTAGCTCCTTAAATGTCTGGTAGAACTCTGTGCTGAATCCATCTGGTCCAGGACATTTTTTGGTGGGAAGATTTGAGATTACTTCCTCGATTTCCTCGTATGTTATAGGACTATTTAAATAATTCACAACTTTCTGATTCAATTTAGGTAAGTTGTGTTTACTTAGAAATTCATCCATCTCTTTTGTGTTGTCAAATTTCACAGAGTATAAGTTTTTGAAATATGATGCTATAATTCTCTGGATTTCTTGGGTATCAGTAGTGATAACTCCATGTTCATTTCTAATTTTGTTAATTTGGGTTTTCTCTCTCTTGCTTTTGGTTAGTTTAGCTAGGGGTGTATCAATCTTGTTGATTTTTTCAAAGAACCAGCTTTTTGACTGGTTGATTTTTTCTATCGTTTTCTTAATCTCGATTTCAGATATTTCTCCCCTTATTTTGCTAATTTCCTCCCTTCTACTGCTTTTGGGATCAGATTGCTCTAGTTTCTCTAAAGCTTTTAGCTGCATTGTTAATTTATTTATTTCTGATGTTTCCATTTTTTTGATGTATGCATTAAGAGCTATGAACTTACCTCTTAGGACAGCTTTTATTGTGTCCCAGAGATTTTGGTAAGTTGTATTTTCATTATTGTTCACTTTCAGGAAATCCTGAATTTCCTTTTTTTTTCTTCCTGAATCCAATTCTCATTCAGCATCATAGTGTTAAGTTTCCAGGAGTTAGTGTATTTTCTCTTGTTTGTTGTGTTGTGGATGTCAAGCTTTAAGCCGGGGTGGTCTGATAAGGTGCAGGCAAGAATTTCAACATTCCTGTATATGTGGAGATTCGTTTTGTGGCCCAATATGTGATCTATTTTGGAGAAAGTTCCGTGTGCTGCTGAAAAAAATGTGTATTCTTTGGTGCGTGGATGAAAAGTATGATAGAGATCTGTAAGGTCCATTTCAGTAAGGGTTTGGTTAAGCTCCAAAGTGTCTCTGTTAAGTTTTTTCCTGGAGATCTATCCCATGTTGAGAGGGCGGTATTGAAATCCCCAAGTATTATCATTTTGGGATTGATTTCTCGCTTTAGACGTTGTAGGGTTTGCTTAATGAATGTGGGAGGGGCCGTGTTGGGTGCATATATGTTCAGTATTGTGATGTCTTCCTGGTGAATTGTATCTGTGACTAAAATGTAGTATCCATCCATGTCTCTTATGATTTTCTTTGGTTTGAAGTCCACTTTGTCCGATAGCATAATAGCTACCCCTGCCTGTTTTCTGCTTCCATTTGCTTGTAGAATTGTTGACCAGCCTTTTATTTTTAGGGCGTGCCTATCTTTTGTGGTGAGATGGGTTTCCTGCAGGCAGAAGGTTGATGGATTGTGATTTTTAATCCAAGTTTTTAATCTGTGTCTCTTGATCGGGGAGTTAATTCCACTAACATTTACTGTTATGATGGAGAAACTATTTTTAATTCCAGACATTTATTATGTTTAGTAGGTTTTTAAGTATATTGCTTCGCTTTTAATGGTATTATTTTTCCCTTCTGTTCTCCCGGATATGCCTGTTTTTTTCTTCACGCTTGAGTATCATTTCTAGCATTTTTTGAAGGCCTCGTTTGGTGGACATGTATCCTTTCAAGTTGTCTTTGTGCTGGAAGATTTTTCTTTCTCCCTCGATCATGACAGATAGTTTTGCAGGGTAAATCAGCCTGGGTTGACATTTTTGCTCATTCAATACTTGAAGTATGTCTCTCCAAGCTCTTCTTGCTTTTACTGTTTCGACTGAGAAGTCATTTGTTATTTTAATAAGTTTACCTTTAAAAGTGACTTGTTTTTTCTCTCTTGAAGCTCTCAGCACCAGTTCTTTATCTTGAATGTGGAGTGTTTTAACTATTATTTGCTGTGGTGTGCTTCTGTTTTGGTCGTATCTGTTTGGGGTGCGGAATGCCTCTTGTATATGGATGGGCCTCTCTTTTTTTATATGAGGAAAGTTTTCCTTGATGATCGTTTGAAAAATTTCCTCAGGGGTGGTATTTTGAGATTCTTGCTCTGGTATTCCATGAATATGCATGTTGGGTTTCTTCAGGGTGTCCCATATCTGTTGAATATTTCTATCAAGTATCTTTTTGACTTTAACAATCTCTTCCATTGAGCTGGTTAATACTCCCACTTTATCTTCAAAGTCTGAAATTCTGTTTTCTGCTTCGTTAGTTCTGCTGATAAGACTCTCTGTGGAGTTCTGGGTTGAAGATAACTTGTCTTTTAGCTCAGTTTTAAACTCTGCTTGAGTCTGTTTTAACTGCTCTATGCCTGTTTTTGTTTCTTGCACTGTTTTTCTCACCTCCTCCAAGTGTCTGTTGTGTTCCTCTTCAAAGCGATTGATTCAGTTATTCAATTCTTCCTGGATTTCCTCTTTCATAGTATTGAACGTGGTAATGATCATATTTTGAAAGTCATTATCCTGGGTCAGACTTTCTTGGCCATTTTCCGTGGGTTTATTCTGGTTGGTGTCTAGGTCGTGGTGCGTCCCAGCTGGACCGTGCGCGACCCCGGCGGCGGAGTGGGGAAAGGGAGGACGGGATATCGGTGGGGCGCTATTTAACCTGGGTGGGCTGCGGCAGGTCCCGGGTGCAGGGGATCCTCCTCCCCAGCCCTGCGCAGCTCCGGCTCTGGCTAGCTGGCGGGAGGAGCTGCATTTGATTTCTGTATATTGAATCACCCTTACATTTCTGAAATAAAGCCAATTTGATCATAATAAATGATCTTTGGGTATATTCTTGGATTTTGTTTTTAAGAATTTTGTGGAGAACATTGTTTCATGCTCAAAAGGAAGACTTTCTCTTTTGTTATTGCATCCTTATTTGTTTTTTTGTATCAGGGCAATGAGGTCATCATAAAGAGTTTTGGCATGTCCCTTCCTTTTTTCATTTTGTGGAATAATTTGAGATTGATTGATGTTAATTTTTATTTAAATATCTGGTAGAATTATGCATTCATTGAACCTGGACGTTTTTGATTGGGAGATTTTGAATTCCATGCCAATCTCATTGCTTATTATGGATCAGATTAAATTCTTTATCTCATCTTTGTTTAAATTTAGTCAGTACTTCTAGAAATTCCACTTTAAAACCCTAAAGAAAGAAATTGCAGAAGACACCAGAAGGTGGAAAGATCTCCCATGTTCCTGGATTGGCAGAATCAAAATCATAAAAATGACCATCCTACCAAAGGCAATACACAGATTCAATGCTATACCAATTAAAAATCCCAAAGCAATTCTTTAAAGAAGTTGAGCAAACAATCTCAAAATACATATGGAGGCACAAAAGACCCAGGATAGCAAAAACAATCCTGAGTAACAAAAACACTGCTGGAGGTATAACCATACCAAACCTAAGTCTATACTACAAATCCATAGTTATAAAAACAGCCTGGTATGGGCTCCAAAATAGACACACAGATCAATGGATAAGGGTTGAAGAACGAGATATAAGCCCACAAAAATACAGCCATTTGGTCTTTGACAAAGGGGTCCAAAAAATCCAATGGAAAAAGAACAGCATCTTCATCAAATGATGCTGGCAAAACTGGATCTCCACATGCAGAAGATTAAAGCTGGACCCGTACTTGTCACCATGTACAAGAATTAATTCCAAATGGATCAAGAACCTCGATATAAGGCCAGAGACTATAAAAACCATAGTTGAAAGGATAGGGAACTCCTTTGAGCTGATCCAGCTAAGCCAACAGTTTCTGAATGGACATCCAATAGCACAGTCACTACAATCAACACTCAACAGATGGGATCTTGTGAAATTAAAGAGCTTCTGTTCAGATGAAGAGATTGTAAGTCGAGCACAAAGGCAACCCATAGAATGGGAGAAAATCTTCACAACCATGTATCTGATAGAGCTCTATTATGCAGAGTACACAAAGAACTTAGAAAACTAAGCACCAAGGAAACAAATGGGCCAATTAAAAAATGGGCCTTGGAACTTAAAAGAAACTTTACCAAGGACGAAATTAAAAGGTCTAACAAATATCTTTTTTTTTAATTTATTTTTCTGCTCACACATACATAATAGGAACTCCTGTCCCGTCCCTCAACCCCTCCCTGGACCTCCCTGTTCCCTTCCTCCTTTCCCCTTCCTTTTCCCCCTCCCTCCCTTTCTCCCAGTGCCCCCTCCCCCATCTCTGAAGCATCCTTTAATGTGTATATCAAACTTTCCTCTGGGTCCTCCTCTCTGATGAGGTGTAAGGACTCAGTCGCAATTCTTAGAACTCTTTCTTGTGTTCCCCTTAAGTATAGGAACACTATTGTGACTGTTAATCCCTTGCTTCTAAGGATCTTAGTGCCTTTAGTCCAATCTAGAATTTCAGGGGTCAATGATATGTAGGTCATTGCACAGATAATGCAGAGTCCTGTTATAATTGCTTCGGCCCTAACTTGTGTGAAGTATCTTGCATATCATTACTCCTCCCATCCTTGTGCTCTTACAATCTTACCGCCCTCTCTCACTCAAAAGTTAATCTCTGTAATACCTACAGTAATTGCAACGATTATAAACAGGAAGGAAGGGGAATGAGGGCCCTACCAGAAACAAGGAGAGAGGGAACCATGTTACGGTAGAGAAAATAAACCACCATCAAGGACTGCAAGTAAGTAATGAGACATCTGGTTAACTTCACAGACTTTCCTTCCTCATCATTTGCAACTGATGGGGTATGATCTCACCAGAAGGGGAGGGCATATAGGCTGCCAGATAGAAAATAACCATTTTGTGAATGGGTGATTGACCCATCTCTCACTGCGGTCTCCTACTTTTATTCCATGTACCTTTGAATATACTCTTATAATAAAACTCTAATTTAGCAGGTTTTTATCTCTGGCCAGGGCATGACATCCAATACCCATCAGGATGGAGCCAAGGGCATTGCAGGAGCAGCAAAACTGAAAAAAAAAATCAACAAACCATAATTCAGAACATCAGAGACTCTATTTTAACCACCTGGAACTGGGCCAGCCTAATCTCTTCCCATCCTGAAGCTCAGGGAAATTTGTGGAAGAGGGGGTGGTAAGATTGTAAGAGCACAAGGATGGAAGGAGTCATGATATGCAAGATACTCCACACAAGTTAGGGCCAAAGCAATCATAATAGGATTTTACATGCCCTGCGCAATGTCCAACACATTATTGACCCCTCAAAGTCTAGCATGGACTAAGGGCACTAGGATCCTTGGAGGCTAGGTATTGACAGTCACAGTAGTGTTCCTAAGCTTAGGGGGAACACAGGAAAGGGTTCTGGGAAATGCCACTGGGTCCTTGCACCTCATCGGAGAGGAGGACCCAGAGGAGAGTTTGGCATGCACATTAAAGGATGCTCTGGGGTTGGGAGAGGGAGGCACTGGGGGATGGGGAAGGGACGGGGAGTGGAGGGGGGCACAGGGGGATAAGGTGTTAGAGAGAGGGGGGCAACCGGTATACCTGTTAAGTTTGTATGAGTGGAAATAAAAAAAAATCCACTGGTAGGGAATACCTACTGCTAAAATTGTTGAAGGAGATGAATAGATATTTAAAAAAAGTACTTATAAGACTTGTTTTTAGGTCTCATGTGAGGAGAATGCATCTGTAGACTTCCTGAGCATCTTGGAATCTGGGTCAGTGAACAGAAGAGGATATGTAGACTTAGTGCTAGGAGGAACTAATTTTTTAAATGCAAATAAAGGTTATGAAAATTCTAACATATATTAAATGGAGCATATCAAAGTCCAAGTCTTATATGTGAGAATTATTATTATAAAAACTTAAAATGGTCCTTGAGTGATAATAAGATTTTTGACAAGGAGGTAAATCATGAGGGGAAATATTTGCTTCTTTTTTATTCTACTCCTTGATTTCTTTTGGATAAATTGTTGAAAGTAATCATCCGCTTGGTAAGTGAATCATGGAACTAATCGATAAAGCCTAGATTATAGTTCACATGTTCACGAAGTATAACTCAATATTCCTGGTTTGGTGAGTAGGGCGTAAGTGGGCAGGTGGATGGGATGTATCAGTGAGGACAAAAGTTGGCTAAAGGGCAAGTGTGATAGATAATCTTGGGTGTTAACTTGACCATGCCTGGCATTAACTAAGATTAGCTGTCAGACTATCTGAAGAGACAGTTGTGATAATTAATCCTGGGTGTCAATTTGATCACACCTGGCATTAACCAAGATGAGCTTTGAGACCACATGAAGAGATTATCTGGATTAATACATTTATAATACAAAGACAAGGACTAGATCTGATTGGAACCTCCCTAGATTTTATTGGAGCCTCCTAGTAGTGGACCAGATAAAAGGAACCACAGAACAAAAGACTGAGAAGAAGAGAGACTTTTCAGGAGTCCTCCAGCCTTTAGCCATCACCTACCAGCCTACTGGATGTTTGCAGTGACTTAGCCTGCTTCAGCTTCAGTCACCAGCCATGTTGCCTCTGCCACGAAAGACTGTTTCTCCTCTCTGCAACCACAAACTGAATAAATCTCCCTTTCTCCCTGAAGTTGTTTGACTCCAAACGCTCTCTCATAGCAATAGTTAAGAGTGACTGTTACAACAAGCAACAACCTGGAGGGAGAAATATGAGAGTCAAGGAATATTAGAGTTGAAAGAGTGGGATAACCTTCCTAGCCTATTGAGGCACTGGGAATGGAGTATGGTAGACTTCTTTTTCAGACTACTCAGATCCTTGTCAGTGTAGGTTGTGGATTATTTAGGCCATTGTGTTAGTTTCATCTTCCCACTGCTGAACAAATACATGGCCAGACAATTTAAAGGCGCAAACAGCTTTATTCTGTCTTATGATTCTAGTTATGCTTTGACAGGAGAGTTTATACCAACATCAGGAGTCAAATTAACCCCATTGTGCTGCTATGAGGGACCACTAATCCTCAACCAACGTAAGGGAAGAAAAGGGAGATTTATTCAGCTTATGGTTCCAGAGGGGAGATACAGTCCATTATGATAGAAAAGGCATGACTAGATGGCAGAAGATGGAGATGGGCTAAATCATTGCAGACATCATGTAGGTTGACAGCTACAGCTGCAAGCTTGAGAGACAATACACTCACTCAAGCAGGGTGGGACTAACCTACCTCAAGGCCCATCCCCTATGACTGCCTTCTTCCTGCAATGCTTCACCTCCTAAAAATGCCATGACTTTCTTAAACAACTAAAGATTCAAAAATATGAGCCTGTGGGTAAGAACTCACATTTTAAGCCATGACACACCTGACACACCATAACTATAGAAAGTTGAAGGAGGGTCCTACTTTATTTCTTACCAGCATGCCTGTATGCAAAAGTATACTAAAATTCTAAATCAGCTTCCTCTATTTTATCCAACTACCCAGGGAATAGTCCCACCCCCTGTGGGCTGGGTTTTCTTACATCAATTGGATAATCTCCTGCAGGCTTGTTCAGAGGCGGCCTTAACTAAATAATTTCTCACAGATGTGCCTAAAGGGGCCACTCTCAATTGTCAGGTTGATAAAATTATATCTGACTGACATAACTGACACTGGGTAGCTAAGCAGAACAGGGCAAATGGCACTCAGTTATGGATTTTTGTTCTCTTTTGCTCTTCTTGCTGAGAAGGTACCTGTAAAGGGCTCCTTTTTCTGTTCTATCGCCAACTCATCTTGAAAAATAAGACTTTTGTGTGCCTGAACTCTTACGGACACACTTGACCTGTGAAGCTGTTTTCATTGTTGTGTTTCTGGCTTGGTTACTTGGGTGGTTGGTACTGAGGGTAAGAAGACAGTGGGACCTGGCACAACCTGTACTTCTGTTGGCTCAGACTGACTTTAAGGTCACTTGGATTGCAGTTTGTTGGCTCACCAATTCATACCTCTATCTAGTCTTCATCAGCCTTGGCCTTAGCTTAGTTGGTGCTTCAGCTACTTCAGCACACATCTCAGCCTGTTCTTCAACATTCTTTCTAGCCAACATAGCCTGATTCAATTGATGCTATATTTCATCTAGTTCGGTCTGTATATTGGCTAGCTCAGACTACTTCTTTGCTTGGAATACAGTCATCTCAATCTGCATCGCTGCACACATGTCATCTAGCATCCTTTCTAGATGGTTGAAGCCTATTCTTAGGGGTTTAATCTGCTAGTCCTGTGGCTCAATTAGCTTCTCAGTTCATTCTTCATTTGGCTTGGTCTTTGCCTTGGCTATTCAATCTTACATTTAGCCTGTTTTATTCTATGATTCACCCAGAACTTTGATTGCTTCATCTCATGCTTCACATGTGATGTATATGACTTGCAGTATTGCAGAGCATACTATGGCAAGTTCAGCTTGCAGGTTGGATGGTTTGACTTTTATGTCAGTCAGCTCATTGCCAATTCTGGATTCTTTCTCAGCTGGTATGCCTGTTCTGCAGTGGACTTAGTGTGCTTCTCAGCTGGTTTAGTCTGTGTCCCTGCCTGTTCCTTAGTTGTTTTCTGGGCTGCATCGATCTGTTCTCTGGCAGGCTCTACATGCTTTTTAACATGTTCTCACTGTGTCTTACCTTGCTCCTGAGCCTGCTCCTTAGCTGATCTGGCCTGGTCTTTAGCTGCTACATCATGAATCTCATTCTGTACTTCCAATAGTTCAGGCTGTACTTGAATGAGTTCAGCATAAACATTGCTTGATTTGCATTGTTTCTCAGTTTGTTTAATCAATATTAAATGTTTTCTGTACTTTCCTTGATGTGCTTTGCCTTTATACTTTACTGGATAACCAGGTTAATTTGACTTTTGTCTTGAGTGACTTGGCCTATACTTCAGGTAGTTCAGGGAGTGACAGAGCCAGCTTGACTGCTATATGAGGTAACTTGGTTTATACTCCAACTGGTTCATTTGTTTAAGAGTCATTTTGATTTTTGCCTTGACCTTGGCCTTGATTGTCTGGGCCTTTGTATTGGTAACCTTACCTTACACGTGTCAAGTATGGCTTTTGCACCAACTGATTCAAACTATGGATCCACAGCCTTGTGTGTCAATCTTCTCCTAGCTAAGTCCTTTTTGTGTCCCTACACTGACCAAGATTGCTTTTTCATCTTCTCCTGGGCTAGTTGGGCCTGTGTTGGTAGGGGCTTCATTTCAGTCCCTTTCTGGATCTTTGCTTTTTGTCTTTATCTTCTCGAAACTGAGCTTCACAAAATCCTTTGAGGGACATTAACACTGTAACTGGAATTGAGATGGAACGAGTCATTGAGAAGGAGCAAGCAGTGAATAGGAACAGAGAACTTGCATTTACTTGGTTATTCCATACCAAAAAGCTAGAAGCAGACTCTACCAGAGCTCCCACTATCTTGCTATTTTCCTCCATGCTGATATTAATAGACTTCTTTCTTCGATTCCAAACATTAGGTATAATATCAAAGAAAGGAACCTTTGAAAGCGATTTTCCTTCTTGGTGAATCATGCTTCTGATTCTTTTAATAGATCACTGGGGATGGGAAATGATTTCGATTATTGCAATAGAACATTGCATGTGTACTTGTAGAGGAGGAGGAGAAGAAGCAAGAGAAGGAGAAGCTCTTCCAGTACCACAGCAGCACCAGCCCACACCTGAGGAGCCAATCAGGATGAGGCCCACCAAGGAGGAAAAGTCCTTGGTGGATACCAGTGTCCACACAGACAACCTGGAGAGCCTACAATCTGACTGATTACACATTGACCTGAGACATCAGAGACCTCTCAGCAATCTCTGAATGTCAGTCAGCTTGAACAAGTCTGTTGACATGCATTGTTTGTTGATATTTAAATTTAATTCATTCTGCCTTCAAAAAATAAAAAGAAATTGCATGTGTCCCCATAAGAAAACTACATTGGACTTTCACTTAGAATGGCTCTCATATGCAGTTATGTGTGTTCGAGTAATGAAAAGTGACAAGTAAGACTATAAACAAATGCAACCTGTGCAGCAAACAAAATTTTCCCAAGCATGTTTATCCCAGTGTGGAAAACAATGATAGATGTTGGTGTCCACATGTATGAGACAGCACTCTCCCATAATGTGAAGAGAAAATGATAGCCAACATGTTGGCATTGTGGAATATGCTCATATTTGCAGAGTTAGACCCATAGTATTATTAAGTAAAAAATAATCATCAACACAAGTCATTCACAGTCCATTGTTGTTCAGCTTTTACAATGCAGTCTCCAAAGATTTCTTTCACTAATGTGGATGCCTATTAAAGTAAGTCAAAGTAGAATTATTAAAATTGATGGCTCCATGGGGCTGGAGAGGTGGCTCAGGGGTTAAGCCTCCGCCTTGCAGGCGGAAGGTCCTGAGTTCGGATCCCAGATCCCATGTATAGACGCCAGGCAGAAGCGGGGGCGGCCTGCGCTTCTGGTCCTGGTAGGGCGGAGCCTGTGAATCCCGGGGCAGAAGGAGGTGGAGGCGTCCATGGTGGTTCGCGAATTCATCCGTGGTTCTACACATACACACAGACACACACACACACACACACACACACACACACATGCGCGCGCACAGTTGAATAAATAATAATAATAAAAAATTTTAAAATTGATGGCTCCAATAAGAATAAACTGTGGAAACCTTGGGGACCAAAGCTGGATGATTGAAGGGAAATGCCCCTATCAGCGGGGTGTCCTGAAGAGAGGCAACTTGGGAAGCCACAGAAGCCTGAACCCCCACAAGAGTAGATAAACCATAGGCAACCCTGGGATCTATAGAAGCAAAAAGACAAGAAGGAGAGATGATGGAGGGAAGTAGGGCTAAGTATTCAATATGCTTGTAAAAGTAGAAAAAATTTTAAAAAGTAGACACACCAGAGGGAACCCTAGGGTTCACAGAGGCAGACAGGCAGGAGGGTGGAAGGGAGGGGGATGGATTGAGGAAGTGAAGGGAAGGGAATGGTGGGAGGGGGTGGAGGGAAGCAGGGAAAAGTATTCAATATGCTTGTAAAACAAGAAAAATGAAGTAAATTTATGACTCCAATTTAGGGAGTTACCCACTTACTGCCTTACAACCCCTCAATCTACCTACTGTACCTCTGAACTCCAAGATTCTGACAGAACAGTTAAAAAACCAAGAGTCAGCTTAGATTTCCCTCTCTGATTATAATAGCGCAAGGAACCACTGAAATCAAGGGACAGTTACACTGCTTTAGTGAAGAACTTACTCTAGTGAAGAGCTAGGTCTAGTAACCTGGTCTATATCTCCTTATATCAGGAATTTTTCTTCTATTGCTTTTTCTTCAGATTACATTTTGCCAAGGTGTGGCTAAGGGCAAAGGCAATTTAGGCTCTTGGATTCAATCCTTCAACTAAATTGTGAACTACCTAAGGGCAAAGAAAATGTCTCATTTTCATATTAAGAATGTGAACATTTTTTTAAATTTTTTTATTTATTCAATTGTGCGTGTGTGAGTATGTATGTGTGTGCACTCGTGTGTCTGTGTGTGTGTAGAACCACGGACGAATTCGGGAACCTCCATGGACGCCTCCACCTCCTTGTTTACTCTGCCCCGGGATTAACAGGCTCCGCCCTACCAGGACCAGAAACGCAGGCCGCCCCCGCTTCCGCCCGGCGTCTATACGTGGGGTCTAGGATCCGAACTCAGGACCTTCTGCCTGCAAGGCAGAGGCTTAACCCTTGAGCCACCTCTCCAGCCCCAAGAATGTGAACATTCTTAATAAATGTTTATTTTATTAAACTCAAATTTCATTATTCATCTGCAGTTGACATTATGGGTGTTATTAATTTCAACTTCTAAGTGAGTGAAGTTCAATTTGGAGATGGAAGAAACTTGCACCAAGGTACATAAAATGTTTGAGATATCTTTGCTGTTTTCCTGCCAATGCTGGCTTTTTTTTTTTAAAGTAGGACACTATGAAAGCTGAAAGGTTTTTATGAAGCAGAAAGCAATACCAAAGATGCAACAGAAGAAAAAATTATAAAATTACACAAGTAAAGGGGTTTCTGATAATGGTGACTAATGTTCACTTTGAAAATGGGCATGGTGGTGAGGGAGAAGAATGAGTGTCATGGGAGAGCTGCAGATTGTTTCTTTTGTGTATGTCCTTGTGTCATCTACCCAGGCTTTAATCAGAGTCGTTATCCTGTTAGGGGGTCCTAGGCCTTTGTATAATAGTTCCATGAAAGGTAAATAGCAAAAGCACCTTAAGGGTAGATGTAGTGCTACTTAGATCCCAGATGGACCTATTTTTGTTATAAATTCTTGTAATAACTCATAGATCAAGGGTGGGTTGGACTTAGCTGAATACTTTGGCAGAAAAAAGTACAGAAGCACTGAGCGTTTGAATCTGTGTTGCCTATAATACTTGGCTATTCTTCATGAGTATACGCAATTGGGGAATATCACTACTTTTGACTGACAGCAGCAGAAAAAAATGACTAGTAGAAGCATATACGCCTTTTGGGGAAACAAGAAACATCTGGATTTTCTTTGTGTCTTGGGATGGCTAGAGCATTTTTTTGCATATGTACTTGCTCTGTGTGTGTGTGTGTGTGTGTGTGTGTGTGTGTGTGTGTGTATGTGTGTGAACAAGAGAGCACTTAAGTGTGTTTCTTGCTTATACAGGCCCAAAGGTGACATTGGGAATCATCCGGATTGCTTTGCTCTGGAGTTTCTCAGGCTCCATCTTCTTCCAGGCCTCCAATTGCAGGCCGCTGCCATTTCTGCTTGGCATTTTAAAATGGAATCTGGGGATCTGAACTCAGAATGAATGCCCCACCTGTATTGACCTCTGCTTTGTGGCTTAATTCTGTCTCTCAAAGGTAAGAAGATGGTTCAGATCCATGGAAGAAAGAGATACAGAAAGCATGAGAGCAGGAACATGCTTTCTTAGGAAGTGGTGGGACATATACTCGATGCTTATGAACCAGTGTTTTCTGGATTTTGTCCCCAATTTTGCCCTTCATCTGTTACATACCTTCAGGATGAAAGCTAACTGTTTTTCTCTCTTGTATTGTTTTGTTTAATATGGGGTCTTATTATGTAATCCAAGCAGGCTTTGAACTTGCAATCATTCTGTATCATTTCCCAAATTCTGGGATTACTGACATTCATCAACACTCCTAGCTTCTCCTGAATCCCATTTGTAAGATAAGAAGAGTCAAATAAGAGCCACAAATAGTCTTCCTGCTTTGAAGTTGTCTGGGACAGGGTCCATGGTTTCAACTTCTTGTAAAATATGTATTTCAACAAATCCAAATGTTCATTAACACTGCCATGAAGGTCAATTCACAAAGAAGACAGAAAAGGAGATAGAGATGGACACATAACATCCCGAAAAATGCTTCTTTTTCCTCCCCTGAAAGCAAACTTTTATGTAACTGCACATGAAATTAAGGAGGAAAGAGCTCTTGCTTTATACAACCAGCCAGCTGTGCACTAGGATTTTTCTATTAAAGTTTATTTTAATGAAATTATTTATTCTTTGACAGTGTCATACATGCTCACAATGTACACTGAACATACATACTTCTTCTCCCCTCCTGCTTTTCCTGGATATCTCCTTAAAGAGATTCAAGTGGAGTTTATCATACCAAATGAAATAAGCCAATTCAGAAAGACAAGTATTTCATGTTTTCTTTCATTTTTGGACCCTGTATTTTGTATAAAGTCACTCATTTCATGCCATTGAAGTAGAAGTGAGATTGTCACTGGACATGGTGGTAGATGCCTTTAATCCTAGCAGTTGGAAGGTAGAAGCAGGAAGGTTAGAGTTCAAGATAAGCATCAGTAATATAAGGATTTTGAGGGTAGGGAAGGTTATCATGAGATCCTAAGTAAAAAAAAAAAATAATAAAAAGAAATGGTCTCTAGTTTGAATAGTTTACATTTAACCATACAGAATCACATGCCATCACTTTTCAACTCTGCACAGCTGTTCCAAAAATCCACTCAATATTCTTTTTTATTCCTTATTTTCTGTTATTCAATTTCTACTCGCATATATTTCATGATTATTTTTGTTTTTGTTTGTATAATGCAGTTGGATTTTAGGATTCTTGTTTATGTTTATCTGCCCAACAGAAGCCTTTTTTACCTTTCACTCACATATCGTACAATCTCCTATATTTTCATGTACTTCCTTCTTTTTCTCATTATCACCTTCACTTTTTACTTCTTAATTGTAACCTCCCATATCTTTAATAATCTCTAAAATCCATGGGTCATAATCCTGTCCTAATTGTTTCTTTCAGGTATTTTATTTACTTTGAGATATTCCTTTTCAAAGTTCATTGGATACTTATCCTTATCTATATCCATCCTATTTCCCTTCCACACATAATCTTATTAATTATAATTCAAGTATATGTAATTTTACTCTTGTTTATCTTCTAACACTTACTGAAGTAAAAAAGACTACTGTGATTAATTGGCTAACATAGAATTTGTATAATAGTAATATTTAGTAGATATACTTGCTTTATCAGTCAATATCCTACTCAGGGGATAGTGTAGAGCTTGTGTCAGGAACCCAAAGCTCCTGAGATGAAGAAATACTTTCTGAAGTTCATACTGACTGGTACCAGATCTAAGTCCCATTTGAAAATTTGAACATTGCAAATAATTCAATCCAAAGTATCTAGTTGATAAAAAAAATAAAAGGAGCAGAGTTATAAAAGATGCTTGGATCCCAATGTAGTAACATAGAACCACACGCAGCCTTTTCGGCTCTGGACTGCAGTGGGCTCCCTGCTCCGACAGAAAAGCCCCTAGGCCAAGCCTCAGGTTCCAGGTCATCTGCAGGTCCCACTAGCCAGTCAGCCTTTTCTGCTCTGGACCCTGGTGGACTCCCTGTTCCTCAGAATTCAACAAAGACCAAAGAAAACCCAAAGAACAGGCTAGGGGACTAACATACATCTGAGGATTTCTAAAGTCATCCCATCAAATGGGATTGAATCTTTGCATGTAGCTCTAGGATAAGTAAACCCTTTTTACCTTCCTTTTACTCTCAATTGTTAGTCACCATAGTTTAACATTTCCATATTGTGCACCCAAAAACCCATACAACTTCAGGGACTATATGATTCACCCTCACACATCGCCAAGGAAGTAAACCTAAAAAGTGCACTGCCCTACTAATCTTCAATCCCTGTCTACTAAACCCACCTTCATTGATGTACTAACAGTCCAATATCCTCATCTAGGAAACAACACCAACACCAGACAGGCATACCCAACTCCAAGGCAATCATTAGCAATAACTGCTCAAATGTAATACTGTCTAATTAAGATCAGCCAGGGTGACCTAGCCCCTCCTGGCACTCCATGTCTGGAGCCCATGAGTTCCAACCTTTCTCTCCTACAGTAAACTCTACCTTAATCCTCTACACGTGTTCTGGTTTCAATCTTCCAGAACACAAGAACCCTACAACACTGGAACAGTTGCTTCCTGTCCCTTAAACACCAGGGGTTTAGCACACAGCAGATGCTGGGCAGACAGATGGACGGTGTCCTTGGCAGTATCCCTGATGGAGTGTGGCCACAGCCTTAAAGAAGAGCCCTAGCAGGTCCCTAATGTGAGTCTCTGATGTCCACTGGGCCAAAGAGGAGGCAAATGTCTCAGCATTTTCTGTTCCACTTGCTCACGGAACGTTGGACTTCCTGCCTCTGCTCCTGAATATGCACCAGGAGACAGAAAGACCAGAGGGAGAGAGGAAGTGGGGGCAGGCTACCAAACCTCAAGACCCTCCCCTAGTGACATGTTTCTTCCAACAATGCTCTGCCTCTTAAAATTTCCCTAACCTTCCGGAGCAGCACCACAGCTTGGGATCAAGTATTTAAGCACTGTGAGCTGGTGGCGGACAATTCACACTCAAACCATGATCTACAGTAAAAGGCAAGACAAGGATGGAGGTTAGAGAAGACTTTGTCCCCATCGTTTATTTTCGGGGTATTACCAGCGGTGTTAGTTTAGCCAACCATAGGCTTTATCGACCTTCTTCCACCAATTAAGATCATCATTCCAACTCAGCAAGAAAATGACTCTTCTGGGCTCACACGTGCAAAATAAACTGCACGTCTGATAATGGCCACCACCGACCCGATTCATTGCCCCTCACAGCATTCCCTGGCGTATTTGGTGTTGTTTAAACAGAGAGCCACCTGGGATGGCAGGGTCTGCTTGCAGCTCTCACAGCTGAGGATGCTGCCTGTGGTGTTATCTTTCCTTTCCCAGGAATGTCTGTGGTATTCACAGAGCAGACAGTACCTTGACTCCAGAATGGGCCAGGGGCTGAGAGGACCCTTCACTGGGCCCCTCACCTCTAGGCACTGGACATTAAAAAAAAAAAAAGATCAGCCAAAACCACACATCAAGAAGAACATAAGAGATAAAAGAAAAAATGCCCGGGTCACAGCATAAATCCATAAGAAACAAAAACCAAGACAACAAATCTCCTACAAAAACATAAACCCTATAATGATGGAATCCAGCCATACCCAATATAATGATTTTCAGAGACTAATCATGACTATAATTAAACAATGAGAGAGGAAATCCAGGAGGAGTTAAATGACCTAATCAACCAATTTGAACAGGAACACAACAAGCACTTGGATTAGAAGAGAAAAACAGTTGAAGAAACAAAAATAGGCATAGAGCAGTAAAAAAACAAAACAAAACAAACAAAAACCTCAAGCGAAGAATAAACTCTAATTAAAAGACAAGTTATCTTCAACCCAGAACACAACAGAGTCTTATCAGCAGAACTAACAAAGCAAAAAATAGTATATCATATTTTGAAAGCAAAATGGAAGAACAAACCAGTTCAATCAAAGAGGTTGTTAAAGCCAAAAAGATACTTGAGAGTAATATTCAAGAGTTATGGGACACCATGAAGAAGCCAAAATTGCGCTTTCATGGAATACCAGAACAAGAATTTCAAAATACCACACTGGAGGAAAATTTTCAAATTATCATAAAGGAAAACTTTCCACATCTAAAGAAAGAGAGGCCCATCCAAATACAAGAAGCATATTCACCCCGAACAGATATGACCAAAATAGAAAGTCGCCACGGCAAATAATAGTCAAAACACTACACATACAAGACAAAATGAGTTTGCTGAGCACCTCAAGAGGGAAAAAAAGTCACTTTTAAAGGTAAACCTACTAAAATAACAGAACTTTTTTTTTACTTTCAAAAGTAATTTATTTGGATTTTCCATATCTTTTAATGAACTGTAAATATATTATAACAGAAAAGACTTCCCCCCCAGACTGTACAATTTCTGAAATAAGTCAGGAAAAGCAAAAAGAAAACACAAAATTACATTGTTTCAATGCAAATAGAAGACACACATCACACCCACACTTGCATTTTCCCAGGTTTTCACAAAGAAAACAGATAATCTTATTTCTTAGTGAAGACCCACACTACACTCTAGCTCATAAGAGACTTTGAAACTGTTTTCTTCAAAAAGAACATTTTTAATAGACTAAATACTGGTTATGACTGAGTGTTTGTTTAAGATACAAAAGCAGCATGGTTTAAATGTAACTTGCAGTTCTTGCACAAAATAAAAATCTTAAAGTAATGAAATACAGAAAAAGTAGGGGCCTTCTTTCATTATTTTGAGTACCATTTGTTCTCCTGAAAAAATATTCCAACTTTCTAAAATCCTAGAGTAATGACCATTTCCGTGGAGGAAAAATCAACCCCAATGCTATAACTTTTATGTTTGTGGTATATATATAAATGTGTGTGTGTGTATATATATATAAATATATATGTATGTATAGGTGTGAAAAGTTTAAACAGAAAAAAGTTGACTAAATACTTAGTATTCTTAATTTCCTTCAAAGTAACTTCTAAAATTTAAAACAATTTGCTTGACTAAAATGTGTTTCTTCTAGTTGTTTGATCTCTAGTCTGTGGAAAAAAAAAAGAAAAAGCAATAAACAGTTACTATGTGGGAAATAAGGCTTCAGACACCTCAATGACTTTAAAAGCAGGCAGGAGGAAAACAAAACAAGGCCAAGTGTGGGCTGAAAGTGTCCTTCAACCGGCTACTGCCATGGCATCTTCCATAACTATCCTTCTCTATCATGTCTCAAAAACAGTACCAGAAATTCTCTCTGGCACACGACATAAATTCCTACTTCAAAAGATAATTACATTTTGGCAGATTATGTTTAAAGCTTAGCTTTCTCTAGGCTCATTAACAGATAACTTTACAATGGAAAAAGTAAAAGCCAGAAGAGCTTGGAGAGATGCACTCCAAGTTTTGAATGAGTACAAATGTCAACCCAGGCTGATATACCCAGCAAAACTATCAGTTATGATGGAGGATGAAAAAAAAATTATAGACAAGTTGAAGCCTTCCATGACCACCAAACCAGGCCTTCAAAAACTGCTAGAAAAGATACTCAAGATTGAAGAAAAGAACAACCATATCCAAGAGGACAGAAAGGAAGTATAATACCATCACAACCTACAAGCTAAATAATACACTTATGAAAGCCATTAAAAACAAAAAAGTCAGGAATTAAAAGTAAATTCTCCATTATAGCCCTAAGTGTCAATGTAATTAACTCACTGATCAAAGGATATAGGTTACAAAAATAGATTAGAAATCACAACACATCCATCTTCTAACTTCAGCAAACACATTTCACCACAAAAGACGGGCATATTCTAAAAATAAAGGGCTGGTTAAAAATACTTCAAGCTCTGGAACACAGAAACAAGTGGAAGTAGCAATTATGGTATCTGACAAAGTGGACTTCAAGCCAGAGAAAATCATAAGAGATATATAAGGATACTACATTTTAATTACAGGAACAATTCACCAGGAAAACTTTACAATATTGAACATATATGCACCTAATATGGGCTTTTCCACATGCATTAAACAAACACTACAATGTCTAAAACAAGAAATCAGTCCCAAAATAATAATAGTTGGGGATTTCAATATCCCACTATCAACATGAGATAGATCAACAAGCTAAAAACTCAACAGAGACACACTGGAACTAAATCAAACCCTTACTGAAATGGACCTACTCCATTAAACCTTCCATCCATATACCAAGGAATACACATTCTTCTCAGCATCCTATGGAACTTCCTTCAAAATAGACCACATATTGGGCCATGAAATGAATCTCCACATATATAGTAAAGCTAAAATTATAGCCTGTACCTTATCAGACCACCATGGTCTAAAGCTTGACATCTGCAACACAACAAACAGCAGAAAATACACCAATTCTTGGAAATCAAACACTGTGATGCTGAGTGAGAAATGGGTTCAGAAAAAAAAAATGAAAAAGGAAGTTCAAGATTTCCTAGAAGTGAATGATAATGAAAATACAGCATATCAGAATCTCTGGGACACAATGAAAGCTGTCCTAAGAGCTAAGTTTATAGTCTTAATGCCTATATAAAAAATGGAAAAGTCACAAACAAATAACTTAGCAATGCAGCTTAAAGCTTTAGAGACACAAGAGCAATCCAGTTCCAAAAGCAGCAGAAAGACAGGAGATTAGCAAAATCAGGGGAGAAATATCTGAAATTGCCATAAGGAAAATGATACAAAGAATCAAATGGAAGAAAAGCTGATTCTTTGAAAAAACACTAAGATTGATACATCCCTAGCTAAATTAACAAAAATCAGTAGAGAGAAAACCTAAATTAACAAAGTTAGAAATGAATATGGAGTTATCACAACTGATAATTAACAAATTCAGAGAACTATAAGGTCAAATTTCAAAAAGTTATACTTCATGAAATTTGATAACCCAAAAGAAATGGAAGAATTTCTGAGTAAGCACAACTTACCTAAATTGAATCAGGAAGTTTTGAATTATTTAAATTGTTCTATAACAAATGAGGAAGTTGATGAAGTAATCTCGAATCATTCCCACCAAAAAATGTCCTGGACCAGATTCATTCAGCGCAGAATTCTACCAGACATTTAAAGAACAACTAATGCCACTACTCCTTAAAGAAATTGACCAAACAATCTAAAAATTCATATAGAAGCACAAAAGACCCAAGATATCAAAAACAATCCTGAATAAAAAAACACTGCTGGTGGTATCACCATACCAATCCTAAATCTATACTACAAATCTATAGTGATAAAAATGGCTTTGTACTGGCTCCAAAATAGATATGTCAATCAATGGAGAAGTATTGAAGATCTAGATATAAGCCCACACAATTATAGCCATTTGATCTTTGACAAAAGAGCCCCAAAAAATCAATGGAAAAAGAACTGCATCTACAGCAAATGGTGCTGGTAAAAATAGATATCCACATGCAGAAGATTAAAACTGGACCTCTACTTGTCACCATGCACAAAAATCAACTCCAAATGAGTCAAAAATCTTAATATCAGGCCAGAGACTATCTGCAACACAATCTTAATATCAGGCCAGAGACTATAAAAACCCTAGGTGAAAGGGTAGGGATCTCCCTCAAGCTGATTGGGCTAGGCCAACAGTTTCTAAACAGAAATCCAATAGCACAGACACTAGAACCAACACTCAACAAATGGGATCTTATGAAATTAAAGAGTTTTTGTTCATATAAAGAGATTGTAAACCAAGCAAAAATGTAACCCACAGAATGGGAGAGAGTCTTCAATGATCACGTATCTCATAGAGCTCTATTATTCAGAGTACACAAAGAAATTAAAAAAAAAACCAACAACAAGGAGATAAATAGCCCAGTTAGAAAATGGGACTCAGGACTCAAAAGAAACTTTTCCAAGGACAAATATCTTAAAAAATGTTCCATATCCCTAACCATCAAGAGAATGCAAATCAAAACTACCATAAGATATCATCTCGCCCCAGCCAGGAGAGTCAAAATTCACAATAGAAACAACACCAAATGATGGAGAGGATGTGAGAGAAGGGAACTTCATACATTGCTGGTGGGAATGCAGGATTAAACGACCACTCTGGTGATAACTATGACAATTTCTAAAAAAGTTATGGATTAAAATGCCATTATGACCCTGCTATACCACTACTGGGAATAATCCCCTAAAATGCAACAATTCATTACAGTGACATGAGCACAATCACGTTCATTGAAGCACTATTTACAATAGCAAAGTCATGGAATCTACCCAAATGCCCAACGGTTGACAAATGAATAATAAAAATGTGATACATGTATACAATGGAATACTACTTCAACCATCAAATAGATGAATTAATGAAACTTGCTGGGAAATGGATGGAATTAGAGGAAATTAGAGTGCATGAAGTATCCCAGAAACAGAAAATTAGACACCATATGTACTCCCTAAGAAGTGGATCCTAGGTCCAAACCCACTTAATAACATATTCAAAGGTAAATCTCTGTGATACTCACTGTAATTGCAAAGGAGGTGGAATATGCTTCAATAGAGAAAGTAGGCTACGGTCATGTATCCCATATAAGTAGCAAGACATCTGATGCAGTTCACTTTCCTTTCCCTTCCTGTTCACTTGGGACTGAACAGGTTTGATCTCCCCAGTCAGGGTGGATAAAGGGACTGGCAGTTAGATAGAAACCATCTGGCAAGTGGGAGACTGACTTCTCTCACTGCCGCGTCTTACTCCTGTTCTTCCATCTACTTTTGAGTCTTCTTGTATTAAGATCTTCACTTAAACAGTCTTTTATTTTTGGTTAGGAAATGACCTCAATACCAATTGGGATGCATCCCAGGAACAACAAAATTGAAAACAACAACAAACCATTATTCAGATCAACCAACGATTCTATGTTATTCACTTGGAACCAGACCAGCCAAATCTCTCCCCATCCTAAAGTTTAGGGAATCTTTTGGAAAAGCAAGATTGTAAGAGCCTAAAGGTGGGAACGATCAACAATATGCAAGATACTCCACATAAGTTAGGGCTGCAGCAGCCAGGATATAGCCACAATGTGATTGGACTTTGCCTGACCTGCACAATGGCTGACATGTCAATGACCCCCAAAGTCTAATATAGATCACAGAGGAGAAGGCTTCAGGCAGTAGGATCTTTAGAGGCAAGGGATTCAACAGTCATAATAGAGTTCCTATGCTAATGAGTAACCCAAGAAGAGACCCCACATTATGCCACTGAGTTCTGAACCCTCAGTAGGGTAGAGGACTCAGAGGGAGGTTTGGCACCCAAGTAAAAGGATGCTCTGGGGGATGGGAGGAAGAAAGTTGTGGGCTCTGGGAGAGGAGGGAAAAAGGGAGGAAGTGAGAGTGAGGAAGGGAGGAAGAGTGCAGTGGAGGCCTAAGGTGGGGGTAAGGAGGATGAAAAGGAAGCTATTGAGCTTGTATTATTAGGCAAAGATAAAATGTGTAACAAAAAAGAAACACACACACACACACGCGCGCGCGTGCGCGCGCACATACACACACAACAAGACATTGCAACTCCTTCAAAAATTATTAAAGGCATCTAGTGGAAGTAAGTTCAGGGCATTCCCAAAGTATGTTCACAGAAATCAAAGATGAAAAGAAGCTACAGATTGAGAATACAAGCAGAAGATCAAAATACATGTTATGAAAGAGACATTCAATGAACACATAGAAATACTGAAGAAAGTGCTGGAGAGATGGTTCAGGGGCTCAAGTCTCTGCAGAAGAACCTGAGTTTGTATCCCAGATACCATGTAAAAATTCAGGTGGATATGGTGACAGAATGTACTTCTGACATTAGAGAGCAAGACTGGGAAACCCCAGAATAAAGCAATGAGAAGGAAGAAAAATCCTAGGTGTTTCCCAATGTCACCCTCCACAGGCATGCAACTCAAGTGCTCTCTGGTACACACACACACACACACACACACACACACTGTAGAAAAACAATCTAAAATTCTGAGGATAAAAAAAACTTTCCAAGGGGTGACAACAGAAAACCTTACTTATGAATGAATGTGCCAAAAAATAAAAAAATAAAAAACATAATAAATGTATTAAAATATTCTGTGAAAATTCTCAACAAGAGACTAGATTAAGGAAAGGACAAAATATTTGAGTATGAAGACAAGGAGGAGGAACTGCAACAATACAATAAGGACAAAGCTAAACAGTAGTAATGTATCAGTGGTATTCACAGGTGTATGTGAAACTCTGAAAAGGTCAATTCTGTGGGAAATGGACATAGAAAGAGAAGAGTTTCGTTGTAAAGACATAGGAAACATTTTCAAAAGAACTGTAACAGAAAAATTCCCAGAATTCTTTAAAGGATGCAAATCTAGACACAGGTGACATAATGAATTCCACACTTGATCTTAGCCAAAAGGCGGAGAAGCGATACATAATGAATTCCAAAGAGGAGATTCAGAAAGACTCTCCCTTAGATATATTATAATCAATTTTTTATTTAAAAGAAAGTCTATTTAAAGTGGTAAAAAGAAATGCCATGTCAGATTCAGGCTAATAAGAATAATAGCAGATTTGCAAATTGAAATTTTAAAAGCCAGGAGGGCTTGGAAAGATTTGATTCAAGGCTGGAGGAATAACAAGTGCCATACTACTATACCCATAAAAGCTATATCACATAATTGAAGGAAAAAATCCCACAATAAAAACAGTTTAAAGGAATTTATGATCACTAAATCAGCTCTACAGAAGATACTTGAAAAAAGTCATAAGCGGCCGATGAGATACCTCAGTGTTCGGTATCTGCTCATTAACCTGGTGACTAGAGTTCAGTCCCTGAAGCCCACATGGTGCAGGTATGTTCTTTTCTCTCTCTCTCTCTCTCTTATAAATAAGAAATATTTTTAAAAGAAAATGTCTTTATACTGAAGAAAAAAACAAGTTCATTCATAAGGCTACCAGATAAACCATGCTAGAATAATAATTAAACAAACAAAAAAGAAAAAGAAAACCAAACACTAAAAAATGAACGAAAATAAAAGCAATCAATGTGCATGTTTCAGTAATAACTCTGAAAATTAATGGTCTCAGTTTCCCAATCAAAAGACATATACTAGTAAGTTTGATTAAAAGAAGAGAAATTATTTGTTTTCTTTGTAAAATGAATCTTCACACTTCAATATATGCTGAGTATCTCTTCAGTTAATACACATGATGCTGTTTTACTATATTATTTATTTACTATATTATTTACTATTTCAGGATTAAAAGGTTAAAAGATGCATTCCATGCAAATGAACCTAGGAAACAAGCAGGTGTCATTTTCTAATACCTGACAAAATAGACTTCAAATCAAAACTAGTGAGAAAAGATAAAGAAGATAATTTCATATTGATTAAGAGGACAATATATCAAGAGGATATGAGAATCCCAAGCATATATGTAGCAAACATGACCACATCCAATTTCACAGAACAAATACTACTGATGTAAAGTCACAGATTAATTCCAGCACAGTAGTACAAGGTAATTTCAGTGTACTCCTGCTGACAATAAGTCATTCTGACCAAAAAAAAGAGAAATATTTTAATAAACCAACATTATAGATAAATGGACTCAACAGTTATCCACCAAATATTCAATACAGACACTACAGAATACACATTAATTTCAGTAATGTATGGAACTTTCTCTAAATTAGATCATGTATTAGGATGCAAATCAAGTTTTAGAAATAACAAAATAATTTCTTGTATCTTTTATGTTCAAATTGGAAAAAGGCTACAAATAAGTAAAAAAATGAAGGCTAGAGCATATCAAAATTCATGGATATTAAATAATTCACTACCGATCAAGAAATATGCCTTTGAAGAAATCAAGAAGAAAAAATTTTAAATTCCTAGAGTCAAATGAAAATATAGACACAAATTTCAAATTCTGTGGGATACGATGAAATAGGGAAGTTTATAATTCTAGCAACTACAATAAGAAACCAGAGAGATTTCAAAAAAAATAACTGAATGGTGTACTTTAACGCTATGGAAAAAGAATAAGCCAAACCATAAATCAGAAGATGGAAAGAAGGTATCAATATTAGCAGAGAAATTAATGAGATAGAAACAAGAAAACGAATACAAAGAACCAAAGAAGCAAAGATTTGGATTTTTTGAAAGATAAACATGATCAATAAAACTTTGGTCAAACTAAGAGAAAAAGATTATATAAATTAATAAAATTAGAGATGAAAATGAAGGCATCACAACAGATACCAATAAAATTCAGAAAATCATAAGATCTTACCTAAAAAAAAACCCCATGTATTCCACTAGTAGGAAAATCTAAAACAGATGAACAGTTTTCTCAATGCATACGTCTTACGAAAAATAAAAGAGAAACAATTTAAACAAATCTATAATGGGCAGTAGGATTGAAGTGGGAATTAAGAATCTACCAACTAGGGGTCAGCAGAGAACAGACTACTATGGATCACTGAACTACAGATGTAAGTAACATCTAACCCTCTATTCTCAAGGATCAGAGAATTTAAATAAAAAAGACATGAAAATAATAAAAAAACATAAAATGACAAGTGAAAACTCACAAGGCTTTTAAGTGCCCCTTTTGACTTCTACCTGAGAAACTCATATGGCATGAATAACTCTATCTGGAATATCTTTTAAAGAAATTATTTATATATAAAATAGTAATTTTTTGCAACTTTTTAAATTTTGACAATATATGCTGAGTATCTCTTCAATTAATACATCAGCACTATTTTACTACACTATTTTAAGGATACATGCTAGAATATGTATCAAAACTATTTATTCTTTATTGTATGGATAGAAATATAAAATGATAAAAATTAAAAATACAGCAACTGAAACTTTTTAGGCCCAAATGAATTCAGGACTAAATTTTCCCAAACACTTAAAGAAGAACTAGTGAAAATTCTTACCAAACTATGCCATAAAATAGAAAGGGGTAAAATCCCAAACTTCTTAAACAAATCATATTTTATCCTAATACCAAACCAGAAAAAATTGAAGCAAAAAAGGAAATTACAGACTAATATTCCTGACAAATACAAATACAAAAATTTTCAACAAACTACTTACAAACCAAATTCAAGAGCATATTATAAAGATCATTTTTATGATCAAGACAGCTTTATTTAGGACATGCAGGAATAGATTTATAAATATGTCATAGTTAGATATAGGGTAAACTTGACATTTGAAGACTCCCAACTCTGGAGACATTTGTGAAGAATTGGTAATTTGAGTTAAACCCCAGGCAAACTTTCAGGAAATTATCTATTGATAGATAAGCCCAACCCATAGTGGGTGTGGTTAGTCTCTGGGCAGGTGGATAAGATGGAGGGAACCAGGTAAGGAAATTGGCATTACTCTTTATACTTGGCCAGACATATTGAACAAGTGAGGTTTGTCCTTCTCTTAGAACTCCTGTAGTGTGACTAGTTTCCTTGGCCCTTGGTGCTGGTGTGCGTTCTGCCAAGCTGGAGTAAAAACTGTAACCAGAGTACCATAGGAGAAAGTAAAACCCTGTTCCCATCAGCTGTTTGGTTGTAAATTTGTCAGCAACAGTGTAGGCCAGCTGCAAGAAAATGTAAGTCAGTGAATGTCTTAAATTACCTAATTGGACTTAAGGACAGAAATCAAGTGGTTATTTAAATAGATACAGAAAAAAATATAACATTTATTTATATAGAAAGTCCCAAAGAAATAGAAGGACCTATGGGATGGTGAGAAGGCTCAGTGTGTAAGAAAACATATGTGCAAACCAGGTGACCTGAGTTTGATCTCCAGAGGAGTACCATGGCTCACATATGCATATACTCTCTCTTTTCCAAAGAAATGAAACATTTTTAAAAGGAGGAGGATATATGAAGATAATAAAGATTATATACGACTAATTTATACCAATATTATATTAAAAGGGGAAAAATTCAAAGCTATTTCCTTGAAAATCAGGAACAAGATAAAGGTATCCATTACCCCTGATTTTATTCAATACAGTACTGAAGTCCTAGATAGGGAAATAAACATATAGAAAGATATATAGATAAAAAGGAAAAACCAAAGTATCTCTATTTGCAGATGGTATGATTCTGTACATGAGACTCTAAAGACTCTACCTGAAAATTCTTTTTTTTTTATTTCCACTCATACAAACTTAACAGGTACACCAGTCCCCTCCCTCCCTCCAACCTCCCACCGCCCTGTGCCCCCCTCCCCATCCCCCAGTGCCTCCCCCTCCCATCCCTGCAGCATCCTTTAATGTGCATGCCAGACTCTCCTCTGGGTCCTCCTCTCCGATGAGGTGCAAGGACCCAGTGGCATTTCCCAGAACCCTTTCCTGTGTTCCCCTTAAGCATAGGAACACTACTGTGGTTGTCAATCCCTTGCCTCCAAGGATCTTAGTGCCTTTAGCAAATGCTAGACTTTTCCACCTGAAAATTCTTAAAGCTTGTAAACACTTTGTGACAGGATACAAACTGAACATACAGCAGTTTCTTCTATAAAAATGAAGACAAAGTCTGGAGACAATTCTTTTCAAACTATGATTCTTTGTTACAGTCCCTTGTCTAGCTTAGTAGGAGAGCACATAATAACACCAGGATACAAGAAAATTGCCCATACCATATCTATAGAACTTGTGAGAGGGGGACAAACTTTACTTACAGACCAGCATGTCTGGCAAAGAATATAGAATAATTCCAATTTCCTTACCCAGTTCCCTTCATCTTATCCACTTGCCCATAGTGTTACTCATTATGGGCTGGGACTCCAGTTAATTAGACAATCTCCTACAGGTTTTCTTTTTTTTTTTTTTTTTTTTTTTTTTTTGAGAATTAAGGTAGAGTTTATTAGAAAGAGAAAGGTTGGAACTCACAGACTCCAGACGTGGAGTGCCATGAGGAGCTAGGGCGCTTCTATGAGAAGCAGAAATAAAACAGAGCTCATGGCACTAGATGGCCATGAAGGGCTAGGGAGCCCATGAGAACGCACAGTGTCTAGGCATGGAATTCATGAGGAGCAAGGAACAAGAAACAGACTCATGGCACTGGAGTCATGAGGGGCTAGGGAGCCTCCAAGAGAAGTAGGCAGCTGGAAATGGACTCATGGCACTAAAGGGCCATGAGGGGCTAGATCGCCTCTCCTACAGGTTTTCTTGGGGCCCAACTCGACTACTAATGTTACACAATTGTGCCTAGAGCACTAGCTTTCAATTGTTAAGTTGCACCTGTATCTAAATATGATGGTAACTCTTGGAAATACAATATAATTTTCAAAAATATATAAAACAAACTATGTATATTGGAAAAATAGCAAATGATTCTACTCGAAATGACAAAAATGTAAGAACTATAGATATTCCAAAATAATAATTATGATCAAATCTAAGCTAAACAAAGAGTTTAAAGACATAAAGTCAATCCTTCAGAATGGTGCAATCTACTTGCATGATTTTAATTGAAAACTCTTGGAAAAACACCATGGAAATCATTATAGATATTTCTCAAAAAACAAAACAGAAATAGAGCTATCATATATCACAGTTCATGATAATAATCTGCTGCACTATTCACAGTTGTAGTAAATAAAACAGGCCTATATGTCTATCACTAGATAGGGAGATAAAGAAAATATGGTACATATACACAACAGACTTTTATTCAGCCATAAAGAAAAATGAAGCTATGACATTTGCAGGAGAAGGGATAGAACTGGAGAATCAAAATGTTAAGTGACATGTCAGACTTGGAAAGACAAGTACCATATGTTTTTTCTAATATGTTGAATCTAAGTTAAAATTGTGTGTGTGTGTGTGTGTGTGTGTGTGTGTGTGTGTGTGTGTATTTAAGATGAAATTGGGAAGGGGACTTTGAGAAGAAAAGTAAAGGGTTGAAGGGAGGTAGCAAAAAAGAAGATATTTAAATACATGTGACATGAAAGTAGAAGAGGAGAATATTTGGGGTAAAAGAAGCATAGCAGCTATAGAGAAAGAGCAGGGGGCATGGAAAGAACAGAATAAAACAGAGTATAATAACACATACGTATGAAATGCCATTATGAAATCCATTATTTTGCATGCTAACCTAAAAAAATAGGTTGATTATAGGTGGCAGAGATGGCAGAGGTGCATAAGCAATAAGACCAGTTTGGATCTCTAGATCACATGTGTGTGATTCCAGCCTTAAAATACTGAAACTACAAGCTCGTTAGTAAGATTAGTTTTATTGGTAAGCTTTGGGTTCGATTGACAGACCCAGTCTCTAAACATAAAGTGGAAGATCAACTGAGGATGATTTTCAACACCAGTCTTGGGTCTCCACATGTGTGCACACACACACGTATGCCTATACATGTGAATACATGCATACATATCACACACATACACATAAAATATTGCACATACACTAAATATGTATTGTCATTTTTCTTGTCAATAATCCTTACACGATTAATTTTCAGAAGTATTTACATAGCATTTGCATGGCATCAGATATGATAAGAAATTTTGATGTGTATAGGCTATAAACCAATCCTATATAATTTTATACACAGGAATTCATCATTTGCAGAGCTTAGCATTTCATGAATTCTGAGAAATAACTACACTGAAAACTAAAAAAATTACAAAGAGAAATTAAAGATGATACAAATGAATATAAATGGATTTATGCTCATTAATCATTAGACATAATGTTCCCAAATGGTAATAGTACACAAAGTTGCCTGCAGAGTCCATCCAATCCTATCAAGATGCAAATGATTTTTTGGTATAAATATAAAAGTCCACCCATGGATCTGATGGTGCATGATTGTAACCCCAGCTACTCAGGAGGAGAAGGCAAGGGGACGGACAAGGTCATGAACTGATGGGACTACAACATGAGTTCATGATCAGCCTGACAACTTAGTGAGACCCTGTCTTAAAATGAAGAGTAAAATCATTTTGGTGTATATTAGTAGTAAAGGGTTATAACGTTTGTCTAATTTGAGCAAAGTCCTGTTCAGTTCAACGTCAGTACCACCAAAAAAGTGAATGTTTCCCAATCTAGATGAAGGTCATCACTGGCCACTCTTATTAGAATTCTAAGAAATATGCCCCATACAGCACAACAGCCCATGAAGTTGCCCTGGGGCTGGGGAATATGAAGGTGGAAAAAAGAACACACAGAATCAGAAATATAGAGAACAGTTTGCTGAAACAGGTTGAGAATCCTACCGTCTACCACAGGGAGACAGGGAGAGCATAAGAAGATACTGTCCAGTCCTGCCAGACTTTATTTATAATCAGGAGGCTGGGAACTCTGCATCCAAATCTTGGCATAGGACTTCTGATTGGTAGGAAGGAGGGGTAGGATTATGAGAAAACTTTCCTAGCCTCTAGTGCATTCTTGGATTGACAGACTGAAAGCCAGAGAATCAAATCCCTTCATATATTCAGCATGGGCACGAGAGAGACTGATACATGAGATATTTTGGGTCTAACCATAAATCACTATGGTCTCAAACAAGGAGACAGTGGCTCCAGAAAACATCAGTGGGTTTGACCCGAGTGGATTTCTTTACTTCCTTTTTAGCATGGAAAGGACATGATTATAATTCCTCTCAGCCTTCTATCCCAGGAATGAGATCTTTTGTAGCAGGGAGCATCTCGAACATTACTTTCCACTGGTTTAGCACTTCACAGAATGTAGTGAATTTCACTGAACTTTAAATTTAAAATAGGAGATACACACACACACCTACACACCCCCCCCACACCATTTGAATATGAAATATCTTCCAAAAATATTTATGACTCATGTGCTGAAGGCTTGGTTTTAAACTAGTGGTGCTATTGAGAGATGATTGGATCACTCAAACCTAACCTTGAACAATCTTTTTATCTTTTTGGAGCATTTGTACACTTGATCTTAGTCAAAAGGCTGAGAAGCAATTTTTTGGGGGGCATTTGTGTATTAACACTTGGCTAAACGTTCATTTACAATAAAAATCTGTTTGCTCCCAGCGCTGGAGCAGGTGCCTGGGACCCGGTAAACTAAGGAACAGAGTAGACACCACCAAAGGGGGACAGTCCAACTTCAGCCAATAGAAGACCACAAGAACCACATTACTCAACAGGGAATAGACATATCATGCAATCATAGAATTCCATCTAAATTCAGAGATGTTTTCCCAACAACAGCCAAAGTCAGACAACTTCACCTAAGAAGAACCAGATAGAAATACCAAAGAAAGCAGTCAAAGACTTAACACAAGATGTCCCAGTCATACTGTAAAGTCACAAAATAGACTGAATACTAGGAAAACATGTCTTCTACAAGGAACACCAACTCTTTGATGGTAGATTCAAATCAAAAGAACAACCAGGATACCAGGCAGGATAGCACCATCAAGATAATGCCTTCCAAAGGACTATTTTCTATATGATCAACAAAGTGCAAGAATGACAAAAGAAATGTAATGAACCACAAAAGCAATGTGAAGAATTAAGAGAGGAAATGAATCCATGTGTGACCTCATATGAACAGGAAAATAATAAAAATTTATTTGAGATGAAAAAGGAAATAGGGGAAGCAAGAGTAAGCCTAGAACAGTTGAAAAAAGGATCAGGAAATATATGTGGAAAGTAACAAAATGATGCATACATTGTACTGCTTGCTCTTCTCTGTTGCTGTGAGTCAAGTAACTTAAAGGGACAAAGGGAGATTTGTTCAGCTACGGTTCCTGAAGGAGATACATTCGATTATGGTGGAAAAGCCATGGCTGGCTGGCAGAAGTTGGAGGTGGTCTAAGTCACATTCATTAAGGAGGGAAGGGGAAGGAGGGCCCCTCACAGAAGTAAGAAGAGAGGGGATCATGCTTCAGTAGAGAAAATAGGTCACCATCAAGTACTGCAAATAAGTACTGAGACATCTGGTTAAGCTCACTCTCACTCTCACTGGTCACTTGTGACTGAGGGATTTTGATCTCGCCAATCAGGGAAGGTTTAGAGACTGGCAGATAGATGGTAACCATCCTGCAAATGGGAGAGTGACTCCCCCCCTCACTGTGGTCTCTTACTCTTATTCCATCTACCTTTGAATCTCCTCTTATAGTAAGATCTTCATTTAAACAGCCTTTTATCTTGGGTTAGGAGGTGACCTTCAATACCAATCAGGATGTAGCCAGAGTTGGTACAGAAACAGCAAAATTGAAAACAACCACAAACAATAATTCAGAACATGAAAGACCCTACATTAATCACCTGGAACCAGACCAGCCAAATCTCTCCCCATCCTAAAGCTCAGGGAAACTAGCAGAAAAGGGGGTGGCAAGATTGTAAGAACCTAAAGATGGGGAGGACCAATGATATGCAAGATTCTCCACACAAGTTAGAGATGCTGTAGCCATAGTCGGACTTTGCATAACCTGCACAATGACTGATATGCCAACGACCCCCTCAAAGTCTACCATGGATCACAGGCACTAGGATCCTTAGAGGCAAGGGATTAACAGTCATAATAGCCTTCCCATACTAAGGGGGAGGCTCCTAAAGGTGCCATGACCTTCCCAAACAATTGATCCAACACACGTGGGGGACAACTCACATTTCAAACTATGACAGCTTTGCATGAAATTTCTAAAGAATAAAAAAATTAAAATAAATAAGTAAATTGGTGAATTGTATAAGACTTGAACCAAATCTCAATATAATTTGAGAGAGAGAGAGAGAGAGAGAGAGAGAGAGAGAGAGAGAGAGAGAGAGAAGAGTTGTTGCAGAGTTCTTGTGTTCAGAGTGGAAGATTGAAACCAAAACACATATAGAAAATTAAGGTAGAGTTTATTAGAGGAGAGAAAGAATGGAATTTATGGACTCCAGATGTGGATTGCCATGAGGACAGAGGCCAAAGATGGCTACCAAGGTCAGGTATATTTATGACTTAGGCAAGGGAGGGGGAAAGAAATGGCCTTTCCTCATTGGTTATGTCACATTGGAGCCCAACCCAATTGATCTTATGCCTGCCTCCAGGTGGGGCTGAAGGTCAAGTGTTTGCTTATTTGATGTGGAGCACTCATCTCCATATCCTTTCATAGGGATGTTGGTCCTCTTATCTTTGTGAAGGATTGGAGTAAGGTTCTCAGGGGGGGGTGGGGTGTGGGAGGTGTGGGGGTCTTCCTTCAGGGTGAACTCAGCAGTGGGGGATGGCCTTCAGGAATTTCAAAGACCTTCAAAGCCCAGCATGGCTGCTCTAAACCTGCCTTAGGATCAAAGGGAAAAATAGGAATGATAATTCTAGAAGGAAGTCAGAGTTTTAATGGACGACCTTAGAAATAATGTGTGGTAAGAAGGATATATTAAAGAAAAAGATGTCCTGAAAAGTGTGTGGGCACGAAAATGGGTAATTAACTCCGATGATCTTGGAAGAAGCATATTAATGAAAAAAGGCAGAAAAGAGGTAAAGACACAGAAATATAGATATCCTACTTGTGAAACAAAACTACCATCAGAGGATTCTCAAATCTGTAGGAAAGAAACTACAGGAAAGAAGTAGTTTGCCAGTATGGATTGGAACTCCAGTAATTTGGCCATGGTGTCCTTGCATGAATCCAAGAGACTGTACACCATTACTCAAGATTGATATTGCACTTCAGAAAATTTATGTAGCACTAGAGATTGGCTACAGGTATTATAAAAATGAGGAGCAAGACACTTAAAAGTAGTAAGAACTTTAGAAACTCAGGAAAAGAAGGGGTACTTCATAAAATTCTGGGTATCAGATGTTTGGGGAGAGAGCTACTTCAAGACAGAGAGCTGTACCCTAAAAGGAAAGTCTTTTCTAGAAAGATGTTTTGATCCAGAAAAGAGGTAAAACCCTAGGAAAAGAATAAAAACCACAGCCTGAACTTACTTTTGACCTGTTTATCTGTTTTACCACTGGGGAAACCAGTAGGGATGAGTTATTTGTGGCTTCAGGCTGTGTTAGATAAACCCGATTAGGGAACAGAGTTAGACCTGAACAACCACAGTTGTTTTTTAGTTTTTTTCTGGTTAGATTTTTTTTTTTAGTTGTTGTTAAACCATGCTATCCTCATCTGCTTCCTTCCTTTTTTATAATCTCTTACTCTGGTTTTAATTTTAAAGGACTGGCATAATCAGGAAATTTTAAATGATATTTGGGCTGATGGTCCAGGATTTTATTAAAATTCAACTAATTGTCTAATGATATAATTTTTTTGGTCTCATGATCATTTAAGGATCATTGATGTCAGTTTCAATTATTTCACTAATGTGTACTCAATATTATTGCAACTGATGATTTGAGTATGCTACCAAAAATACAAATCTATTGAAGAGAATTTGGATCCTGTAACAAGAGAAAGTTCAAAATAATGTATTTAAGTGGGTCTATGTTGACATTGGGTGTGCTCAAGAATTTCACTTTTCCAATTTGAACTTGTTTATTCATTTGATTTGACTCTGTGAAACAATTTCAGGATACCACATTTACTCATTTTCCTTAGAATGTCAGTTAGGGAAGTTGTAGATAGGGCTTAGGAGTTAAGACTTTGTCTCCCAAGCAGAAGATCCTGAGTTTGGATCCCAGGTCCGAAGTAAAAAACATCAGGCAGAAATGGTGGTGGCCTGCACTTTTGGCCCTGGTGGGCAGAGTCTAGGAAATCTCAGAGTGAAGCAAAAAGGAGGTAGAAGCAATCCACAATAATTCCTGAAGTCACCCTTGGTCCTCCACGGGGATACACAATGCCCTCTGACATCCCTCCCACCCCATACACACCATACTCATAAACAAAATGTTTTAAAAATAAAATAAAGCATCAGGGAATGGATTCCAATATCTAATCTATTTTTTTTAAAAGAATGCCAATTAGGGCAATCATGAGGATCGTTAATATCAAAGACCTTCCCATGAAATCTCATTGTCAATTAATACTAGTGGTCCCAATTGAACTCAACGTTTAATGCAGGTGGGAAAATATGCATTGCTGGATTGAACTCGGAGGTGTGACATTTACTGATACCTTCACACTGTATATATCTGGGACATAGTTAGATAAGTGACTGACTGCTATGCCTACCTCTTGCTAGAAGGCAACTTCTAGAAGAACTTATTACAGCAGGAAATGTGAGTTTCCAGAACTGCACTAGAGAAGAAATAATTTTCTTCATCATTTAAAAAAGCCATTTATTATTATTGTGTATATGATGTGGGTACGTGAGCATGTGAAAGTCAGAGGATAACTTGTGGATTTGGTTTCCTCTTGTCTCTTTTGTGTGGGCTCAAGAGAGTGAAGTCAGGTTGTCAGGCTTGCATGACAAGCAACTTTACCTCTTGAGCCATTTCACCAGTCCCCTTCATTCATTTTTCAAAATTGCTATATTAATGCATTTTTGATAATAAAAATAACAATGTAACTGAGATAATTTCTGTAAACAGAGTATATCAAACCATTCTGTGGCATCAAAATATTATACAATAATGCTTTACATAAAAATTGGGTATAACTTGCCCCCAAACCTTGTGATTTGAGTTTGGTTTCTGGAAACCCTGTGGTGGGAAGGGAGAACTGATTTCCACAAGCTATTTTCTGGCTTCTGAATATGTGCTGTGACCTCTCCCTTGCTTAGACAAATAAATAAATGTCCAATTTTTAAATGCAAAAAAAAATTGGGTCTAGTGATTTAGTTTATATATTTCTATTTTGCCAATAATCACTATTATTTTTACTTAAGATAGATATTACACCATATGATATAGAATTAATTTTAAATTAGTAAATAAGAGCATAAACCATAATTTCATTATTGCACATTTGCAATAGTATTTGCTTTTATACATCTGCAACTGTGCTGAATGTTTTATAGCGTATTACCTATTTGCTTTTAATATTTGATTATAGATAATGTTCAGTATTTCTCCTGATGTAAGAATTTCTGTATTTTGGGAACAAGGGGGTCCGGGGAGGGGTGGAGGGAGAGAGGGGACTGGGGTACCTATTAAGTTTGTATGAGTGGAAAAATAATGATAATAAATTCAAAAAAGAATTTCTGTATTTTTCATTCCCGTTTAGTATTTTTGTTGCACTGATATGCCATAATATACTAATCTGGTTTTCAAAATTTATTCATGTATATTGCATCATAATGTTTTAGTGATTTGAATAACAATGTTATAATACTGGGAATCTGCTTTCATTCTTCTATATGTAGATATCCAGTTTTCTCAGCTCCATTTATTGAGCTGGCTGTCTTTTTTCCAATGAATATTTTTTGTATCTTTGTGAATAATCAGGTCAATTTAATGGTGTGGGTTTGCATCGAGGTCTCCTACTCTATTCCACAGATCTATATGTTTGATTTTGTTACTATGATCTTGTAGTATAACTTGAAATCAGGCATAGTGATACCTTTAATATTATTCCTTTTGCTCAGGATTACTTTGTATATTCATTGTCTTTTATAAGTGGATTGGAATTTTCAGATGTTTTTTGTATTTCTTTGAAAAACGGAGTTGGAATTTTTACTGAGATTTTATTTATTGCTTTTGGAAAGATGTTCATTTTTCAATATTAATTCCTACAGTCCATAAACATAGGAGTTCTTTCTATCTTTGCTTATCTTTCTTATCTCTGTATTCTAAAAGATTCTTTTAAGTATCTTCTGAAGAGCTAGCTGAGTGGTCATGAAATTCTTCAGTCTGTGTTTATCGTGGTAAAGTTGCTATTTCTCCTTCAACTACAATATGTAAATTTTCCGGGTATAATAGTCTAAGTTGCTGCCTGTGGTCTTTCAAAACTTGAAACACATTTTTCAAGTCCTCCTGACTTTTAAATTTTGTTTAGTAGTCTGCTGTTATTCTGATGGGTGGTAATCTGTAGGACCACTGCTTTTCTCTTATATTCTTTCTAAATTTCTGGGGCTTTGCTCCTTTATTCTGAGATCTAATTTTTCTTCTGGAGAATTTCTGGGTCCCTGTCTGCTCAGGTTCTGTCACTTGGATGGCATCTCCTCCTAGTTTCTGCGATCTGCCTCTTATAGATTTCTTTGGTCACCTGGGTTTGTCCTTTCCATGACAAAGTTTTAACTTTTTCTTTTATCTTTTTTGTTTCCTTTTCATTTCTTTTTTCTTTTCTTTTATGGCTTTTTTCCTATCCAGTACTACTTTTTTCCCCTGACCTGCCCCTGAGGCAGCTAATCCACCAGTAATTTATGTCTAGTGGTGGAGAAACCAACCATGCATAAAATTTGCCAGATTCCTATAATTCAAAGATTGAAGGGCAAAGAGGAAAGAGAAATGAAAGTTGGAGGCCACCATGATAAATTTTGCCTTGTTCTTTGTGTGTACTCTCTTCTGTAATCCTCACACTAGGGCTGGTATGAACTTCTATATGTCCACTTGGAAGATGAATAAACTGACTTAGTGGAGAAAAGGTTCTTGGAACTGACTGAACACAGAGAGATGACGACCCACTTAGAACTGTGAAATGGTGTGTGGGTGGGGAGTTCTCACCATAAGTTTGTAGAGAACAAACAGGTCTGTGTGCTCATGCTGTTCCTCTCTGATATCTACAAAGTAACCAGCCCTGCCTGTATACTCATCCTCTGAGGATGTGACTCCACAGGGCACTCTCATAGCTGAAAGGTGAGAAAGAAAATAGTTTTTATGGCATTAAGGTAGTGTTCACAATTCCAGTTTTATGAGAAAATGAGATATTCACTGGTCTTCAAAACTATCTGTGGTGATTGGGTGTTGCAACTCTGTCTCTCTGACCCAATCTTTCTCATCAGGAGTCTGGCTAGACTGTAAAACACGTGATCAACTAGGTCTTTCTTACTATTCAACATATTTACCTTACTCATGTCTTCAGGTGGGCACTATTGTAGACAGACCTGGAACGCAGAAGAAGAGTGTCCCATGTCTCCTTTGCCTGAAAGATAGCGAGTGAGAAATATGGTAATCTACCTGTATCAGATGCATAGAGAATCTCCACTCAGAAAGAGCAAGGGGACAATTGGAAATATCTCCCCCCAGGCCAGGTCTCTAAGCTCTGGGATACCCTCCTTGACCATGCTTCTTGCTGTCAATGGGTTCTCTTTCCTGCTTTCTCTACCCTCTCTGATTCTAAACATCACATCCATTCCAAAAATCTTCCACCAGCACCCCTTTAAAAATTATTTATTTATTTATTTATTTGTGTGTGCATGTGCGTGTGCATGTGCGTGTGCGTGTGCGTGTGTCAGAGGGTACTGTGCATCCCTGTGGAGGACCAAGGGCGACTTTAGAAATCACTTTGGATTGTTTCTACTTCTTTTTTGCTTCACTCTGGGTTTTCCCAGGCTCAACCCATCAGGGCTGGAAGGTCAGGCTGCTGCTTTCTGCTTGATGTTTTTATCTGCGATCTGAACTCAGGACCTTCTGCTTGGGAGGCAGAGTCTAATCCCTGAACCATCTCTCCAGCCCTCCACCAGGCCCTTAATTCCACTATACTTTTCTTTTAAAAAAAAACTTTTATTTGTGTGTGTGTGTGTGTGTGTGTGTGTGTGTGTGTTGTATTAGAAGGCATTGTGTGTCTTTGTGGAGGAACAAGGCTGACTTTGTGAATCATCCTGGATTGCTTCTACCTCCTTTTTGTTGTGCTCTGGGATTTCCCAGGCTCTGCTTATCCAGGGGAGGAGGTACAGGCTGCAGCCATTTCTGCCTGGCCTTTTTTTTTTTTTTTTTTTTTCCTCGGATCCTGTTGTCGTTATGTGAGGATCTGAATTCAGGTCCTGCTTGTGAATCAGAGTCTTAATCCCTGAGCCATCTCTCCAGCCCCTAAACTTTTATTTCTTTGTTTTTAAATGTGTGTGTGTGTGTGTGTGTGTGTGTGTAAGAGGGCACTGTGTGACTTTGGAGGCCCAAGAGTAACTTTGAGCATCACCCTGGATTGTTTCTACCTCTTATTTGCTTTGGTTTGAACTTTCATTTCTTAAGACTTGCCCTCATCTATTTTCTTTTTATACATAGCCACCATGGCCCCTACACATTGTGGGAGTCACTTACTAACTTCTCATGTTTTAATGTACTTCTCATACTTCACATATTTCTTAACACCAAGAAGCTTGAAATTATTCTAAGCCTTCAAGGATGGAGAGACTTGGTATAAAATCTGGGGCTTGAGAGATGTTTTGGGGCGTAAGCCTCTGCCTTGAAAGCAGAAGGACCTGAGTTCAGATGCCATATCCCATGTGAAAATGTCAGGTGGAAATGGCAGATTGGAGCACCGAGCATTATCTCAACCCAAGGAAGGAAAAACCATGTATCTTACCACAAGGAGGATGAAGAAATTCCAATGGAATCCTCAAAAGACATTTGCATTTTTCTTGGCTCCTAGATCTGTTGGGACAAGATTCCATAGAATTTCCAAGAAATAAGACTCCTCATCTTGCCAGCCAACAAATGGTTCCCTTACTATCAGGGACTCTGTGTCAGTGACTTCCTCTCTTTTTCTCACCTAATAAATCTTGTTTTAATCTTCTCCATGTGTTCTGACATCATTCTTTGGTCCTGGGAACACAAGAGCCTGGAAAGAAGCCTAGCATCAAAACTTCCCTTCATCTTAAGAATACCAATCATAGAAATAAAAACTGATAGTATTTTGAGGATCTGTGAAACAAAATTTATAGTTAGCACATAGAGTGGTGGAGACAAGTTCCATCTTTAGGGAGGAATAAGCAGGATTATGAGAATTAAAATGTGTACATGCCAGAAACTAGCTTCCCAGAAGACAGCCATCTGGAAAGCATTCTTTTGCTTGCCTCTCTCTCTCTCTTTCTCTCACTCTTTCTTTCTCTCTTTCTCTCTCTCTTTCTCTCTCTCTTTCTCTCTCTCTTTCTCTCTCTCTGCTCCCCCAACAGATATCACAATGTAACAAAAGAAGTTATGAAACTTGAGAGCATACTGGCTCATCCCCCAGTATTGGGATTATAGCCAGGAACCAAATAGCATTGTGGAAGGGAGGCTATTAACAAAAGACAAGAAAATATAGCATATCCTCATTTAGGAATTTTCACAAGCCTGGTCTAGAAATCTGAAACTGAAAGCATTAGAATTCTGTTACTTGATACCACAGAGCCACAGTGCAGTATCCAGTGATCCAAACTTTCCACACAACTGTCCTAATGTGCTTGACCTCATTTCCTATTTCCAAGGCGAAGATTGCATAATTGGAAACTACATGTGAGGCAGTTCATTTTAACCCTTAAGAACTGTCCAATCTGTACTGTTCTTTTGATGGCAAGAATTAGGTGCAGGAAAATGTACACAGAAACATTCAGGTTAAACATAGTAATACTTCATGCAAATGGAGACTGCCCTATCACAACCCAAATTCTGCCACTTTAAAGTCTCTTTTGCAACCTGTCTCTCTGTCTCTGTCTCTGTCTGTCTCTGTCTCTCTGTCTCTCTCTCTCTCCCCCCCCCCCCCTTTTTATACAGCAACAGAGAGCTGTTAGGGTAACTGCTATGATTATTAGAGAAGCAAGGCTGGTTCTCTCCTTTTAGGAATCTATAAGATCAGCCATCTTTGGTTTGTAGATAGCTGAGATTTTCTACTTTAGAACCAACCCCCACACACTGTTGGCAAGTGTTATTAAAGGATCTTTTACCTAAAATCCATTTCAATACATCTCTATAGTTACTGTATTTGTGCATCTGGTCAGTCACCCACCCCTACTAAATCAGTAAGAATACAAATTGACAGTGAATAATCGAAAAAAGATAATTTTTTCAATATGACCATAACCATGACCATATTGAGAAAAATTTGATGTTATTGTTTTAAAAGTTTCTTTTCAGAGTCCAAGTGAGAGGATAAAATTTAAATCAAAATCAGGAGATAAGCATAACTAAGCAGTTCTGCTCCCTGTGTCCACCTTTCTCCAAGATGGTCTGAGATGTCATCAGAACTGTGTGAGATTTCTTTGGGAGACATATTCTTCCTCTGGCTAGTACCAGGTCTAGTATATTTTCAGTACTCTGTGAAGTCCCCCTCTCTCATTTCAGAATGAGATTCCTGGGGAAGCTTCAAATTCTCAGGGTTCAATGTTGTGATAGTTCCTGTCATGGTTTAAAATTAATCTGTCCACCACAGACTCATGTATTTGAATCCTTATTTGATGTTGGTATACAGAAGATCATGGCACCTTTGGAAGATGGAACCATGCTGGAGGAAGGCAATTCACAAAGGGTGCACCTTGAGATTGGTTAGCCCCACACTCATTCCACTTGTAGTTTACCCTTGCAGTTTGCAAGCTCTCTTGGTTTCCAGATGTCTGCAGTGACATGAGCCACCTCCAGCTTATTTATGCCACTTGCCATGCCTTTTCTTCCATAATGGATTGCATCTCCTTCCCCTCTGGAATTGTAAGCCAAATAAATCTCTCATTTTTTCTTAAATTGGTGGTATGAGTGTCGTCTCACAGAAGCAGAAAGTGTAACTGCACTGGTTCCACTAGTCAGAGTGGTGGGGAACTCTTTTTGTGCTATCCAGTTATAGAAACTTCAGAATTTTTTTTCCCAACTTTTCAAAAATATTCCTCAGTCATTTTCCCATTGTGGCAGGCAGTACTCTAGTTACTTGTCCAGCCCATAACAATGTCAGAGATAAAAATGTTCTAAATGAGTACTCCCTCTCTGGCTGATTAGACTGTTGATTCCTGGCCTTCCAGAAAACTGAAATTTCCCTCAGGAATTTCACATTGGAAGCAAATAGTCAGGTGCCAGTCAGAAGAGAGATTTTTTTCGAGGTGAGTTTGACCAGTCCTTATTTTACTTCACATGTGCTGTTTATAAATCCTTTGCATCCACAGAGTATGCAACTTAGATGTTACTGACAAGTTAGAGATTAAGTAGGAAACTTAATAGATAGGGATAGCTGACTCCTTTTTATAGGCAACAAAGTATATCAAAAGTCTAGGGCCTGTTCCCAGCTCTGCCAATTACTTGACTACAATTACTAAGGAAATGAAATATTTCTACAACGAAAATTCAAGAAGTTGAAAATTGAGAAAGAATTAACATTGTAAAAATGGTATCCATCCAAAAGCAATGTATGGATTTAATAAAATACCAATGATATTTCTCACAGAAAAAAAATCTTAAAATCTTAAAATTAATATGGAGGGACAATAAACCCTAGATAGGTAAAATAATCCTGAAAAAATTAATACCATGGGAGGCATAACCATACCTGGTCTCAAGTTATACAGTAGGATTATAGTAATAAAGCCAGAATGGTAGTGTGGTACAAAACCAAACACATACATCAATTTGATACAATAGAATAGGATAGAATAGGATAGAAAAATAAAATATAAGCCACCCAATTTTGATAAATATTTTTGACAAAGATATAAGAATGAAATTGGATTCTTTTCTTACACTCTGCAGAAAATTCAACTCTGCATGGGTCAAAAACATTAACCTAAGACCTAAAACTCTACAGGAAAACATGAAGGACATACTTCGAGGTAGGTAAGGATTTTCTGAATAGGAATTTAGTTGCTCAATAAATAACAACAAAAATTGACAAATGGGATCTTATGAAATTGAATGATTCTGTACAGCAAAATAACAGTTAATTAAATATTAATTTAATGAAGGGATTACCTTCAGAATGGGAAAAAATCTCTGCAATTTATATATCTGATAGATGATTAGAAATATAAACTCAAAATAATTAAACATAAAGGAAACAAACTACCCACTGAAAAATGGTTTAGGGAAATGAACAGAAAATTCTTACAAGAAGTACTACAAATGGCAAATAAAAATTTTTGCAAGTATTTAAATATTTTTAATCGTCATGGAAATTAAAATGAAAACTACCTTAAAATTCTGCCTCTCCAATCATAATGGCCATCACTAAGAATACAAATGACAATGCAAGTTGGTGTGGATGTAAAGGGAAACCCTTATACCCTGTTGGTGGGAGTGTAAACTAATATAACTAATTTGGAAGCAGTTTGGAGATCTCTTAAAAAACTAGAAATAGAACTACTGTAAAACCCAACAATACTACTCCTGAGCATATTCCCAAAAAACTTTATATACTATCACACAGAACTTGTACATTCATGTTTATTACTTCTCTATTCTCAATAAAGATGAAATGAAATCATCCTAGATGTCCATCAGTTAATGAATGAATTATGAAACTGCAGTAATATATGTATATATACATATATATTATATATACATATATATAACAAAATTTTATTTAGTTCTAACAAAAATGAAATTAAGAAATTTGCAGGAAAAGTATCATACTAAGTGAGAAAATTTAGGTTCAGCAAGACAAAACTGCATATTCTCTTTCATATGCAGGTCCTAGATTCTAACTTATGTGCATGTAAACTTATGTCGGGGTGAGTATGTTTATAACTGGACAGTAGAAGGGACAACTTGTTTTTTGGTGCACGTGTGTGTGTGTGTGTGTGTGTGTGTGTGTGTGTGTGTGTGTGTATCAGAAGGCACTGTGCATCCCTGTGGAAGACCAAGGGGTGACTCTGGGAATCATACTGAATTGCTTCTATCTCCTTTTGCTTCACTTTGGGATTTCCCAGGCTCTGCCCACCAGGATTGTTGGTGTAGACCACTGCCATTTCTGCCTGGTGATCTTATTTGGCGGGGTTTACCTGGGACCTGGAATCTAAACCCAGGTCTTTTTGCTTGTGAGACAGAGGATTAACCCCTGAGCCATTTTTCCATCCCTGAAAAATCATTTTTTTTAAAGAAGGAGAAAGTAGAATGCTTGTGATATCAAATTGGAAAGAAGAAACAAGGGGAGGGATGAAGCAGGGAGGTCAGAAAGGAGAACTTAGTTACAGGAAAAAGCCATAAGACAGATATTTAGTAAGCTAGAAATAGAAATATATTTTGGTCTTTCAATGGAGTCACACTGTGTGAGTGGATAGGCTGTTCCCAGAAGCCTTGTGTTATTAAACAATCATCCCAGCTCCATGAGTGCACTATGTTCCTGTAAGTTGTTGGCATAAGTGGTCCCCAAGCCTCCCGAAACAGTACAGGCAATTGCCATTCCTATTGGAAGATCCTATTGCTCAAGACACTTCATATCTTGTTCCTAGGACATAGATAATTCAATTGCAACTGGAAAGGAAAGTTCTTCCTTGCTAGCTGGCCCTCATAGTGTTGAAAGGTGATATACAGACTACTGGGGTAGATTTTTCATCAACAGTCTTACTTAGACCCTATGTGTTATAATGCTGAAGATTCAAACAAGATATGCCTATTTGTATGATAGTTATAAGTCTACTATAGGTATAATCATCCAGTTTCTGATTGAATGTAGATTCTACAGAATGGAATTCATGTCTGGTTCTGTAAATATGGTCAAATGCTTTTGTTAGAGAGGTCATAGTTTCTAGTGGGGAAACTACTGATATTGCCTTGCTACAGGGACATGATATGCTTATCAAATTACCTTCTAAATGACATGATTAGGTGCACAGAAGAGTGCTACTGTCAGCCTTGGCCATAGAAAGTTCTTTTTACACTGGTTAGCAGTGACTGTAGACACACATAACTGGTCAATGTATTTAAAATAAATATTGGATGCTCAGTTATAAGTGAGACATCTATTGTACTCCCACCAAGGATCAGGGAACATTGCAGAAATGAAGTTGGAAAGAATATAATAGTTGCAGGATGAGGAGTAGTGCTGTGAAATGCTGACTTCTACACATGACTACTACATATGAGTACAAAAACTCTTGAACTGAAAGCAATTGTGATTACCTGCACAAAATCTGTAGGGGTCTGTCTGCATTCAGTCATGGAAAGGGGAGATGATCTGAGATCTCTGAGGATTTATATGCAGTTCACAGAGTTGGTGGAAGATGAGAGATATTTTCTTTAGTGGTATAGTTACTAGAAAAGTGCCCATGTGCCTGTAAATGAACTCTCACTCATGTTTCCATACAATATCCCAGTGAAATTCACTGTTTCACTGAAAAAAAGACATCAAGGACTCAGATCCCCACAGTTTGCCAAAAATAACTCTTTTCCCATTGTCTTCCATGGTTGTTACATTCTTATTCTGCAGAGATATGCTTAAGTATGAAGTTCATAATTTGTTTCTTGCAAATTCTTCCTAAGAATTTGACTTTAGTCATAGTTTCAAAACATTTTATTATTTTTTGAGAGAGAGGGAGAAAGAGGTGAAAACACATGCATGTCATGGCACATGAGTGGAGGTCAAAAGTCAGTTCTCTTCTTTTACCATGTGGGCTTCTGAGGATCAAACTGTACTCTCCAGGTTTGTGAACAGGATTGTTACAAAATGAGCATCTCATTGACCTCCAGATAAATACTTTTTAAAAATTCTTTTCCACATCTTGAATAAATAACTTGGAATTCTTCCTTTTCCAGGCATATTTCTATCATTATCATCTACAAGATTGCTCTTATGCTTTATTTTATATCATTTTTTTTTACTTGCAACTCCTATTCACATTGCCCTCTGCATCTTAGGCATTTGTTTTTAATGCCTGTAATACATGTCTTTATATATATATATACCTCAAAAATTGTATGTACTTCATATTATGTATATTTTACGTTTATATGAACAAAATTATGCTGTAGATCTTGTTCTGTTATTTTAAGCTCTGGCTATTTAAGGTATTATTTTAATATTTATTCATGCTCTGTCTGTTTCATATACTGATACATTCCTGTCATCTATTTCATTAAGTAACTGATAATTTAGTTACCTCTGACTACCTGCTACCACAAAAAGTTGTGATAATTGTTACATTTCTTTATAATTCTTTCTTTATTAAGGTTTTTCCGGATATATGTCCAAGAGTAGTTTTTCATTTGTGGTAGTTATTCTGATATACCTTCCCAAATAAAACAATTGAATGCTTTAAAATATTTTTTCACACTTTATAAACACTTTTATTTAAAAATGGCATACTAAACACAATGAGATGTTTCAAAGTTTCTTTTCATCTGTTATACATTGTCCTTATTTACTTAGATTTTTATTTAGATCTCTTCCTGAAAAGAAAAAGACTTGAAAGAGTAGAAATAGAGTTTCAAAAACTTCAAAACAGAGGTATTAATATCAAATTTAAACTTATTTGCAGTTTTCCTAAAGCAATTTTATGTTTTATTAGCATATACAAATCATATGTAATAATGGATTTAATTAAATTTTCATGCATGTACATAATTGTTCCAATTTTTCTTCAGGTTGTTAATAAATACACGACCAAACAACCTAACAGACCAAAAGGTTTCTTGCTTACATTTCTGGTTATAGTTCACAGTACAGCTTGACAAAAGATTTCATGCCAAAATCAGAAACTGAGTGAACTTAGTGTCCCATACCCACTTGAATTGCTGGGATAGGACAAACCTTCTCACTTGCTAGTCTGCAAGTTGGCCTAAGTATGTTTAAAAAATATGTCAGAGTACTGAAGGAACTCTCTCATTTCATCCTTCTTCCCAGGAAATCGTCCCGCCTCTTACAGGTCTGGGGTTGCTCAGGACTTCAACACACTGACACCAAAAACTTTATCAAATGGAGAGGCTTTATTGAAACTGATTAGTGAGCTGGGTTTCCAGTGTGTGGCCCTGAGACTTGGGTGCATGGGATTTCTAAAGTCAGAAACCACATCTTAAGCAAGAGGCAATTTTTACAGAAGTCAGACTTTAGCAGTTATGCATAATGTTGAGTGTTTGATTAAACCATGATTGATTAAACTGTGACCACAAGAATGTTCAAGGGAAACCTAAGCCTAATTGTTTTTCCTAGAGTCGCAATAAGGTAAGGGCAGGTACATGAAGCAGTCAGCCAGTATTTTTCCTCTCAAACTTAGCAGGCTGATGTCTATTTTTTTATTTGGCTGCAACACACCTACCATGGGTCTTCCCACATCAATTAGATACTATCTTGCAGACTTACCCTGTGTTTGCTTTAATTACTAACTCTTCACATATGCATCCAAAGCTCAGCCTTCAATTGTCAAGTTGACATCTGTAACTAACTAGTACAATAATATATTTTGATAAGACACTGTCTCTTTAATACTATGAACCTGATAGCAGCAGGCTGAAATCTACAAAAACTGTGAACCAAAACAAACCATTCCTCAGGCATTTGTTAGGGTAATAGATAAGGTTGACTATTATGGTCTATAATGAGAAAATGAAAGAACAGTGACTCACCTGTCTTGAGTAATTGTAGGAGTGCTACTCACCAAGCAAAGGAAAGACAAGAGGCATAAACTGAATAGTTTTTTTTTTTAGACTATGTTGTTCATCGCAAGGACAAAATTATACTAGAAATAACGGGAATGTGACACTTCCTGTTAAAATGTTGGCCAGAAAGGTCTTAAAGTCCCCCAAAACATCATAAGCTTTTGCCATTGCTTTTGGTAGCTCTCCAATAACTCTCAGTAAGCCCCTATTACTGAAGCTGTAACATAAACGGATCACAGAACAAAATATATCAACTGGAACTGGTTTAGGACTTTCTTCTTGCTGGATAGCTTACACAGTACCAAGGAATACTGTAGAAGTTGCTAGGGGAGAGAAACAATCACAAGCCCCATCAATGGCATGAGATCTGTAAATTGCAATATAAATCACAGGTGATCACCAGCGTAATGGTGGCATGAGTATCAAGGAGATGACCAACAGCTTTCTGCTTGGATTCAAAACCCACTTGTCAGAATGGTACCCATCCCTGTTACTGTAAACTAGAACAAGAACCTAAATAAAGGGAAGGAAATGGATCAATAGTGAAGACAGCAAGTAAACCTATAAGTAGGAAGACAGTACAACAAAATGCTGTGTAGGTAGCTGTTATTATAACCACAGAATGGGCACTTACAGTGGAATCCTTTGGATCTAAACGGCATAAATCAGTGGAGTGGCCTGAAGAGATGTAACTTGATATACCACGGAGGCCTGAGCCCCCGCAGGAGTAAACAAGCCAGAGTGTACCCTGGGGTTCATAAAAGCACATAGGTAGAAGAGAAGGACGGAGTGGGAAGAAACATGAATGGGGAGGGAACGGGGAGGAAGGGAAGCTGGGATGAATACTCAATATGCTTGTAAAAGCTATCTCTCACATTATACTTTCTAATATTACAATACTTTACTCAGATACAATAATCTATTTTTCCCTAAATAAATCCACTCTTAAATAATTTGTGCATTCACTCATGTTATTACCCTTTTGTGGATTTTCAGATATTGTTAGCTTTACCTGCTAAAATTCAATATATACTCAAAGGATCAATGGAACTACCACATTAACAGAAGCAATCAAGATCCTCAGTTGGCATGAATATCTCTTTCATTCAATGAATATCTCTTTCATTCATATGATCATAAACAATTATGCATGTTCATGCATAGTGACTGTATTTTTCTGCACAGTGTAAACTTCTTATGTCTAAATTAATTCTGAATCCTAAGTAACTGGCCTTATTCCACTAAAAAATAATACACATGAAATAAATGTTTTAGTGAATGCATTTTGCTGTGTGATTTTAAGAAAATCCCCTTTTCAGGAGCTAGAAAGATAGATAAGTGGGTAAATGAGCTTGCATTGTAAGCTCAACAACCAAATTTGGATTTGTAGAACTCACATAAAGTTGGACAAAATAAATTCCAAAAGGTTGTCTTCTGATCTCCATATACACACCAGAAAATTTGAGCTGACACACATATCATATGTATACTCATTAACAATACATTTTTAAAATTTAAGAAGTAAAATCCTAATCTCTTCTCTTTTTCTTAAGAAGCCTATGGAAAAAGAGTGTGCTTTTACATTCCCTTTATGTAGGGAAATAAGACACAATATTATAGGGGTTAAAAAGGAAGCTGGCTGACTTCATCATGTGACCATCCCTTATATCTATCTCAAGGCACTTAGTGATGAGGATCAAAACGAACAAAAATATATGCAGAATTTTCTACTGGGCATAACATTTTTGAGAGTCATTCATTCAAGTTGAGGTATAGCTTAATCATAAGAGTTCTTGTGTGTGTGTGTGTGTGTGTGTGTGTGTGTGTGTGTGTGTGTGAGAGAGAGAAGGCATTGTGTATCCCTGTGAAGTATCAAGGGTTATTTGGTGAATCATCCTGGATTGCTTCTACCTCTTTTTTGCTCTGCTTTGGGATTTCTCAGAGCTCCACCCACTAGGGTTGGAAGTGTAGGACATCTCCATTTCCCCCTGGTGTTTTTAACTTGGAATCTGGGTAGGCTATAGTATCAATGCATTAATAATAATGTAATAATATAAACAGAGTGCTTGTGATGTATTGTACAAGTACTTACATTTAAATGTTACAAAATTTAAAAAACTAGATACCATTATCTTTGAAATGTTAGGAAATCTTTATATACTAGATACAATTGCCATTCCAATGAAAATGCAGAGACATTAAATAATGTACCTCAAGTTTCACACCATGTATTTTGATGTAGCCAAGATTCAAAGAAACCTGTTAATCTTAACAATTATGACACACTATGCCCCAAATTAGAAAATGTTTTGTGTCATTATTTAACCATGGCATTAATATAAGTCAGCTCATATTTTATGAATCATTAAATGTAATCCACACAGCAATATCCTTAAAGGAATAGCATTGGAAAAATAGCAAAATTATATGTATAGAAATACTCATTGAAGTCTTACTGGTAAAGAAATAGAAACAACAAAATTAACTAGCATTAAGGAAATTACTGAAATTAGGTATGTCAACAGAATGAAGCATTAGACAATCTTGAGAAAAATAAATTAAAAAGGTTGTACAATTATGTGTCAGGATACTTATAATAGAATGGCAAGTGAAAATGCCATGAACCAAATGTTTCGGCCACATAGGTTGACAGTCCATCTAAAATATTTACATATGTTTGTAGAAAGGAGTAAGCAAATTTGAGCACAGTGGTATTAAAGTGGTAGAGTCTGAGCCCATTCAATGTGAATGTTATAAATCTATTTTCTTTAGTGTTCTTAGAGATAATACTTTCCACTGTAAAAAAAAAAACCCACAACCACACATAATAATTATCTTGTCCTGAGGAGCCAGTTTTTATTTCAGAAAAAAATTATTGAATTCACACCTCCACACCATTAAACATCAGTGTTCTAGGGAGGAGGGTCTGAGGGCAGAGGTGTTAATTGTGGAGACACAGGTAATCAGAGGCTTCTATTGTGGCTTATACTTTCCTTGAGAGGGAAATTCAGAAAGCTTTTTGCATTACCCCTTTAAGAAAGTTCTCCCTAATATGCCATTTATATCAAGAAATGTGGTCACTCCTGGGCAAATGTTTGATGGCAGTTTTAAGCTTTTAAATCCCCAAGTGATGAGCAATCATAGCATTACTTTTCTTTTTATGAAATGGGAAGGTATGAAAGGATTTCATAAACAATTATGGCAAATGAAAGATATGAAATGTATGTGAAATGAAAATGTTTTGTCCTTTATCTCCTTGAGGGACACCTCAGAGGTATTTTATTTATTAAGAAAGACTCTTCATGGTTCTATTTCTAACAAAATATGTGTCATGGTTTAAAATGTAAGCTACCTCTCACAGGTTCATGTGTTTGCATTTTTAGTTGTTTGAGAAAGTCATGGCATCTTTTGGACTCAGAGCCTGGCCAAAGGGAAGCAGTCACAGGGAGCAAACCTTAGAGTTGGTTAGCACTGCTCTATTTGAGTGAGTGAATCTTCTCTTGAGCTTGAAGCAGCTTACAGCCTCCATGATACCTCCAGCTTCAGTCAGTCAGCCATGCCTTTTCTACCATGAAAGACTGTATTTCCGCTCTGGAACCATAAACTTAAGTTGCTAGACTTTGGGTGTTCTCTCACAGAACAGATGAGAGTAACTGGTACAATCTACATATTAGAATTGGAAGGGTTTTCAGTCTTGAAAAGTCCTGTTAAAAGCATATTTTAGGAATCTACTGTAGACAATAAATCAGACTTTCTGAAAGTAGAAATCAGTTATCTGGTTTGACAAACATCCTAGAGTGTTTCTTATGTAGCTTGATTCAACTGATAAGTGAGACACATTCATGTGAGCCATGATCTGTGCATAGTTGTTCTGTAACCTATAAATATTGTGGGACCTGGCACACATGCACACCTGCACGTGTGCACACACACACATGCACACACACACACATATCAATGCGTGATAAGTGTATATGAATTAGTAAATAACATGAAAGACAGAAAATTAATAATGTCATAAGTGGAAGGCATAGATAAAGTACCAGAGAAATTGCAAATTTGGTAAGTTGCAGCCAATGGTAATGGAGATGTAGCCAATCGAGAAAGTTCTATGGGAAACTGTATCATGTGACAATATCATCAAAGATAATTTAGTTTTCATCTAGGGGAAGGATCTACTTGAGACTCAAGTCAGTTCATTAGTAGTGCACAGAAGGATATATTAGGGGATTGGGGGAACAGTCAACCTTGGCTGTTCCATGGAGATACATGAAGAAATGATGAAACACAAGACTGGGGAGGTTTATTGCTCTCAAATTATGGTAAACCTTGAGAACAAACTGACTGAATATTATTCTACAGGTAGCAGAGTATGCAATGGCTTTTGAGAAAGTAAACACTTAAATCTAAGGTGTGCTTGATAGAAAGGATAGTAGAAATGGTGCCCAGTAGGCTGTAAAGGTTTCTGCAGTGTTGTGAGATAGCTTTCAAGAAAATACGACAGCTCCTAGAAACTTCTGTGAGATAGAAAATATATAGCATGGTGTTATGTATGTAAAAATTCAAACAAACAACAGGTAAGTGATACATACCAATAATTTCAAGAACAGTGGCCTTGTTCCAAGAAGTAATCACTCTTCATAACTATGACTCTGGGTGGCTGTGGCCCACATATATAGTGTCAACAGCATGTGTCATAGTTGAGCACAGGTGTCAACTTGATGGTTGTGGATTTGAGCTCTGGGCACATTTGTGGAGCATTAGTTGAGTTAAGCCCAGAGCGAACCTGCAGGAGATTGTCTAGCTGCTGGGGAAGGCCCAGCCTATGGTGGGTGGGATTAGGCCCTGGAATAAAATGAGGACATCTGGTTGAGAAAGTAGTCATCCTTCTGTTCACTTGGCCAGACATGCTGGTCTGGCAAGTAAGGATCGTCCCTCTCTCAGCCGTTATGTGGTGATGGTGTGGCCAGTTCCCTTGGCCCTGGCGTTGGTGCATGCTCTCCCATCAAGCTGGACTGAGAACTGTAACTGGACTGTTGTAAGGAAATAAACTCCTTTTTCCCTTAAGACGTTTGATGGTCATTTATCAACAACCATGCAGGCGGACTGCAACAGCATGAATCTTGATATACCAAGACTGAAAATGAATTTTAAATCCTGACTCTGAATGAAGAGTGGTCGGTCCAACTATCACTGCTTCCTTTGCTATTGTAACCATTCTGTCCTGTAGCATTGCCCTCTTGTGTTTTCTATTTTTCCTACAACTTAGAAGTACCCTTTCTATAACCATAAACTACCCTCTTTCCTAAGGAGTTGACATTTTCTTTTTCTCTTTTTACTTTCTCTTTCACTTACACATTTTCTTCTTTCTCTCCTTTATTTTATGATTGTGTTGGGTGACGGAAGCAGAGAGGACTACAAAGCATTAGTCTAAAGTTAAAGTTGGGAAGCTGAGGCTCAGGAGAACAAAGTAATTTTCTCTAAATGTTTGTCTAAAAAGCAACTACATTAGAATCAAATTGTTTCTTGACTTCAAATTCTTGGGTATTTACCTATTCCTTTTTCTTTCTTTCTTTCTTCTTCTCTTCCTTTTGTTCTAATATCCTTTTTTCTACAAATGCCTAGAGATTATTCTGTGCCAGGGACAAAGTTAGGAGGTAGAATGACTATGTTCTGCTTCAGAGGGGGAACTCTCAGCCTGTTAGCAATATGACGAACATTGATACAGTCGTTATGAGTGTCATGGCTCATCAATAATACAGGATCATGGACTTACCAGAAAAGCACAGGTAGAAAGGAAAATGACTTTAGATGAAGACGTTAGTAATCAAGGAAGAACATACTTTGGGAAATGATAAGGAATTTTCAGATAAAAAATCGGAGTGTAAGGGGTGTTGGCAGTCTTTGTATGCTAGGCAGAGTAGTTTGGACTTTAGCTCCCTCCTCCACAATTCCTGAAAAGCATAAACAAATATATCTTCTAGTTTACAGACTCGCTAACTAAGTTGTTTATTTGTAGAAAGGCAAGTATTTATCAGAATGAATTATTTTTAAGATTTTTTTCCAGAGGTATAAAGTGAACCAAGGGATGATGTGCATCAAAACACAAGGCGGAATCACAGGCAAAAGGGTGGTGATACTTAGCTCATAGAGTTGTAAATTCTAGAACTATTGGGTGTGTGGTCTCCCAAGGACAGCTTCATGGAATGTCAGGCCAAGGTCAGCTTGTGGCTACTGCATGGAGTTTTGTTGAGTAAAACCTGGTGGAGAATGAACTTAGGGACTTATCCCTGTGCTCCCCAGGGAATGTGCTTCTTCCCTGTTACAGCTCTCATGCCTGAATGCAACCTTGGGCTTGGGGTTTCCATTTGAGTCTGGAGTGAGGGAAGTATTGAAGACAAGGTAAACTTTACGCCCCATGTTTGGACACCTCAGGCAGAGACCATGGATTACAAGCAATATACAGGGTACTATGTGTTAGTGCAGCTAGAGAGAAGGTGATGTTGAGGGCAGTTTGGATATAAAGAGACAGACAGACAGAAAGAGAGACAGAGACACAGAGAGAGACACACACAGAGAGAGACACAGAGAGAGAGAGACATAGAGAGAGAGAGAACAGAAGGGAGTCATTGTGAAAAAATTAATGTAAAAATAATGACAGAGACTCCAGGTATCTAGAGCAGTCTCAGGTAAGTTGGTATGCACACTATTTCCTATTTACTCTGACTTCTACATTACTCAAAGAACTAGAGACTGCATGGGAAGTAAATATTTGTTCACATAAGTATATTTATCTTGTGGCCTCTAGCGTAATTTCAGGGATGGTTGAAATTCCATTGAAAACATGTAGACCACAAAACATTAGTCTTAATTTAAACAGGTATTTTCATCTATCCCCTCCAGATACTGCTTGTTCATTTCCTATATTTTGTGTGTGTATATAAGTACAGCTTCTAACATGTATGAGACTTTTCCTGAACAAAGACCTCTCACAACCATGGGGATCTTCGATAGGCAGAGAGAAATAAAACAGCAAATTCAGCTCCATTTTTAGAACAGGAAACAATGGTTGAGAGATAGATTTGCCCCCAATTAATGGAGAGAGGCAGAGCTATACTAAAGGCTCAGCACTGTTTCAGCCCTTTCAGTTCCTGTCAGGAAATATAATTAAAGGAACACTAAAACCACAAACTTTGTGAAGAGTTTTTATTAATTTTTATTAAAATAGCTCCCAGTTAATTTCTACTTCCTGCATATGTTCTCTAGACTTAAGGCACAGAGACTTAGATGACCCACACTGGGGTATTGCTGTATCCAGTGCAACAGTTTTCATTCCAAATTAAAGGAATGGTCATTATTTTTCATTTCTTTATCCCTGAATTTTCTTCTTCAGCAATTTCATATGTGCATATAATATATTCTGATTACTCTCCCAACTCTTTTCTCTTTCCCTACCCTGGTCCATTTCTCTTCTTTTCTACCATTATCCACAATATTGTGCTCTTCAGGGAAAGAGAATCCTTGCAAGTACATGGACAGTTGTATATCATGTATGTCTTGTGTTCAAAGTATATGAAAATATATAAAATAATTAACTTAGTATTAGTTATCCGATAAAAAGCAGAGTTATTCTTCCTTTAGCTTTTATTATTTATTTATAAAGTCTCACCCTGAAGCCCAGGCTAGCCTAAAAACTCACTATGTAGTCCAGGCTGGACAAGAACTTGTATTACTCTTCTATTCTAGCCTCCAAAGCGCTAACTCTCTTTCCTATTTCTCTTCTGTTCTTTCTTTCCTTTTCAGTTTGATGGGAAACAGGTCTCAGTATGTACCCAAAGTTGGTCTTGAACTCATGCATCTGCCTCTTTCTCTTGAATTCTAAATATTCTTTCTTTTTCTGTTTTTTTTTTCCTTTTTCTCTCTATTTGTGTTTGTGTTCTAAGAGATCTCATTTCCTTTGTGCTGATACTTTCGCAGGTCATGCTGGTACTAACACACACACACACACACACACACACACACACACACATGTGCACATATACACACACGATATCTACATTAATGCCTATCTATGTCATCATCATTTATCTGTCTATATCTATAATCTTTCTGTCTTCTGTTACATTCTCAACACTGTGATGTACATGTATATATATTATGACCAATTTTCAATAGAAGAGGAATCTGAGACTGAGAAAGCTTATGTTTTTAAGTGATGTATTTGAATACATATAGTCTGATTATAGATCCCACATTCATTTTATTTTAATTTCATCACTCAGGTCTTTTCGCTCCCTGTAGTTTATCCTAGTCAGTTATTATATTATGCTTGGCTTATTAAGTCCTGTATATCTTTGTTTAAAGAGTCATTTGCTTTCCAATTCCCTTCCCTTAAATGTATTTGGAAGTCTAATTCAAAAAATTCTACCAACTTTTCATAAATATTCCAGAATTTTTAAATGTTTTATCATTATTAGCATGGAACTTTGGGATATCATTTTATTGACTTCTTAGTATTCAATAATCGGTAAAGTTCTCTTATGAAATTTTCAAGAACAAATAGATGGTTCTATGATTGTTCTCATATGAGTGAAGCATAAATTGATATTCTGGAGTATTTAGCGAAAACTTTGTCATAAGCCTCTAAATGTCAGTATCTATCCTTATTCACATGACTAGGCATGTATTGTTCTAGAGTCAATTTCTTTCTTCATGAGAGAGAGGGCATAGGAGAAAGAGAGAGAGAAAAGAGAGAGGGAGAGAGAGAAGGGGGAGAGAGAGAGAAAGAGAGAGGGAAGGGAGAGGGAGAGGGAGAGGCAGACGGAGAGGGAAAGGCAGAGGGAGAGGGAGAGGGAAAGGGAGAGAGAGAGGGAGAGGGAGAGGGAGAGGGAGAGGGAGAGGGAGAGGGAGAGGGAGAGGGAGAGGGAGAGGAGAGGGAGAGGGAGAGGGAGAGGGAGAGGGAGAGGGAGAGGGAGAAAGAATATGCCATGATTCATTGGTAGGAGTCAGAGGACAACTTTCAGAAATGAGTTCTCTCATGCCACCATATATTCAGGGATGGAATCCAGGTTGTCAAGTTTATTAGCAGATTGCTGATACATCATTCTGGTCCCACAAACCATTTCTTGAATCTCAAGTGTTGGTTTGAAAACATAACAAATTACTTGAACTTGAAATGAATGATCTGAAGTCTAGCTCAAGTCAATAAACCATTTTCTTATCAATTAATTACTTTAACATTCTTAGCAGCAAATTGAACAGTGATACTGAGTGCCATGCACGACCTGTGTTAAAAATTGCAGTGTTATTTGTTAAGGCATATCCCATGGAGGAGGGCCAATTTTTAACAAGAACACTGCCAAAGCAAGGCAAAGTTGAATAATGTCAGAGTGTATGGTCAAAAGTTCTATGAGCATTTCCTTTTAAGGGTTGTAGGATAAGCTGGTGTTTGTTATAAATTAGGATGCAAATTAAGAGGAGGCATTTAGAAGAATGCCTTTAGTGAGAAGGAAACAAAAAGGGTAGAATATTTAAAAAGTGGTTTACCTTGTTACACTAGTAGATACTTAAAATACAATACTCGGGGTTGGAGAGGTGGCTCAGGGGTTAAGCCTCTGCCTTGCAGGCAGAAGGTCCTGAGTTCGGATCCTAGACCCCACGTATAGATGCCGGGCAGAAGCGGGGGCGGCTTCCATTTCTGGTCCTGGTAGGGCGGAGCCTGTGAATCCCGGGGCAGAGTAAACAAGGAGGAGGTAGAGGTGGTCCATGATGGTTCCCGAATTCATCCGTGGTTCTACACACACATACATACACATACGCACATATGTATACACGCACAATTGAATAAATAATAAAAAAAATTTAAAAAAACCCACAAAACTCCCTGTAGCCAGATATGTGATACTTCCAAAGTTGCTGATGATCAGGGAAGTCCCAAAGGCCTCCCAGACAACATAAGCTTTTGCAATTACTTTTGGTTGCCTACTATAACCTGATAGTGAGACTCGGTTGCTAAAGACACCACAAAATGTGGTCACAGGACATGGAGAAAACAAGCAGGAAATGACCTGGAAGCTTCCTCCTTGTTGGTTAGTTTTCATAATATTAGTATATCAGTATATGCAGTCTGCTGGGGGAGATAGGCCATCAATAGTCTTACCTAACTGCAAATTTTTTGAGCTACAATAGCAAGCATCTTGACAAGAGGCAACCATTGGTGCAATAGTCAAGAAGGTTGTGGGGGTAATCGACTGCTTTCTGATTCGATTTAAAACCTGCTCTTCAGGAGAAAACTCATGCCTGGCACTGTAAACCAGGTCAAGAACCTGTGGATGAGCAGGTCACGGGCCCTAGGGGAGAAAAACTACTATTACTTTGCTATAGAGACATGATATGAAAGTACATTATAAATACTTATCATTATACCCAGAGATTAGTGCAGCCGACAACTTTTAACTGAGAACATTCCTTTTTAAGAAGAGAATCACATCTAGCCAAAGTTCAGAGAATAAGTGACTGTGAAGCATTCAGCTGTAAACAGGACATATATACAACCTTACCCCCAAGGTCTCTAGGAACACTCCAGAAGAGGTAAAAGGAATGTAAGAGCCAAAAGGTGGGGAGACGTGCTCCAAAACAGTATCTTTTGATCATGACAGAGCTTTTGCACCCATTAATTCCTGGCAGCTGTGTCAACAAGAGCAGCACAGATTTGGCCTTAAACATTTCACCATGGAAGAGAGATGATTTCATGAAGCAACACTCTTCCCTAGGGAGTATTCAGAGTAAATACTGGTTGTGAGAATGGGAACTACTTTATTCAGTAGTGTACCCAGTGATATATCATCTGTGCTCTTACAAGTTCGGAGGCACATGCCACTGTAGGCAACTTTTGTGGCACCCAATGGGCCACAGACATACACAAAGACATAAAAATTAGGAAGGAGACTAGTTAGAAGGTTTTCAGTGGGTGATGGGAAGATGAGACAAAGTAATATGGAGTGAAAATGATTTAAATTCATTATATACATGTATGAAACTTCCAAAGAACTAAATGTTATTTTTACAAAATAAAAATTTAAAAAAGCAGAAAAAAATAAAGCACTAGAGTGAATGTTAGTAAAGTCATCTTTATTTAAAAAGATAGATTTTATAAGCTCGATAGATGACTCAGGGGGTTAAGCCTCTGCCTCTCAAGCAGAAAGACCTGAATTTGGATCCCAGGTCCCATGTAAGATGCTGGGCAGAGATGGCCACAGCCTGTAATTTTGGTACTGAAAGGCAAAGTCCGGTGAATTTTAGAGCAAAGGAAGAAGAGGATGATACCCAAAATTACCCTTGGGACTCTATCGACACACACAGTACCCTCTGAAACACACAGACACACAAACACACAGACATACGCATACACACACACTTGCAAAAAGATAGATTTTATATAAATGTATCCTTAAATATGATATATATCCTTAAATAAATTCATATCTTTTGATCAAATATTTCTGCTTCCAAGAATCTTTTCTGAAGAAAAAGAGATTCTGACAGTGATACGTGATGTAGAGATAATATTGTTCACTGCTGAAAAGCTAACTTTGAAAAGACGAACAGGGCGACCAAAAGAGTTTAGCAGGTCAGATTTCTGCTTCCAAATCTGGTCACCTGAATTTTTTTTTATTTTCCCCAATCATACAAGCTCAATAGGTACCCCTGTCCTCTCCCTCCCTTCACCCTTCCCCAGTCCCCCCTTGCACTGTCCCCCACCTTTCCCCTTCCTTTCACTCCCCTCCCTCCCCTTCTCCCAGTGACTCCCCCTTCTCCCTCTCCTATCACCTGAAGCATCTTTTTGTGCTAATGCCAAACCTCCCTCTGAGTCCTCCTCCCTAGTGAGGTGTAGGGACTCGGTGGCATAGCCAGAAGCCCTTTCTTGGGCTCCCCATTAGTCAGTATGGGAAAACTCCCATGACTGTTAGTCCCTTGCCTCTAAGGATTCCACTGCCTGTGATCCATGCTAGACTTTGGGGGGGGGGTTGTTGACATGTCAGTCATTGTGCAGGTCATGCAAAGTCTGATTATGGCTACTGCAGCCTTAACTTGTGTGGAGTATCTTGCATATCGTTGGTCCTCCCCATCTTTAGGCGCTTACAATCTTGCTGCTCCCTCTTCTGCAGGTTTCCCTGAGCTTTAGGATGGGGAGAGATTTGGCTGGTCTAGTTCTAGGTGATTGATGTAGGGTCTTTGGTGTTCTGAATTATGGTTTGTTGTTGGTCGTGCACTACCCTTGGCTCCATCTTGATTGGTATTGAAGGTCACCTCCTAACCAAAGATTTTAAAAGACTGTTTAAATGATGATCTTAATATAAGAGGAGACTCAAAAGTAGATGGAATAGGAGTTGGACACCGCAGTGAGGGGCGTTCAGTGTCCCATTTGCAGGATGGTTACCATCTATCTGCCAGTCCCTATACCCTCCCTGATTTGTGAGATAAAAACCTCTTCAGGCGCAAGTGACCAGGTAGGGAAGCAAAAGTGAGCCTCACCAGATGCCTTGCTACTGACATGCAATACTTGACAGTGACCTATTTTCTCTACTGAAACATGAATTTGACTCCCAGATCCTCATACAGTGGAAGAAAAGAAATGACTTCTCTAAATTGTCCTCTGATCTCTACCCATACAACATGAATGGTATGTCCTCTCTCTTTTCTTCTCTCAAATAAAAATAAATAAAATACATTTTAAAAAGACATAGAATTAAACACATATAAAGAACACCAACTCATAATCTTACAGCACAGTGTCAATTATAGTTAAATTTTTACATAAATCTCACTCAAGTCCTTTAAGTGTGTTTGTATGTACACTGTTTTTCTTAATTTATCTCTACACTTCATATTGCTTTCTGTGTCATATTTATTTCATACCATAAGGCTGAATTTCCCCAGCATAACTAAATAATCTTTGAATCCTGGCTATTTTTAAATGGCTATGTGATAGCTCTTACAGTTTTCTGTCATATATACATATACATACATATATGATATAATTTTATGAATCTCAGGGTCCTAGATATCAAGGACAAAAAGAAATAGGTTATTAACTGTTAATTTGGGGGAGTTTAGTATCTCACTTGGTAGGTCAGACTAGTCTAAAACTTACTGTGTAGCCTTGGCTAACCTTGTATTCCTAACCATCTTACCTTAGTCTCCCAGTTGCTTGAATTACAAGGTGCAAGTTATCATTGTTAGCTTAATCTTATTTTTATTGTGGAAAAATTCAAGTATATATTAAAAATGTGGAATTTTAAAATCAATCCTATCTGTAATAAATTCATCCTCAGCAATTATTAAATGGTTAGTATTGTGTCATTTAGGCTCCATTTACTCCCCTCCCCACTGAGTGAGCATGGGATTATTTTATCTGTCTGTCTGTCTGTCTGTCTATATCTATCTATCTATCTATCTATCTATCTATCTATCTATCTATCTATCTATCTATCTATTGTTAAGTGAGCATAAGGGGTTTTATTTTGGCTTATTATTATCCAGGTCCTTTTCTTTCTCTCTTTTAAAAAAATTTCTAAGAGTTTTTTCACATACAAACCACTTGCCCTTTCTTCCCTCTCTACTCCTCTTTCACCCTCCTCTCCCTTCATCAACTCAGCCTCATCCTTTCTGCCCTCATGTCCCTCTAAATCTATGGACCTAAAAACTTCCTTTGCACCTCCTGTACTAGTAAAGGACCAGGACTCTGTGGCAGTATATGCGACTTCAATGGGTAAACCCACAGGAGGAAGTTCCCCTTCTCTTGTCCAGCATCTGCCTCAAAGATTCTGAGCATAGTTGTTTCTCCTGAGATCCTTGCTTGTCCAGGTGGAATGTTGATATGTCAGCCATTGCATAATTCTGATGGAGGAGGATATCATTGCAGTAAACTCCTGGATTCAGTAGTCACGTCATGAAATGTTGTAGCAGACTGAAGATCTCCTCAAGTTTAGGCTCTTACAATTCTTACTGCTCCCTCTTTTGCTAGGTTCCCTGAGTCATGGGATGGGGAGATGTTTTGATGACTTGATTTAGGCTGAGCATTATAAGGTCACCATTACTCTATTCTCTGGCCAATTGTGGTTTTCTTCCTCACTAATCTTCCAATTTGATAGGATGCATTTTGGGTAAGTCCTGATCTTAGGTGATAGTTTACTGTCAAATATTTATAGTTACCACTAGCATATTTGTTCCAGCCTAGGATCTATTTTCTCCCATTCTACTATTATTTGGACAGGTTTTCAGTGCCAGATATGTGTTCCTTCACAATACGGGGGTTAAAACCCATTTAGAAAGTAATATTACTTGAGGGCCTTGCATACTGGCCTTGCTTCACTAGATTCTTCTTACCAGAGTGGTTGTAGCTTCCAGCATTCATAGCTGGACAAAGTCGTTGATCACTTTTTCCCCTGAGCCTCTTACTATTTTTTTTTTGCTCCCTTATCCCTTTTTATATCATATCCCCTTCATTCATTCCCCTTTAAAACTTTCCTTCCATAATTGCTTTGTCCAAATGTCTGCCTATGCTTTTTGTTGTTTTCATTTTTTATTTTTTTTGTTCTCCTACTACTTTCTTTTGTAGTTTGTGGGTGATATGAGTATAACAATCTGAAGGTTCAATGCTAACATCTACTTATAAGGGAGTGCGTACAGTGTCTGTCATTCTGTGTCTTGGGTATCTCATTGAGTATAATTTCTTCCAATTCTATACATTTCCTATACATTTCCAAAGCCATAATTACAAAATTTCATGAATTCATTTCTCTTGACAGCTGAATAGTATTTCATTATGTATAGGCATCACATTTTCATTATTCATTCATTTACTGTTATACATCTAGGCTGATTCCATTTTTTTGTTCTTGTGATCAGAGCTGCAATGAACATCAATGTAAAAATGTCTCTGTAATAAGATGTAGAATTCTTTGGGAATATTCTCAGGAGTGGTATAGCTGGGTCATATGATATTTTGACTTTTAACATTTTTAGGAATCTCCATGCTGATCTCTGAGAGGATGTACATGTTTACATTTTGACCAGCAATGAATGGGAGAGCCTTTCTCCCTGCATCCTCTCTAACATTTGTTATTCATGTTTTGGATTTTAGCCATTTTGATTGGGGTGAGATGATATCTCAGAGTGGCTTTAATTTACATTCACTAATGGCTAGCAAGGTGGAATATTTTTAAGGGTTAGATATTTGGATTTCATCCTGTGAAAACTTTCTTTTTAGTTCTAAGGTCCATTTTTAATTGGGTTATTTATTTTCTTGATTTTTTTGAGTTCTTGGTATATTCTGGATATTAGTTCTTTATCAGATGTGTGGTTAGTGAAGTTTTTCTCCCATTCTGTGGGTTGCCTTTTTGGTCTGTTAACAATATCTTTTGCTGAACAGAAACTTTTTAATATCATGAAATCCAACTTGTTGAGTGTTGCACTTATTTCCTGTGCATTTGGGGTCTTGTTCAGAAAATGCTGACTTAGGCCTATAAATTCCGTGTTTTTTCTTTTATGAACTTTATAGCTCCAGGTTTACCTCTGAGGTTTTTCTGTCCAGTTGGAGTTATTTTTTATGGAGGTTGATGGATAAGGGTCCATTTTATTTTTCTGCATGTATATATCCAATTTTGCCAGCACCATTTGCTGAAGGTACTGGATTTTTTTTCATTGAGTTTTTTGGTGTTTATGTCATAAATAAATTGATTGTAGATATATGAGTTTAAGTCAGGATCTTCAGTTCTAATCCATTAATCTACACGGGTGGGATGTACTGAAGAGGCGGAAACAGCAGGATCAGGAGCATGGGATTATTTTAAATGAAATAATAACAATTATATGCATATTTTAAAGTTTAGCATATGTTTAAAAATTATCTCCAAACTGATTTGCCACGTCAAACTGATCTCAAACTAGAAGCTGAAAAGTTAGAAGAAAAAAGCAGGAAACCATTTCAAAGTGCAGGCATAAACAAGGACTTTCTGAATATGACTCAAGTTACTTAGGGAAGAAAGCCAATAATTAACAAAAGGAAACTCCTGAAAACTGCCCCTGAGTCTTCTCTCTCTCTCTCTCTCTCTCTCTCTCTCTCTCTCTCTCTCTCTCTCTCTCTCTCTCTTTCTCTTCTCTCTCTGTAGTTTATGGCAGAAAGAATAAGATAACCTTGTGATTTTGCAACATTAGTACTAGATAAGAACTTGTGATTCACAGAGGGATCTTATTAATTGCATATCAACACTGATATGAGCTTCAGAGGTTGATCATCATGGCATCAGATTTTTAATTCAGTTTGGTTAGAGGAAAAAAATCCCAGAAAATTAAGGTATCATGTTTTCCAGAATTTACTCAGTCATTACTACATGTTCTCCAAAAAACAAAGCTGTCTATATTTGCTATTCATCCAAGTCTCTCTGTTTTACATTGCCTATATAGAAAGTAGATGCATGCAAATGAGTACTCGAAGAAGAAAAGATTAGTGCAAACAGGCTTGAATACTAGTTTGTACCAGTTTTCTGGATACAATGTAGGTGGGTAGATGCAGGAGTCTCCCTAGCTCTTGGAAAATTTCTCTCTGTGGACAGTTTGAACCATAGAGTCACAATGACACATTCTTTTGTTTTCATGTCTTTGCTCACTTAACATCAGTGGAGTTATACACTCCCCATTGCCTAGCCAATTCCCACCCCTATTATGACACAGCAGTAATATCTGCCAAATTACAACATAATAGAGCGAGTTACTTGTTTTTGTACAAGAAATTTCATTCCTTTCATGTCTTACCAACGATTGAATTTGGAACACAACCTTATCCTTTGATGGAGATTTGAGACCCATCCCATTCCTATCCATCATGAAAAAGAACCCTAATTATTTTTGATACTGAACTCTTTCTGAAAAGAGCCAAAGAATACATTTATTATTGATTTTTGAGGGTTAGTTTCCAAAGCCAGTTTGGTCTGCTTTGGCCTCTCAATAAGCAGATAGAGGACCTGGGATTGAGTGGAGAATAAGCTCCTTGCTAGGTCTGTCACATCTTCATAGTAACTATTCAAAATTTAATACCCCCAGAGGTGCAAATAATGAACTTAATTGGTCAGTGTAAGATGCTGGCAAGATGTACATTGGCACCTTGTTTATCAAATTTTGTCTTTAGTCAATGGCAACTGCAAATATAATAGATATGATTTCAGATTTCCCAGATAGCCTCAGGTGAAAATACTTGGTCATGTTGCTCTCATAACTATCTGCTCACTTGTCAGACTGATTCATCTAATGTGGGCTTAGAAAATATTTTCGGGAAGATGCCAAGAGAATTTTCTCATTTCCTTGAAAACATTTGTTAACAGTACCAATTCTAGGTCTACTGTAGCATACAGAGTATCCTATAATACATACCAGCTTATGTATCCAATTTCATCTCTTGTAACTCTTCTATGTAATTCTTGCAACAAAACAATGCAGTTTCATTACTGAAATGTACCTGTCTGCTTTATGGATCCATATCTTTGCACACTGTTTTAGGGTACCCTTCCAGAATGCCAATAATGCTCTTCTACTTTTACTCCTAATATGTTACACTTTTATTTATCCTTCAAGTCTCAGTTAAAATGTGCTTTATAATACTGTTCACATTGTTCTAAGAAAGTTAATAATTTTTCTCTTTTGTCATGATAGTTTATATTTATTTCTATCTTCTCTAGTCGAGAATAACATAGTGATGTTGCACTAGACTAACTGGAAAATTTTCGTTTTGCTAATTTCAACCTAGGTAGGAACCTGAGTTAGAGTTGTTAAAAAAATGAGTTAAAGAATGGAACATTACCAGATATAAGTACCTGCCCTTCATCCTTTAATATAATCTGCACAATTTCTGTGATTGTGAGAAGGAGAGGTCAGGTCTACTATTTTGTTAATATACTTTGACCTCGACTCCTGACTTGTTTACCAATTTTGGCAGCTAATATAATCTAAACTAGAGTCTTTAGAAGAGTAGTTCCAATTGTCAGAATAATCTAAACCTCTAAACTGATAGCTAGGTTATGAGTAGGCAGAATGGCCTGAACATATCAGGTATTATGTTGAAAGACCAAGAAAGTCTGTTTTCCCTCATGACTATTATTACCCCAGGATCCCTGTGGACAGTCTGGGAAACCAGAATATTGCTTCATTGATGAGGAAATGCCAACATGGCAATTGCCACATATAGACTCAGGGGAGATAGCATAGAGGTAGAGTGGAGGAGAGAATGGTAGAGAGGCACTGATGCAAAAACCAACTGTCGTTCTTGAGCAACTGAAGAGGTATGGGTTAGAAGTCCAGACTTTTGCTGCTGTGACTTCCCTTCAACAATGACTCTGCAGTTCAGAGGGTGGGAAGACAGTTACATAGGCCACTTTTGACCAAGCCTGTGCTGGGTTTAATTGTAGATAAGCTACTCACCCATGAGTTCCAAGCCCATTTTATTTTCATATTATGATTGCATTAGATGTGTCAATAGCCCTGCAAAGTAGGCAAGCAAAAGCATTGACTTCTGTTATTCACTTGAGGATGTTACATTCTGCAGAAGTGGGCCATGAGGCATTCTGCTTCTGTTTTACCTTGTGGAACCTCTACACTCAGAGCCTGACTGAAGTCTCATATTTGTGCAGCTTAACAGATCCTTAGTGTTACTAGGCACTCAACTTCTCTATTTTAGCCTAACCATAACATTTACTCCAGTGTGGTCAGCCCCTCTTAGTCTAATTCATTTTGTTACTGAATTTATCTAATACATCCTACTATGACCACATAATTTGTTAAGTGTTAAGGGTTTTTTATACATGAATTAATAAAACCTAATCTCTGTTACTAGCATAAAACTCCTAACTACAAATGCATAGTATTTATAACTCAGGAAGTACTCAGCAATAAACATGTAAATTGACCCAAAAGAAATGACTCTAAATGATCGGAATTTTTATTGAGGAAGTACATAGGATTGCAAGAATGTGAGATAAAAGGGACAATAAAAGCTAGGATGTTAACCTAGAGAAGCCAATCTTCAGAGAAGATATGTTAAGTCCTGAATGATGAGAAGGAGAAAACTATGGATCAAATGGAATTTCAAAGGTCCTGGGGTAAAAAAGACCAAGGATACACATAGTTCAGAAGAATAGGATTGATAGTCACATGGAGACAGCATGGTATGTACAATGGCATGGGATATAACTACAGGAATCGCTTTTATTTGCATCCACCCTTTTATTTATTTTATTTTTATTTATTTTTTTAGTGACTTGAAGAGTTTTATTTATTTATTTATTTATTTATTCATTTATTTATAATTTCCACTCATACAAACTTAACAGGTACACCGGTCCCCTCCCTCCTTCTAACCTCCCACCGCCTTGTGCTCCTCTCCCCTCCTCCCTCCCTCCCCATCTCCAGTGCCTCCCCTTCCCATTCCAGGAGCATCCTTTAATGTGCATGCCAAACTCTCCTCTGGGTCCTCCTCTCCGATGAGGTGCAAGGATCCAGTGGCATTTCCCAGAACCCTTTCCTGTGTTCCCCTTAAGCATAGGAACACTACTGTGGCTGTCAATCCCTTGCCTCCAAGGATCCTAATGCCTTTAGCAAACGCTAGACTTTGTGGGGTCAATAGTGTGTTGGACATTGTGCAGGGCATGCAAAGTCCAATTATGATTGCTTCGGCTCTAACTCGTGTGGAGTATCTTGCATATCATTGCTCTTCCTATCCTTGTGCTCTTGCAATCTTACCGCCCCCTCTTCCACAAATTTCCCTGAGCTTCAGGATGGGGAGAGATTAGGCTGGCCTAGTTCCAGGTGGTTGATATAGAGTCTCTGAAGTTCTGGATTATGGTTTGTTGATTTTTTTTTCAGTTTTGCTGCTCCTGCAATGCCCTTCACTCCATCCTGATGGGTATTGGATGTCACCCCTTGCAGTCCTTGATGGTGGCCTATTTTCTCTGCTGTAACATGGTCCCCTCTCTCCTTGTTTCTGTGCACCCACCTTTTTATGAAATCCTAAAGTAGAACAGATAGGAGGCTGACATTTGTTGTGTATGTTTTATGTGTCAGATATAATTTAGTCTCATTTCTGCATGTTTTATCTTAATTTCCACAATATCAGTAAGATCATCTGTAACACAATTAGTTTTGGGTATTTGATTCTTAAATGTTCTTATAACTTGAAGGAATTATTAGCTAATTAAATCTATAATCCTATTCTCTAAGTAGGATGGAAGCAGCTCTGGAAAAATGAAGTGATTTTGCCTCAGGTTTTCCAATGGATAAGCATTCTTCAACTAATAACTAGAATTAAGATAAAACATTATTGTCTGTACTAAAAATTAAGTGGATCCTTGAGAGTTCTTAGGAACACATTGTGGATGAAGAGACTATATCTTGAATATAGAGGGTAGGCAATATCTAGTGAGCCTTTTGAGAGTATGTGGTTACTTCTTTAGGGGTCGAAAAAACTTTTCTTGGCAATGGATATGTTCAGAAAGTAGAAACTTCAGAACACAGTCTGGGTGGATAAAGCTTAACTTGGCAGGAACAGAGACTTTGAGATAGGATTAAAGTCTAAATTTATGTCCCTTTCAGAAATGATATCTGATGTTTCAAATACTCTTTCCTTTGTTTCTAAATACCTTTTTTGCAGCCGTTGTTACTGCTGATACTAAGCCCATCCCACCTTTTCTCCCCACCCTCCTTCTTCTTTTTGGCCTCTGCTTATTCAGAATTGTGGGAGCTATACCAGGTTGTAACTTTAGGCTTAGGATCAGACTCAGCCTAGCACTGGTGTTAATTTTGATCCAAGACTGAAAGAGATATTAAAAGAAGGTAAAAGAGATGAAGAGAGAAAAATGGAAACAAGTTAATATAGGGATGAATAGAAGGATTAAAACAGTGGAAATGAAATCAGGTGAAAGAAGAGGATAATCTATCTCTCTAACTAGTAGGTTTGCTAATCTTCCTGAACCATAAAATTTCTCTATGACTCAAAGAATTCTCTATGAAATAGTATATGACCTTGATAAGAACCCAGCAATTGGTTACCAAGCTTCTCAAATTGATTTGATCAACTAAAGTATTGTCAAATTTTCTGAATTTTCCAGAATACCCAAACACACTTCTATTTCTACCAGGGAACAAAGCAAATTACTTTGTATATAGGGATTGGCAATAAACCAAGATGTTCCCTCTCCTCTTTACTGCCACCAAGAGCAAAACCTTCCACCTGAGAGCTTAACCAGTGAAGTCATCAAATAACAGATTAGTCATGTGTAGAAATCCTTGAAGAGTCTGGAACTCTCACTAATCAAAACAGGTAATCATAGGTCATTGCAAACATCAGAAATCTAATTTAGATAGATTCTCAAAAGGTCTAAATGAATTCTAAAGATACTGTAGAAGTCTCATAAAAAGGATCAATGCAACTGAAGAAAAAAATAAAAGGGGGAAAGTGGGGTTCTGCATAACGACTGAGAGGAATATCCAAAAACTGACTATAGTCATCATGTCCCTGATAGTATACAAAAGACAGAGAAAGAGATATAACCCTACCCTTCCTTTCACTCCATCACTGTTGGCATAGTTTGGAGAAAGGAAGATCTTTTTTTTTTTTTTTTTTTTTTTTCAGTTTTCAAGATCTTTTTATTTATTTTTTTTAAATTTTTTTGAGTTTCTTTTTTTATTATTAATACATTTTTATTATTATTTCAGCTCATACAAACTTATTAGGTACACCAGTTCCCTCCCTCCTCCCCCCCTCGTACCCCCTGCTCCCCCTCCCCACCCCCCCTCCCTCCCCATCTCCCGCCCCAATTCCCAGAGAGTCCTTTCTTGTGCATGTCTGATTTTCCTCTGGGCCCTCCTCTCCGATGACGTACAAGGACCCAGTGGCCTTTCCCTAAACCCTTTCCCGTGGTCCCCTTAGGTATAGGAACACTGCTGTGGCTGCCAATCCGAGAAAGGAAGATCTTATTAAGATCATCTAACCCCATGTTCTCTTTAAACAATTTCCTGATTGATTTGACTTTTAGAATAGATTGTTTTTCAAGCAAAAGAGAAATTTGGTCTTTTTTTATTATTATTATTATTTATTTCAACTGTGTGTATGTGCGCGCACGTGTCTCTGTGTGTGTGTGTATGTGTGTGTCTGTGTATATGTAGAACCACGGACGAATTCGCGAATCACCATGGACGCCTCCACCTCCTTCTGCCCCGGGATTCACAGGCTCCGCCCTACTAGGACCAGAAGTGCAGGCCGCCCCCGCTTCCGTCTGGCATCTATACGTGGGATCTGGGATCCGAACTCGGGACCTTCCGCCTGCAAGGCGGAGGCTTAACCCCTGAGCCACCTCTCCAGCCCGCAAAAGAGAAATTTGTACTTGAGCCTTGCAATCTATTTAGGGAATTAAAAATAAAATCTTTCTAAGTTATATCTCTTTCTATCGATTTTATTTGCATTATTGGTGTATGGAGTATGGTTAGATCAAATCCAGTTATCTTCTCAAAACTAGACATTGGAAGTTGAATAAAATCGAGCCCTGCTCTCCTTGTTCTGAAGCCCCATCCTTACAGCATTTCTATCTCACTCTTTCTGTTGTGTGAAGAAACCAAGCTACTCACATTGCATATTTGGAAACTGTAACCCATAGAAATTCTCAGTGAGTAATGGCAAAGCAATAATACAGCTCATAGACTTCCAACTGACCATCCACAATTCTGTATTTTCAGTCTTCTATGTTTCCTGGACCCTAATTGAGATAATAAATTAAATGAGCTCTCTAAGCAGTGTTTGTTTGTTTGGTTACTTATTTGGAATGGGGTCAAGATCTCAGTATATAGCATAGGCTAGTTTCAATATGGTGATTCTCCTATCTCAACCTCCCTAGTGGTGGGAATAGAATTATTTAGTTTAAAAATTCTTTGGCACGTGCATACATAAATTTTAGTTATTTCACCCCACATTGCCATTGCCTTGAAAACAAGTCCTGGGCTGGGTGCCTTGTGAGCAGAAGGTCCTGAGTTTAGATCCCAGACACCATGTAAAAATGCCAGGAGGTGGCTTTTACTTATAGCCCTGAAAGTCGGAGCCTGGAAAAGTCCAGAGGAAAGCAATGGGGAGGTAGCCCAATCCAGAGTGATTTCTGAAGTCACCCTTGGGCCTCCACAGGTACACACAATATCTCTGATAAACACAGGCACACACACAGACACACACAAGTAAAAATTTAAAAAAAATTATGAAGAAAACATGTCCTCTCTTTATTTGTGTGTGTGTGTGTGTGTGTGTGTGTGTGTGTGTGTGTGTGTGTGTGTGTGAAGTCTTAATTGAGTTTCCTTCATAGAAGACTAGTGACTCATGGGGTCTTTTTCATTCCATGGCAAAATGTTGGCAGACCCAGTCTTGTGCAGGTCTTATTTTGCTAAACACAGCTGCAAAAAATTTATGGATGCAGCAGTTCTCTCTTGTCCAAAAGACACTATTTGGCAGTACCTCCCACCTGTGACTCTTACATTCTTTCCACACCTCTCTTCTGTGTTTATTCTATGAACTTTGCTGGGAAGGGAGGAAATTTAATTGTCCTGTTGCCTTTGACTTTTGACAATAGCGTTTCTCTCACCAGTTCAATCATTTTCTTTCTGACTTTTATTTTTGTCCTCATCTCTAAAAGTGACAGGAACATAACTGTAGTTGAAGTTATATTTGTCTCCTTTTGAAATGTGTCCCATTATGTGCATGGGAAGAAAACAGACTTTTACAGGACATGACTCATCACCTCAATTGCTGCATTTCGCTTCAAGTCAGATCCTGATTTTGGATCTTTTGTTGAAAGATTACTATGCTGTATGCATGTAGAGCTTAAGAAAAAGACACCTTGCCATTTGAAGACATTCGAACTAAGGTAGAATTGGAACCATGGACTTAATGTGTATGAAAAGAATTTTTCAGCTAAGATGGAGCCAGGCCATGGGGTATGATATGTTCAATAAGTGTTTTAGTCAGCTTTAAAAAATCATCTACATATAGTATACCTCACATTGGGTTTACTTTAAGCTCTGGGACTTTAGATAAATAAATCAAGGTGAATGCCTGGTAGGACACATCTTCAAGACAAGCAAATTGGTAAGATAAATACAGTGTATCAGGGTATATAATTTAGGTATATACAAACTAAAACAGAGGTTTTCCAGAGAATTTAAACTGGGCCTAAAGAAATAAATACAATATTTCCCGACAGTATAGATGTGCAGGGGCCAAGAAAATTTTCAGATTTGTAGTGATACACAATCAAATATTAGCACATAGCATGTTGTAGTTGGAATATGTGATGGGTTCAGGCAGATGAAGACAAAACTTGTGATATTCTGATCACCTGACTGAAAAATTTTATAATGTTAAGAGAGAACCCAAACCGGTTCTTTTGAAGGAAAGTAGTTACACCATTAGGATTGTGTTGTCAAAGACCACTCTGGCAGTAAATGCCACATATTAAAGGTGAAGACATTATTAGCTGAAAATGAACATCATGTTCCTCTTTTTTCCTTTCTATTTTCATGTTCATGATTAGAATAATATTTTCTTTCAATAAGTAATTGCATTCTGAAAATAATAGGATCATCATTCATTTAGTTGACATTTCCTATATAATTACTCCGTTCTAAAATACTATCAGCAGAGAAACTCTTTTTTTAGGCACAGATCTTTGTCCTTGAAGGAACTTCAAGTTTCTAATGAGGCAGAGGCAAGGATATTTTTATGATAGGGTAGTAGGAGTTATATTGGAATATTAAAAATATTTAGTAGATTTTAATAGTGATCAAACATCTGACATTTCTAGCATGGATTTCTTTCATGGAGATAAGGAACAGAAAATAAAGTTTAGGTTTATTTCAGGTGTGGTATGAAGAATATAAGGGCTTAGACATTACTTAACTGAACTTCCTGACTTGGAGATAAGGGAGACAGGGGGATTAGAAGGGAAGAAGCAAGCATCCAGATCTGTAAAGAGAAAAGACACAAAAGTATAGAATCATTTGAAATACCAGCATGGAATGAGGAGAAGGAAGAAAAGAAGAGCCAATAAGAAAACTAAAGAAAATGGTTAGGAAATAGGTTAGTATAAGGAGTTTGGGGACACATAACAAGTCTCAGTGAAAACAGTTTATCCTGACATGGAATATGATATGATCTTTTGCCATGAAATTGATGTTTGTACCTTATCCTATACCTTATCTTATACTATATTACTTTGGCTTCTGATGACTCGATTATGTCTGCAGACCTCTAAATAGTGATGCCATTTGTATACAAGCACAGTAGACACCATAATTTAGTACAAACATTATATGTAAATCTTTAAAAACTGCTAGTTGAATTATATGGTATAGAGACATTTTATGAGGTTAAGAACTAGTAAACTACTGTGTTTGCATACTAGGCGTTCATAATAAATTGGTGACACTAGATAGAAGTGTCAATGAATAAATTGTTAGAGAACAAATAACAACTAAGTGAACAATGACAATATGTGGAACTTACTTTCTGAAAAGACCATATTCACCTGAGGACTGGTGTGGGAAGTGGAAAGGTTTAAATGTTATATGTGGCTTCAGAACACTTATAGGTTGAAAGGTAAACAGATTAAAGACAAAATAGGATCATGTCTGAACACAGGCATGGAGAATTAGAAACAGCTGAAATGGAAGCTGTGGTTTCTAGCTCTTATTCTCCCTTGATTGGATGAGATATTTACAAAAGGCACCAGAGACTAGAGATTGTAGCTTGCAATTTACTGAAGAAAGTTAGGAGAAGAAGTAGGATTAAGAGGAGAGGAAACTGACTTAAACCACTGCAAGCATGGTTCAGATGAGATATGAGGATCAACTTCCTGCCAAATGAGCATAACTCATGGTAGGAAAAGTAAGAGAATATCATTTACGATCCATTCTCCACATTTAGAAACAATTTTGCCTTTGAAAAAAATGATAAGGGGTAGACTGGAGTCAGCGGAAAGGAATAGTATCCATTAAAAGTGGGAAAAGGAATGGAAGACAATAAGAAAGTTTGTTTGAACCTCAACTGAGCTAGTTAGTAATGACTCAAAGTAATTATTTTTACACTCTGTATACTATGAATGTCAGTTTCCTCATCTGTTAAGAGGGCACAGCAACACTTAGCTTGTATAAGAGTTATAAAGATTCCCAAGAAGGATGTACACTGGCTGGAGTGGTGGCTCAAGGATGAAAACACTGCCTTGTAAATAGAAGGACTTGTGTTTGGATCTCAAATCCCACATAATAATGCTGGGCTGAAATGACAGTGGCGTGTACTTCTGGCTCTGGAAGGAGCCTGGAAACACCAGAGCAAAACAAAAAAAGGTAGACCAATCACCCTTAGGCCTCCACAGACACACAGTGCCCTATGATTCACAAATACACGAATATGCATGTAAAAAAAAAGATGCACACAGCACAAAATTCAACATAGTAATCATTCTTTTACTGTGGGCTTCTTTACCTTATTTCTTGTTTTTCTTGCATCAATGCGGTGTCCTTGAATCTATGGTTACCCCTAAGCTCTCTTTCCATTTGAAAAATTTACTGATAGACAATGAAAATATTGAGAGACCTGTGCATGCTCAAAATCCATACCAAATTACCCAAGAGATGGCCATTTCCAAGTCACAGTTGCCAGAAAGGCTTACAAATCTTCATTCACTTTTCTATCACATTTTTTTGGAAAAAAACTTTGAAGATGAGCTAGGCAGTTTCAAGATTGTCTAATAACATCAGTGAGTCTGAAAATTGTTTCTAATATATGGCTAGAAGTACTCCCAAGTTCTGAAGTTTATCTTTTCACATTAGGGCTCAATTTCTGCCAGGAATATCAGCAGTTCACCAACAAAACTCCACGTTGCACAGATATAAGTAGAGTCTCACATGATCATTCAACTAAGACCATCCATGGATGTCTCAAATAAGTTCAAATGTGGGCCCAACCACAGCAAAAAGCTTATCCTTCACATTTGTGTTATCACTTCACAGCTTAGAAAATTCTTTTCACAAATATTAGGTAAAGATTTAAATACATATGTAATTAATTAATGTTAATAATTATTAAGTATATAGAACAGAATAAATATAATTTATTATGGTAAAATAATGCATGCCAATGTAAATAATATAAATCAATATCAATATTTTATAAGAATAGCAGGTGACGCAGATAGACAAAGTCAGAAAACATTAGTTTGTCTGGTTCTTCTTTCCAGTCTCACTTTATAATAGTTGTTTGAGGGGCCAGGGAGATGGCTCAGTACCTGCTTTTCAAGCAAGAGAACTGGAGTTTGGATGCCCCCTTAAACACCAGATGGGTATGGTGGCACACCTGTAATTGCAGCCTTGGAAGGCAAAGACTGGGAATCTCCAGAGCAAGCTGGATACCTAACCTAACCCTATAAACTTTGCAGACACTGTCTCAAAAAGAAAAGGGGACCAGAGAGATGGCTCAGGGTTAAGCCTCTGCCTCACAAGCAGAAGGTCCTTAGTTCAGATCCCCATTCTCATGTAAAAACTGCCAGACCTGTACTTCTGGCCCTGGAAGGCAGAGCCTGGGAAACTCCAGAGCAAATCAAATAGTGGGTAGAAGTAATCCACAGTGATTCCTGAAGACACCCTCAGGCCTCCACAGGCACACACAGTGCCCTCTGATGCACACAGACACACACACAAAGAAATATACATGCACGCACAAAAAGAAAAATGTAGAAGAGTGATTGAGGATGACTTCTAATATCAAGCTTAGATCCTTGCACACATGTATACACATGCATATATACATCCCCACATGCATACATATGCAGTTATGCATACACACATACCTGCTCCCACATTGCACACAAATATTCACTAAAATGGAAAAGAAAAAAAGGAGAAAGACTTCCCTAAATTCTCATACTGTATTGTGTTTACTATTACTTTCTCCTATAGCACCCTACATTTTTATTGTGGGATTGTTTGGTGACTATTTCTATCCTTAATTTGATTATGAGTTTGAAGAAAGCAGGACAATGGTTATTCTTGTTATCTTTGGTACATGTCACCCAGATAAATGGAAAAATCCATGAAAGGAAGAAAAAATTCTTAAAGATTTAGTCTAGCCCATATATAAAGGGTGGCACTGGTACCCAGAACAAAGAAGGAAAATTTCCAATTTTATACCATAGACCATGGTACAGCTGTGCCCAGAACACAGGTTGCCTGACACTCTGTGTGGGGCTGTGTTCAATGAAAAGACTGAAATGGAATGAGAAGAGCTACTAAGATCTTACATTTTTTGGCTCTTTCAAACCATGTAGATCAAATATACCTCTGAGACTTGAACAAAATGGGGCTCTTCCTCAAGAATGTAAACTCCGTGGCAGAAGAAACAGCATCAAACCTAGCTTTCACTGAAGTCATTGATTTATATTACTTGATTCCAAGAGTTCTTTATATGTTAGACAGATTGTCCCTTTGTATGTAATAAGTTCAAACATTTCCACCACCTTATCATTTCCCTTTTCTCTTTTCTTCTAATTTCCTATTCCTGCATATTGTGTATATCTCCTCCTATAATGCAAGCTCTATGAGAGCAGTGATTTTATTGTATTCACAGCTGTATTTCTAAGCCTACTATTGCCTTTACAATAGATTCTCAATATGTATTCGTTGGTAAATTTCTTTAGGTAAGTTTCATTATTCAATTTCTTTGTAATCCCATAAAGTACCTTTTTAGTAGAAACAAATCAACTCCTAAATCAGTGACAAGCTGAGTATTTTTCTTTTACATGTGTAGATGTGGTGTGTGTAGGTTCATGTGAGCATGTGTAGAGAATAGCACTGTGTGTGCCTGGCAGTATATGTGCCTGTGGAGGTCCAAGGGTGACTTTGGGAATCATCCTGGATTACTTGCTTTGTAATTTCCCACGCTCTGTCTTCCAGGGCCATAAGTGCAGGTTACAGGCATTTCTTCCCAGTGTTTTTTATGTGGGATCTGGAGATCCAAACTCGCGTTCTTTTGCTTGCAAGGTAAAGGCATAATCCCCTGAACCATGTCTCCAAGCTCCCAAACTGAGTTTTAGCAAATGATTAGCAAGGCAAAAGATCAAAGGTTTGCTTTACATTTTGATGCTGTCCTTGCAAAGGTATCATCCTTTCTTTTCCTTGATTCAGAGGAAGAACTAAAGAGATGAAAACGGTCTGTGTGTGCTAAGTCCATGATACCAAGAGTAAGTAACTCCATTTCGAATCACTGAACATGCATATATGCATTTTCATTAGAAAGTATAATGCTATAATTTATGAATATACCATGAAATTATTATATCAGGCCTATAATTTTGCTTATTACCTCAAATAAGATGTTTTGAATATTCTTTTAGTTTTACAACTTTGTTGCTGTAATGAATACATGATCCAAAAAATTTAGGGAAAAAGAGGATTTTTATTTCAGATTACAATTTCAGTCACAGACCATACATACCAGAAGTACCAGAGGGAGATGAAGAAATAGCCATGCATATCCATAGCCAAGAGCTGAGGAATACTGCTTTCTAGCTCATTACTGCCAATTAACTTTCTCCATCTTCATCCACTTGCCCAGGAATGGTTCTGTACATTATACCCTGGTTATTCTAAGATCAATCATGCATTAAGACAATCTCTTACAGGCTTGCTCAGAGATCTATCTTAGGCAAATGTTGTTGTAAGTGTGCCTAAAGGCTCAGTTCTGAGGTGTCAAGTTGATGACTGAATCTACCTGTCAAAAATATATAATGCTAATTTTTTTCTTTACAGTTTTAAAACATGTAGTGTATTATTAGCTATATTTTCTACACTCATTTCTTCTAATGCTTTATACCCACTGACTCTCTTCTTCTCATTGGACATCCCTTGACTCCATAATCATCTAAATACCCTGTGTCTATGCGTTTGATTGCTTTAGATTCCACAGATAAAAGAGCGCACGACATGTTTGTTTTTCTTTGTCTGTTGCATTTCATTTAGTATAATGTTCTCCAGTTTTGCACATTTAAATAATGGAGTTTTCTCGTTCTTTAAAGTTGGATAGTAGGAGAATACACTTCATACAAATTCAAGTTTCTTCCCTCCAAATATTTGCAATCAGTTATTTCAAATTGTTTCCTTATCCCTTTCAAAACTATGGCCTGATAAAAAACCTTTTTTTCAAATCGTTTCCTTATCCCATTCAAAACTATGGCCTGATAAAAAACCTTTTTTAAGCTTTTGTTAGGAAACAGATAGGAATGTTCAATAAATCATAACCAAAAGCGTCTAAAGGATTCTGAAAAGGAAGTTGCAGGAGTGGGGAGTAGATTCAATTTTTTTTTCTGCTTTTAAACAGTTCTCTGGATTCCTCTTTTTTCTTTGCAGTGCTCAGGATAGAGCCCAAGGTCTTACACATACTAGACAAATGCACTAATGTCGACCTGCATCCCAGAACTGGAAATCCTACTTTATTTGCTCCATTAAATTTGTCTCGTTAAGAAACTAAGCAAAGGTCAGTTCTAGCAGAGCCCCTGACCTGTGGATAGTATACCGAAAATTACTGTGTTTTCCAATACATAATTGCTCTTGTAAGATGACAGGACAACTAAACAAATTTTGCTGTTTCTTAGCTACTGCCCATATTAGATACTTTTATAGATTTCTGCAAGATTCCTTTCATGAACACATTGTTACAAGGCATATGAATTTTGCTTCCTTCATTTAGTAGCTGTGATGTAAGCTACCTGAACCTCAACTCTGCCTATGAACTAAGGATAATTATCATTTCTTTGTGTCTTTCTCCTAAAACTGTGGTGAGGATGGCATTAAATTATTAAACTATGTAAAGGGATTGAGACAATATCTCACACTCAGAGAATTTTATGAAACTTTTTCATTAATGTAATTGCAGATCAAAATAAAGCTCTTGGCATAGCTAAAGTATTTTCTTGGTTTTTCCAGGACCATAGTCAGTTTGTTGGATAAATCTTTAGGATGTCTTTATTCTAATCTATCTACAAATATACAGAAATACTCTTAGGTGTACCCTGTTATATCAGTAGTTCTTTTATTCACATAAACTCACCATATCCTTTCTTTTTGTTTGTTTCCTTTTTTTGGTGCTTGAGATTGAATTTAGGGCCTTAGGTATGTTAGGCAAGCACTGAGCTGTGATCTCTAACTTTCACATATATACTTTAAGAATTAATGTGGATATTAACATATTGTGGCTCATATTTATGTTAAATTACTATATATTAATACTTTCTTGTATGTTTATTTTCCTCTGGCCCAATCATAGCGCTATGCAGCCTGTACATGGTCACCACAACTTTGCTGAATGAAGTTTATCTGCAGATACTGGGTTAATTATTGACAATTGTCTTGCTGCTATCAATGAAACCTTCATTTTTCATACTCAAGTGTAAAAAATTTCTTCAATCCTGGTTTGAGCGTGTCTTATACATTGTATCAAGCTTTGGGTTTCCTCTCAGAGGAAGCCCAGTGCAATCTTGTGCAGAGCAATCACCGGGGTTGAGGTAGAGTATGTGGACATCCTCTGTCTCTTGCACCATAACTTTGCAAATGTCCTTGGGCTCCTTCAAAGGCTTTTGGAGGGAAGTGGGGTTGAGTGAGCAGGGCAATGAACTCAAAATAGAATTGCCTGTCCAGATACTTATGGAGAAAAAATAGGCTAAGGAAAACTTGGGGACTTTTAGGACTGGAGGTCTTCTTTATTTGCACATGCATTTACTCAAATAACAGTTCTGGGGGAAATATTTTATTCCATGTCTTGAGAAAGTAGAAAGGAATCAGTTCTCTGTTTACAAAGAGACACAGATACATAAAGGCAGTGTAGACACTGGTTTCAATGGACCAAAGAAAAATCTGCAGAGGGACATCATTTTTTTCCTCGTATTTTTAAGCCTAGCTAAAATCTTTTCCAAGAATCTTTCTAATTTCTATCATCTCCTTATACATAGCTCTGTAAAAACCACATATTTTTAATTACTTTCCTGATGGCATTTTGCTACCTTAGTCTAATTATTTGTTACTTTCTGTACAGTAATACAGTTCTTTTCTTACATGCCTATCTCCCTTTGTCTTGTAGCTTGAGAATCCTTGAATCCAAAGTGTTGATTGAATCTCATGGAGATCTAGCTACATGATTGTTGAAGATCACTAGCTAATGAATTTCAGAACTGGGTCTACAACCCTGGGGGCTGGTAATTAGGGTCTAAGACACAAAGAGTCTATTTCAGTGTTCTTTCTACTCCAACACTGAGTGAATAAATGAACATATATACAGTGTAGGTGCCCATCACTGCATACTTACAACCCTTGCTCATTCTTTTAACTCTTTTCTATTGTCTAGTAACATTTTATTTTATTTTTTAATTGGTAACTGAGTTATTTTATTATTGAGAATTTTCTTAAACAAACCAAATGCATTCTTGTCCTTGTCCCATCCCCTCTGCTTCCACTTTCCTCTTTTTGAACCCTCCCTTCCCTTCACCAGTCCCACCATGTCCCTCATAACCTCCTCTTTCTGTAGAATTATGGATCACAGAGCCCGCTTTAGGGTGCCTGTGCTAGTGAGGAACTAGGTCTCTGTGGCTTCCTTCTTAAGTGTAGCCATGATAAATTGCATCTAAAATGGAAATCCTGAGCTTAATGGGAAAAGGTGCCTGTATGCAAATATAACATCCTGAATTGGATCCTCAGATCCTGAATAGTTGGAAGGACCTCCAGAAGTTTTCCTCTGACCTCCACATCTGTACTGTGGCACATGCTTCCTCCATCCCTCTCCTGCTCTCTCCTTCCCCCTTCACAAAAAAAAAAATAGATAAAAAATTTTAGTTGGAATTTGGCAAGTTATAAAACAACATTGGTCTTTACCTCTTGACTCTGGGCTTTGGATAAGATGTGGCCAGTTCTGCTGATATGACTTTTCCTTACATGATGAATTATAATCTGGAACTGTGAGCATGAATAAAAATCCCTTGTTCCTCTAAAAAAAAAAAAGAAATCAGTTGCTCTTTGGTTGCTCTGAGAAATAACTCTAAAAAAGACAAAAGAACAAGAAGAGGTCCTTTTACTTTGGTGCTGGGATACACACATCTATAATCATAACACTTGAGAGGCTGAGGCAGAATGATTGTGTTTTAGACCTATCTGAGCTACATGGCAAAGTTCATACTGTCCTGGGACACAAAGTGAGAACCTATTTTAAAAAATAATAAAAGCAATATAAAATTAAATAGGATCTTCCTTTGTGCTGTTGTTGCTCATTTGGCCCTTCCTAGCATATTTTTGACATGTGGTGAAGAGGAACTCCGTGGAGTTGGTGCCTTTTGCTCTAGTTTAGACACTCTGCATGCATGATATGATATTTTTATCTTTCTCACTCACAACCATCTCTTTCATGGACCATCTATGGTGCCCAACATATATACCATTAGTTACTCTCTTGGTGAAGACGTTGTCAACCTAAGATTTTTGTTTAAAAGCCAATGGACTGGGGTTTAGTATGTGGCTCAGCAATATATGTACTTGCTTAACATATGCAAGAGCCTGGGTTTCAATCTCCAACACCACAAAGAAAAAGAAAAAAAGAAAAAAAAACCACAAGAGTGCTTTAACTGATCGGGCAGAAAAAGAAGTAAGTTGATAATCTCTATGTTATGAGTCAGAAGAATATAGTGTTACGGAATACAGGGCTATGGTATTTCCACTCCAACATGAAGCTCTAGGTACTACTTACTTTTCATAACTTTCATGTTCCTTTCTCATTCTGAAAGTCACAGATAAATTTAGGGGTTTGGCACTGTATTTTTCAACTGCTGTCTTACTTTTTCATTGTGGCCAATGTAGAAAAATAGAAGACCCTAACATACAGATTCAGAACTGAATGTAAATTCTGCCTTCTATGTTATTTCTTTGTTTACTTTTACAAGCCATCTTATTTCCCCTTACCTCAGTTTGTTCACCTATAAATAATAATAATGATATTATCACAACAAATTGTTCTTAAATAAATGTGATCAAGGACATAATGAGTAGTCTAGTAAATATGGATTTTTTCCTTTTCTCTTTCTGTAAATTTCTTGCATACCAGAATGTGGTGTTTTGTCACAGCTATGATAGTAGAGTTTGAGTACATAATCATGTGATTTGTGTAGCTTCACAAGGCAGAATGCATAGAAGGATCTCATACTTGGTTTAGTATTTTGTCTTCATCTTGAATATTTCTTATACAAGTGATCTAACATGCTCATTTTATATGGGATCTTTCAAATTATGTAACTAGTTTTGTGTTTTAGGAGAGAAGTTGGAATTAACAGTGGTTTTATAGGACCAGAAGACATGACAGTGTGAAGAAAAACATGCTGTTTTCAGCAAAAAGCAACCTATATTCCACCTTTGCCACAAATTTGTTTAGTGATGTTGGACATTTCTCCCTCCTTGGCACAATTTCTCAGTTTTGACAATGGGGATTTTCATTAGATAATGTCATACCTCTGATTCCATGGTTACTCTGAGGAAGCCTGCCTGCTTGTTTTCTGCCATCTTGCTCTGTAGCATGGGAAGTCAGTGCCTGTGGAAGTTGGTGGAGAGTGGGTGGGGACAGAGAAGTGGGGACTATTGCTGCATTAGCAACTCCTTTCACAACTGCTATGTTTTGTCATTTTGCACCCAGATTTCCGTTGGCTAACCTCAAGCTTATCTTCCTCATTTCTGTTTCCTCTTCATGACACCAAGGGTCCTCCAAAGCACATGACCTTCCTGCTCACAACATAAAGCCCAGCTCTTACTGGGCTTCTACATTTCGTTTCAGCACCTATGATTGCTCCAAGACCAAAGTGCCATTACGATGGCAGGTATAGTATTCATTTATTCTGTTTTTAGATTATTCTGGGATAGAAGTTGAGGGTTACCTGGATCTGCCCATCCAATTCTCAAATCTTAGGAATTTAGGATCAGGTATGAGACAAGTTAAGTTTCTGATTGTTTTTCTGTCTTAAAACTTGTAATGGTGAATTGAGAGGACTTGGCAATTTCTGCCAAAGAAGGATGATTAAGAGACAGTTATACTGAAGTGAAATGTTCTCTAGATTCAAGAGTTAGGAATGCTGAATAGCAGTTATGGTTTCATCATTTCCCCAATATTTTTCTTTGACTGAGTTCTTCCTACAGTCTGGGACTCAGTATTTGAATGTCTTCTGCAGAAACAGAGAGAGAGAGAGAGAGAGAGAGAGAGAGAGAGAGAGAGAGAGAGAGAGAGAGGTATAACCTTGATGCTGTCTAATTACTTGATCTCCATATCTCTTATTTTGAAGGTTACCAACACTCTGATGAAAAAAAGAGATGAAAGTGATGCTTGAGTATATATTTCTGGACAGTGCTGAACACCCTTGAGAGCTGCTGGTGATCCATGGAGCAGCACTCTCTCAAAGGTATGGCTGAAAGATGACAACTTTCTTTTCTAATCTGTTAATTTACCAGTCAAGTTTCAGAATTAAAAAAGGCTCAAAGAGGGAAAGTTAAGGAGTGAGTGGAAACAGACCATACGGGACAAATAAGAATCTGGTACTTGTCCAAGATCACACAGAAAACCTATGGCAAAAAAGAGTCTGAATTTTCAGGTCAGTGATCTTTTTGCTTTGCTCAAGGAGGAATAAGAAACCAAAAATTAGGAAGTCCCCTGTAACTGACCCAGGTGGCCCTCCTTACATTAGAGGAGTATGGATAACTATGTCTGAGATTTTTTTCTTCAATCCTTTTCCAGATACTTGGTGTACTCTGAGGCTAAGAGACCTCTATGTGTTCACTTAGACCTCTTTCACTTGGCCTATGTACTCTAATTCCCCTTATCAAAACTGACCTAACTTTGGTCTAAATGATGGTAGTAAAAGAAATTTTGCCCTCAAGTGGGGATGAGCAATCATTTTTCTGTTAATATAAAAGACCAACAGTAGAGTTTAAGGACCCTTCAATGATCAAACATATGAAATGCCCATCTCTTTATTTCATGTGTGGCCAATTGTTCTTACCCGAACTTGCCTTTCTTATATGTACTCCACTAGAAAGGTGTGTATTAGAATAGCAAGAGAAGGTATGTAACTGCTCTACATCAAGCTTAGTCACTGACTCAATCCTGGGACAATATAACTTCAATGATATTCAAATTTAGTTTACTAAGAATCTCTAGACCAGTTCATACTTCTCTTCTGGGTACCATGGTGGGGTGGATAAAGTCAGAAAGGGCGTTTAGGACATCGTATATATCTTCAGATTATCTAATGCCTTCTTACTGTGTCCTGTAGGCAATGGACATAATGACAGGAAACAGACTCCAGTTCATTTCCCTTTTGTCCACCACCCTATACGCAAACTCTTTTAATCAGTTCCTTTGGCTTGTTTACACTAGCAGATTCAGTTGCTGAACCAAAAGGTTCCTTAAAGCCTTGGATAAGAAGCTTCAGAAAATTCATCATACTGGTAATCTTACCAGGGATGTCTTCTGTTTCAGTTTCTAGAGAAGTCCAAAGAAAGACCTTTCCAAGCTGTGATTGGCTAGTGGGTGGTAACAGAATCTGTGTTTAATTAAATTCTTTATACCATATATGGTGATTATTAGAGATCCTTTGGCTGACAGCCATATAACTGGGCTGGACTGGGTGGCAGATTGGGAAGTTATGGAGAACAAAGGATACTTTTGATTTTTAGATTAAAGTTACTCTCAGATATCAAACTGGAGGAAGATATTATCCTGATATATTCAACTGGGAGTTGAGAAAGAACACCTAGTATTTTCTTGCTGAACATTTCATAGGCAAGTTTTCCATTCCTACTTATCTTGGCAAATTTGACAATTTTCCTTCCAGTGTTTGATACAGACCACCTATTTTTTTGCAAACTTAAGGAGTTGGGAAGAGCAAGAATTTGATACTGGTAACCTGGAATTTGAGCAACAGGATCTAGATGATGCTACAAAAATGTCAAAGAAGTCCCAGGCCTAGCTCTTCTCCTGGAAGCATCATTAATACCCCGATCGCTGTGAATTCACAATGTCACCTTGCAAAGTACACCACCTATTTTGTTGCTGGGTTTTTCCTGTTTATTGAATCTTGAATGGGTGACAATACATGACCTCTCAGAGTACTTTAGTAGTTGTCATTCTTGAATACTTATGGAAAAACAGGATCATGGTAGATAAAGCTGTGTAAGGCAACAAAATTTGCTGTTTGGATTGTTAGTCAATGGTCAATCATCATTGCTTTCTTTTTGTTAGAATAGTCGTTTATTCCATACTGGGAACCAAGTCCAAGGTTTTATACATGTTAAATAAGTAGTCTGCAACTGAACTTCATTCTAGCCCTTGTTTCTTTTGTTATTTTGTTATTTTAGATTGTGTTGCACTATTTGGCCTAGGCTGCCTTCAGCTTGACATTCTCCATCTCGGTCTCTGTCTCTGAGAGCTGGCATTATAGGCATGTACAGGCATGTGATGCCTGACTACAGCTGCTATTTCTGAGTATTTGTTATATATTGAGTACCGAACTAAGGATCTTATATGTATTGTCACATGTAGCTTTCACAGTGACTTTATGCAATAGTTATTATGTTTATTAAGTGCATTTGTCAGGAAGATGAAACAATTCATTGAATGTTTTCTAGTTAGTTTATGATACAGCCAGGATTTAAACCCATTTTATTTTTTATTTTTAGTGGGAAAGATATTGTTTATATATAAATGTTTCTGTGACAAAAGAAAATAAATACATTTAAATGATTTAACATATGGCCATCTTTATCAAGACATAAGAAGTCATATAACTTTCAAAATAGTATCAAAACAGGGTACTTAAATCTATCTACATGTATAGAGGTATAAATCTTTGCTCGCTTTAAAATACTATGATCCTAAATGAGATGATTGCTTATATTCAGAAGTATGTATTAAGAAACCCCAAAGCATTTTCCTTTGCTTAATTCCTCTTAAATTACATATAAACCACCAGAATGACTGCCTGTTAAATTTTCAATCTTATTTGAAAGTAATACTGTTAAAACATTTTAAATATTTTTCATACAATAAAATTTTCATCTAATCATAATCTTGTTTTTCTGTACTAGTATGCAGGTATTGTCTAATTTTTGATGTTTATCCTAGAAAGGTTGAAAAGTAAAAAAAAAATCACATTTTGTAAATGAGATAAAATTTCACACATTTTCATAATGTCACATTAGTAACCGAGCCACTGAGCCAACCTCAACAATGTAGTCCATGTTTTAAAGGTCCAGAAAGAAGAAATTTCTGTCAAAACCCTGACACCAGAATATGCTGGGATGTGTTAAGCTGCTATAACAACAACCAAAGGGACTGTACAGTAATTATCTAAGCTAAAAAAAAAACAAGGAAAAATTTGTAATTTGGGGGATTACTTTAGAGAACATTTTTTTCCGATAAATCTACAAAGTAGATTTGAGTTGATAAGGGAAATTTTAGCATGCTAGAGGATGAAATTCTTCATAGTAATTTGAAAAAGTATAAGGACATATGAACAAAGCTTAACAATAACAAATGGAAGTAATCTAGGGTTTACTTCAAAAGCATGTGGATAAATGTTAAAAGTTATATGTGCATCAATCCCATTTTTAATTGAAAGTATAGATATGGAGAACATAGTTTGGGAGAATTTGGAAGAAAGAGGAGCGAAGACAGCATCTGAGGTCTAGTCCTTTTTTAAATAAGAAATTCAGGTTGATGAGTAAATTGTCCTGTCTGCTGTATGAAAAAAAAAAAAAAGAAACACTGCAGCTTGGAACCAACCCCTAGAGATACTATAGCTCCAGGACTAGGCCATCAGTCCTAAGATGAGCACTTGGAAATTAGGTTTTGACTTGGAAACTTAGGTCTATTTTTCTTACTTCTCTCTTCTATTATTTTAGATGGTTGCCTCAGCCTCTACAGATTGCATGTAGTTCAGAATATAACTTTACCACTTTTTCTTTCTTTTTCCAGGGTCACATCTTCCATGAAGTTGTTGCTACCCCGTGGCAGACCCTCGCCTGGCCTCTTGCAGTGTCACACTCCGTGTATTTGACAAGCTGAGTTGGACACTCCGTGTGGTAGAGTGTCAGTTTGTCAAATACCCCAAGTGCGGCGCATGCCTAGCAGCTCCGGGCCAGGGACATGACAAATAGACTGCTGGATGGAATGCTTGTTAAATAACAAGTTCTCCCAAATGGTTACCTATTACTTTGATGGAACTAAGGTACTGCATCAGAAGGCACCAGAGGAAAAAAATAAGCAGCTCTGGGAGTTACAATCCCGGGTTGCATCTACACACATGGTGACAGAGATAGCAATGCTATCTTTATTAATTTCTTTCATTTTCCTAACATCCAGAACACCAGAATTCTCATATAAACATTACGGCCTATTGAGAAAATAGGACACAAAGAACACTTTTTTACCTTCTGAGCACATTTTGACCTTGGCTATATCTTCCTTTTTACCCCTGCCTTTCCTCCTTCTTGGAGTACCTTCTCTATCTGTGTTTGTCTGTTTAAACTTCACTGTACTTCTTGGACCCACTAAAGCCCAATTTTTTTTGGCCTAGTGAAACTCAATCTTTGCTTTTTTTCTTCACTCCTTGCCTTGATCCTGGTATGGATCACTTTATTTTGTATTACCCTTCTTTTTGGATTGTTGGTGAGTTTTCCTGGAGTATATTGCTGAATTACCCATTACATTGTAGCATTCTAAAATACAATTTTTGTCTCCCTTATTGTTGCCCAACATTTTGACTATTCAATGAATGTTTAATGACTGATTTATTTAGTTCATTAGATTCAGATATTGGGGTCAGATGTTATGCAGGATTTTGTGGAAAAAAAAACAGCAAACAGCTGCGGATATCCTAATGCTACAGGATATATGAGATTTCTTCCTGAGAAATAAAATGTAGGGCTGGAGTAGGACAAAAAATAGGATCAAAAGATAAATAAATTTTAGAATCAGGTGGTTACCCAGAGTTATGCAGAGGCTTTGTTTAGGAATTTCTCTGAACCATTTCTATTATAATATTGTATATATTAAATCTCCAACACACTACAGAAATGAAGCATTTTCAGAATTTATCTTCTATGTCTAATATTCCACGGAATATAATTTGGGAAAATTTCTTAGAGAAATTTCATCCTTTGCTTGTACTCTGAAGATATTCTATTCTTTTCACTCAATTTTCCCCTAACTGGCCAAACACTTAAATGATGGGTCCAATGCTATCACTCCATTTTTTCTTAGACTATTCTGAAGTCTAACCTCCATAGTTTGGAATCACTTACTAGCTTATTACACATGCAAAAATTTCTGAGTTTGGGAACAAATTCTGAAGAGTTCTGCTGCAATGTGAATTTCTTTTGCTAAAAATGTACAGGTTTGATTTTCAGTCCTTGATCTATCACTGGGGTGCTATATATGACTTTAGACATATTATAATTTCTCTATGGGCTTTATTTCATTATTTGTAAGTTGGGATTGTTAGAATCAGTAATGTCTTGGGTTTTTCAGATGAAAGGCTCTGAGACATTCCTGGAAACTCAGAGTTCCTATGGAGGGGGTTCCCTGAATTTTAGGATTCATTTTACCATGAGAATTTCATGGAAGATTCTCTCCTCAACCCCAACAGTTCCTTTTTTCTATAAGAGTAACATAAATAGGTGCTTTCAAAGCCTGTGTGGTTTGGACACAGAGCTGTTTCATGAAGGAACTGAGATTTCCACTGGGGGTAAGGCAGGTAGTTTCAGAGGCTTGTAAGTATGCTGGGGATTTTGTTCTTTTCACTAATTATGACATATGGCAATAAAGAAAATAGATTTGATCAAGTGAGATTTGGGCAGCACTGGTATTGGTGAAATGTAGAAATTTTCAATGTTAAGTTTTGACTTTGATAATCATCTCCAAGGGAATAAGCCTTTGATGAAACTAAGTTTGACTCCATGGCTGTCCTGAAATGGGAAGTGATAACATGAAGAAAAGTAGGGAAGTTGGTTTAACATGATTGAAAAAACATAATATAAACCACTTTGTAGAGCTTGATCTAAAGTTGTATAAATTTGTGGACACACACACACACACACACACACACACACACACACGCACACACATCCTCCTATTCCTATTCCTGCTTGAGGAGAAAGACTTCATTACTACTATTTTATCCCTAGTGTAAGAAGGAGCTAAGAGCTAGAGAAGTTGACCTATTAAAAATACAATCATGAAACTGCATATAAAAATGCCAAGTGAATATGGTGGTGGCCTGAAATTCTAGTCATGGAAGGTGGAAGTGGGATACGCTAGAACAAAGCAATAACAAGGTAAAGTAGTCCAGGATAATTCCTGATGTCACCCTTGGGCCTCTGCAGACACACAGTGAAGTGCCCCCTTCTACATACAAACATTCACATACCCATATGCATGCACTAAAGAATGCAAACTACCTCAAAGATTTTATGAGTGGAAATTGGAAATCCTTTGTACCTACTTTGGAAGGAAGAGAAACCTGGAAATCTTAGTGAGACCATATCTCAAATACAAAGTAAGAAGGTGTCTATGAATATAGGTTAGTAGTAGAGCGAGTACATACTAGCCATGTCTGAGGACCTGGGTTCCCCACTAGTGCACGCACGCACACACACACACACACACACACACGCACACACACACACAAACACACACACAAACACACTAGGCAGCAGCACAGAAGGAAGGTATGCAATCCATAATCTTAGGAGGCTTTACCATCTTAAGTAGTCTTACCCTAATCTTTATTGGTGTTCCTATAATATCTAAGAGAAAGTCAACACAACTGTTAATATAATAGTATCCCAGACACAGAAAATTAAACACTGTATATACTCCCTAATAGATGGCTCCTAGTACCTAACCACTTAGAGACACTTAAGGATAATTCTCTGTAATACCTACAGTAATTGCAAAGATTATAAAGAGGAGGGATAGGGAAGGAGGGCCACACCAGAAACAAGGAGAGAGGGGACCATGTTACAGCAGAGAAAATAGGCCACCATCAAGGACTGCAAGGGATGACATCCAATACCCATCAGGATGGAGTGAAGGGCATTGCAGGAGCAGCAAAACTGAAAAAAAAATCAACAAACCATAATCCAGAACTTCAGAGACTCTATATCAACCACCTGGAACTAGGCCAGCCTAATCTCTCCCCATCCTGAAGCTCAGGGAAATTTGCGGAAGAGGGGGTGGTAAGATTGTAAGAGCAAAAGGATGGGAGGAGCAATGATATGCAAGATACTCCACACAAGTTAGGGCCAAAGCAATCATAATTGTGTGCAATGTCCAACACACTATTGACCCCACAAAGTCTAGCATTTGCTAAAGGCACTAGGATCCTTGGAGGCAAGGGATTGACAGCCGCAGTAGTCTTCTTATGCTTAACAGGAACACAGGAAAGGGTTCAGGAAAATGCCCCTGGGTCCTTGCACCTCATCGGAGAGGAGGACCCAGAGGAGAGTTTGGCATGCACATTAAAGGATGCTCCGGGGATGGGAGGGGGAGGTACTGGGGGAGGGGGAGAAGGGGTGGGGGGTTGGAGGGAGGGAGGGAACCAGTGTACCTGTTAAGTTTGTATGAGTGGAAATAAAAATAAATTTAAAAAATAATATAATAAATATAATAATATAATAAATATAATAATATAATAAATATAATATAATATAATTAATGTAATTAATATATTTAATATAATATAATATAATATAATATAATATAATATAATATAATTAATATAATATAATAGGTATTAGCAACAAAAGAATAGGAGAGCACTAGTCTCACAGTATAGGAGCAGAGCTGTCTAGTCCTGAAGAAAAAGAAGTAATCTTGGATGTAGATTGTCTCCAGTTGGCAAGACTTAGCTTCCTCTGATCTTCTGATAGTACCTGGGGTATGGTGAGGAAATGCTATAGGCATTTCTCTGATATTTGGGGGAGGAACTGTAAAAACCATAGGTAGAAATACTAGAAGGATTCAAGGCCAAATCCAGAAGTTTTGAGGTGTGTATGGCAAAACCAATCTTTCTTAGGGGTCTCAGCACCTGCAGGGGACATACTTTTGACTGTCTGAGGAGAGAGGAAGCATGAAAGAAGGTATATAAAGGCAAGAACTTAGCAGTAAATTGTATCAGTAGACCTTGAGTTAGTGGGGTATTTTCAGTAGATGCTGTTGTCTTCTGTATTCACAGTCTCATAATCTGGGAAAACTGTGTGCAGCAGGCAGTTAGAATCACCATTGATCTGAGTGATGATCTGGTACTCCTAGCTTAGGCAGGGATCTTCAGAGTAGTAGTTGCTCGGAGCCCTAGAAGCTGGCTCATCATTGGAGTAGCCACTTGTGAAGATGGTCACTCTTATGGTTTCTCCAGAATTTCTGGTCTCCCTTCATGTGACTTATGGTGGCCACTAACCATGAGAAAGATTTGGGGTCTTAGACCTTTGTCACCCAGTATCCTAAATTTTAATGAATTGATTCTTAGATGCTTGCTAGATGGGGATTAAGGGAGCAGAATCCTGGAATACCTAAATAATCTAATGTGTCCAGTGAGCCAGAGAAGAGGCCAGGATGTGTCTCAGAGAGGGAAGAAAGTTTTTTAGGCCCTTAGCACTCTAGCTTTAAAACAAGCTCGATGCCATATACTCCCTTCTCTGCCAATAAACAACAGAGCTGAAGGCAGGGAATGGTTGATAATGTAGAAAAGGAGAAAAAAGCTTACCTGCTCACATCATAGGCATGCCCAAGAAAAGAAGAAAGTATCAGGTCAGAAATTTCTATGACTAGTAGACTGGTACCATCTTGGCACCAGTGTAAAGGTAAGGAAGGAGATGACAGGAGAATTCAATGTCTCTGCAATACACTGGGAGGTATTAGAATGAGTTGAGTTGCAATATAGGGATGCAGATGTATTAAAAAGTAAATATGCTTGCTCATTGTCCTTTTTGGCATTTCTGGCCAAGGATATCAGACTGGAGTTGTTGCTTGGTGTGGGTGAGGGTAAAGCACTGAAACCGAACCTATTTTCCACCCAGGATTCTCACCAAATTTCAGAAAGTACTTGTGGAAAATTTGATTGTGGTTTAGGCCATAGACTAGAAAGAAAGGGCTGGATTAGTTTGATGCTAGGAACCATGGCCCAAGCCACTTTCAAGTGCATTTCCACCTACTAAAGAGTGGCTCTTAATTAGGAAACCACTGCCCTCTCGTGCTTGTAAAGGAGAACTGCTCTTCATTACACATTGGTTTATATGGTTAGTTTGGGACAAAGATGAGTATTTCTTGGTATTGCTTTGTAGGTGTTTTTAGACGTCTTTCAGTGGAGACTATGTTACTGGAATTGTATATACTAAATTACAAGAAAGTAAACAATGTTTCTTATTTATAGAGACCCACATTCCGCCCCCCCCCCCCCGCCATTGTATTGGAATCTCCTGTACTACAGAATGTGTCTTTTTCATCTTTGCATGTTCAATGTCTGGTATATAATAGGTGCACAGAAACAACATGCTAAATTGAGTTGATGGATTGAGGTTTTTGTCTCCCTTAAAGAGAAATAGAAAACAAAATTCTGGGAAGGCCAACTAAGAAAGGATAAATCATAAAGACATGATATATAAGCTTTATTTGCATGTTTGACTTCACTGAATGGAATGAGAATAGGTAAGAGGGAATAGTGTATTTTAAGAAGATAAGGTAACTATGGAACATTTGACTCTCATAGGACATTTATATCAACCTGCACATAGGGCTTTGGAACATCACAGAAAAGAGGGTGGAAAGACTGTAAGAACCAGAGGGTGGAGAGGGTTATTGCCACATAGTGCTTAATGAACATGGTAGAACTGTTGCACCCATGAAGTTACTGAAGCTGTGTTTACCTTCATATGACCTGAGTAAGATTGGGACTATCATCATTTCATCATGGAAAGGTGAGACCTCACTAAGCACCACCCCTCTTCGAGGAACTATTGCGAGGTAATGCTGGCTGCATTAATGGAAACTACTTTCTTTAGTGACACACTCCTGATGTATCAAATCATATCCCCAAAGACCTGAAAGTAGCAGAGGGAGAATTGTTGAGAAGAAGAAAGTTTGCAATTGGAGAAGGAAGGGAGACAAGATGGGATAATATGGGGTGGAAATGAATTAAATTCAATGTATTTATGTCTGAAACTGTTAAAGAAAAAATTAAGAAAAAAGTTAGACAAAACTAAAAAATAGCCTAATCTCACCCCATCCTAAAGCTCAGGGAAATTTGCGGAAAAGGGGCAGTAAGATTGTGAGAGGTGGCTCAGGGGTTAAACCTCTGCCTTGCAGGCAGAAGGTCCTGAGTTCGGATCCTAGACCCCACGTATAGACGCCGGATGGAAGCGGGGGCGGCCTGCGTTTCCGGTCCTGATAGGGCGAAGCCTGTGAAACCCGGGGCAGTAAACAAGGAGGAGGTGGAGGTGTCCATGGTGGTTCCGGAATTCGTCTGTGGTTCTACACACACATATATGCATACACGCACATACATACACACACGCACACACATGCATACACGCACAATTGAATAAATAATTTAAAAAAGAGCCTAAAGATGGGGAGGAGCAACGACAAGCAAGATACTTCACACGAGTTAGTGCCGAAGTAATCATAATAGGACTTTGCATGACCTGCGCAATGACCAATATATCATTGACCCCCCAAAGTCTAGCATGGATCACAGGCACTAGGATCCTTGTAAGCAAGGGATTAACAGTCACAATAGTGTTCCTATACTAAAGGGGAACACAAAAAAGAGCTCTAAGTAATGCCACTGAATCCTTACACCTCATCAGAGAGGAGAACCCAGAGGGAATTTTAACATGCACACTAAAGGATGCTCCAGAATGGGGGTGGGGAAGGGAGCACTGGGAGGAAGGGAGGGAGGGAGGAAAGGAAGGGGAAAAGGGGGGAGAGAGCAAAAGGGTTGAGGGAGGGGTGGAGGGAGAGAGGTAATGGAGTACTTATCAACTTTGTATGAGTGGAAGAAATAAACAAATCTAAAGAAAAAGACTACAGCTACAACTCAGAGGTTTTTGAAAAGAATGCTATACTTATTACCTTGAGCTATAATAGAATCATGGAGCATTTTACTTCTTTGGATAAAGATATTCATGACAGAAAACAGACTGTAAGTGGGAGATGTTATGAAGAAACAGAGGTAATGCTGGGCAAAATGTTTAGTGCAGTAGGCACTGAACTTTTTTCTTTTTTCTTTTTTTTTAATACATTTTTTATTATTTCCGCTCATACAAACTTAATAGGTAGACCAGTTCCCTCCCCCCCAACTCCCTGCTCCCCCTCCCTTCCCTCCCCATCCCCCATTGCCTCCCCCTCAATTCCCAGAGAGTCCTTTATTGTGTATGCCTAACTCTCCTCTGGGTCCTCCTCTCCGATGACGTACAAGGACCCAGTGGCATTTCCCTGAACCCTTTCTCATGTTCTCCTTAAGCATAGGAACACTACTGTGGATGTCAATCCCTTGCCTCCAAGGATCTTGGTGCCTTTAGCTGATGCTAGACTTTGTGAGGTCAATAGTATGTTGGACATTGCGCAGGGCATGCAAAGTCCAATTATGATTGCTTCAGCCCTAACTAATGTGGAGAATCTTGCAAATCATTGCTCCTCCCTTCCTTTTGCTCTTACAATCTTACCTCCCCCTCTTCCGCAAATGTCCCTGAGCTTCAGGATGGGGAGAGATTAGGCTGGCCTAGTTCTATGTGGTTGATATAGAGTCTCTGAAGTTCTGGATTGTGGTTTGTTGATGTTCTTTTGCAGGTTTGCTGCACCAGCAATGCCCTTCACTCCATCGTGATGGGCACTGTATGTCACCCCCTGGTCAGAGACAAAAAGCTGTTAAACTGGAGTCTTGTTATAATAGCACATTCAAGGGTAGATGTAATAAAAGTAGGAAACCTCAGTGAGGGAGGGATCAATCACCCATTTGCAAAATGATTACTTTTTATCTGCCAGACTATATGCCCTCCCCTTCTGGAGAGATCATACCCCCTCAGTTGTACATGATCAGGAATGAATGTCTGTGAACTTAACCAGATGTCACATTACTTACTTGCATTCCTTGATGGAGGCCTATTTTCTCTGCTGTAACATGGTCCCCTCTCTCCTTGTTTCTGGTGTGGCCCTCCAACCCCATCCCTCCTGTTCATAGTCCTTGCAATTACTGTATTACATAGGTTTACCTTTGAGTGTCTCAATGTGGGCTGGGTGAGTTTGGTACTAGGAGCCACCTACTAGGGCATACATACGGCACTTAATTTTCTGGGTTTGGGATACTTCACTTAATATAATTGTTTCTAATGACATCCATTTCCCAGCAAATTCCAGTAATTCATCATTTTTGATGGCTGAGTAGTACTCCATTGTATAGATGTACCACTGTTTCCTTATCCACTCGTCAACTGTTGGACATTTAGGTTGATTCCATGACTTTGCTATTGTAAACAGTGCTGCTATGAACATGGTTGTGCTTGTGCTATTGAGGTGAACCTCTGCTGCATGAGGGGTTATTCCCAAAAGTGGGATAGCAGGGTCATATGGCATTTCAATCTTTAATTTCTTTAAGAATCTCCAGACGGCTCGCCAGAGTGGCTGTATGAGCCTGCATTCCCACCAGCAGTGTAGGAGAGTTCCCCTCTCTCCACATCCTCTCCAGCATTTGTTGTTGTTTTTTGTGGATTTTTGCCATCCTGACTGGGGTAAGATGATATGAACTTTTTTCTTAGAAACAAATATTTTATCTTTTCTTTCGTCCTCTGTTTTCCATACTGCTAAATAGCTCTTACAGTTTATCATGCTACTTCCCTAATCAAAATAACAAGGTGACTTTTAATGTCTTTGTAAAGTCCAGTGAAGAAAGTCTTTACATTGGAATTCAAAACCTTCTATAAGAAATGAACCTTCATTCTCCCTCATATTTCGCTATTGATGGGCTATATGAATTTTCCTTACTGAAAACTCATTTGTCTTTTAGGACTTTATGCTTTTGCTTATGTAGTTCTATTTTCCTAAAATACTGTCTCCACATATTGCTTTCATCCTGCAAGATTTGGTCCAAATTTCACCTTCTGAATTTATTATTGTTATTATTCTAGCTCTAACTGACTCTCTCTTCTTTCTTTAGGTTTTGAGTTAAGCTTTCTGCTATTTGTTGTTACTGATAAATTCTATATTTGAACTTTGAAATCCTTATATAAATGGTAAGCAATTTGCAAACTTCTTATAAGGTGATTCATTGTAAGGATGGCTGTATTGGCTAAGTACTGAGGATTCTTGTTTGCATATCTTTAAGTTTATGTCATCATTAACATGAACAGCAAACATCTGTTTCTCTTATCTCTGTTCTCATTCCAAAGCTAAACTTGGAGTTCATGGAAATAAGTGTCTCATACAGAGTGTAGGCAAATGTACTGCCAGAAATAATGAATGAGCAAAAGCCAATCATTCATGTTCATCACTTACCCTGTTGGAAAGTCTTGTGGCAAGGCATAATATGAGCCACAGCAACAACAATCATGAAGCACAAAGAAAGATGAGGATAGCAACAAAGATGGGCAGGGCCTTTCCTGAAGGACAAAATGAAATCGAGTAACATTTGGTTAAAAATAAAATCAGAGACCAGCAGGATAGCTCAGTGGGTTAAGGCACCTGATCACAAACCTGGTGACCTAAGTCTGATCCCTTTAAGTTTGATCTACATGTAGATATCCAATTTTCCCAACACCACTTTGTTGAAGATGCTACCCTTTCCTCAGTGTATATGTTTGGCATCGTTGTCAAAAATCAAGTGGCTACAAGGCTATAGAAGAGCAGTGAGGAGGACAACAATGGCCAGCCATAATGCAAAGTACAGATGACCCAGCAAGGATCATCCAAGATCAGGTCAACCTAATCTTTCCTATCTTGAGGCTTTGGCAACTTCACAGAAGAGGGGGCAGTGAGACTATAAGAACCAAAAGATGTGAAGGTTCACAATTGGACAAGACATTCCTTTCAAGGCAGGACTGCTGAATCCAGGAACTCACTGCAGTGAGACTTGTCCTTACCAGACTTGCATAAAGACTGACCTGCCAACATGCCTCCCATAGGCTGTGGAGGAACTCAAGAGAGATGAACATACAGAGGAAACCTTGGGGATTAGAGCTGGATGGATGAAGGGAAATGTCTCTGTCAGTTGAATAATGTGAATAGAGGCAACTTGGTATGTCACAGAGGCCTGAGCTTCAGAAGAGTAGATAAGCCAGAGAGATCACTGAGATCCATAGAAGTGGACAGGCAGGAGGGTGGGAGGGAGTGAGATTAATTGATGAAGGGAAAGGAGGGAGGATAGAGGGAAGCAAGGAGAAGTACTCAATATGCTTGCAAAACTAGAAAAGTAAAAAAATTAAATATTAAAAAAAGATATGTATACCAAAAGTTCCAAAATTTATGTGTTAGAAAGAATTAAGTTTACATGTAGAATTAAGATTGATAGTTACCTGTTGTGATAGGGAGATTACCTCAATTTTTGGGATGGATTTAATGTAACTTTAAGGATCAATTTAAAAGCTAAATTTGGGGAAATTCTGACTATAATTTCGTCAAACAGATTTTCAAAGTCTTTTAAACTTTATTTCAATTCCTTCTACATCACAGATCTTAGGGTTGGTTTCTTGAATGTATCCTAGAATTTGTGGATGTTTTAGTCACTTTTATAATTGTTTTCTTATTATATGTCTGTATACATTATTGCCTTGAAGTTATTCTCCATTCTGGAAATTCATTTTGCTTGGTTTTTACCAGTCGATAATATTTTTTCTTCTTCTTTTTTTAATTTTGAGTGTGTGTGTGTGTGTGTGTGTGTGTGCGCGCGCGCGCGCGTGCACGCATGCATATTAGAAGGAACTGTGTGTCCCTGTGGAGGACGAAGCGTGACTTTGGGAATCATCCTGGATTGCTTCTACCTCCTTTTTGCTTTACTCTAGGATTTCCCAGGCTACGCCCACCAGGACTGGAAATGCAAGCTGCTGCTGTTTCTATCTGTTGTTCTCACATGGGACCTGGGATCTGAACTCAGGACCTTCTGCTTGAGTGGCAGAGTCTTAATGCCTGAACCATCTCTCCAGATCCCCTTTTAAAATTTGAATCACTGATAGTTTAATTGCCTAACATGATTGAAGCCATAGTTTCAATCATTAGTATCATAAAAAGGAAATCCACCTTCAAAAATACAAAGCTAGAGGATAATCATTAAACCATTTCACATCAACTCATCAAAAGAGTACTTGATAAGGAATTAGAACTTTCCTGCTATATCAATATTTGCCACTTTTTTTGCAGAACTATAAAATGATCTGGAGAATTCCGGTGTATGGTTTGTGACAGCCTAGATAGTAATAGAGAGATTGGGGTTTAAGGGAACACCTAATTATCAGCTGGCAGGAAAACAATTCATTATTTTTGCAATCAATTTAATTGTGTCATTCCATATTTGCTGACTGTCAGTTTGAAGTGAAATACCAAATATCTATCTTCTGTTTGGAATTTCAATCCTGGAGACCCTGACCTGGGAATCTTTGAGTGTGTGTGTGTGCGTGTGTGTGTGTGTGTGTGTGTGTGTGTGTGTGTGTGTGTGTGTGTTATGTCTGTGTGTGTTAGGGTGTTAGACTATAAAAAGAAGTTTCTTGGAAGCTCAGGATTCAGTACATGAAGACCCAGTGGGGAAAAATACCTTATGAAGTTGCTAATGTTGGGGGAATTGTTGGTATAATTCTATGTGATAATGTAGTCTCCCTCTAAGCCTTACAGCCCCAAATTGCCTATATTCTATCATTTCTTGGCAAGTATGTGTTTCCATATAGTCATAATCTTCATCTCTGTTCAAGTCTCTGATACCCTGTCCAAAGTCTTACATTCTTCCAAGAAGGAAGCAAATATTATACATTATTTATAATGCAGCATTAAAACATGTACTGCATTTACTTTTTTGAAAATTACTTACATTTTGAAAGCTTGGTTGACTAAAAGTACTGTCAAACTTAGAATTATACTGTGAATGAAATTAGAGTCACTGTGGAGCCTACTAAGTAGGGTGATTTTGGAAGCAATTGAACTTTTCTACAGGGCTTTGTATCATTCACTTGTAAATCATGATCTTCACCAGCTAGAAATCAATGCAAACTTCAACCTAATAGAACATACTATTATCAAGTCATCGGTCTAGTGAAATAAGAACAAAGCTGCAATTCCCTTTTTTTTAATACATTTTTTATTATTTCCGCTCATACAAACTTAATAGGTAGACCAGTTCCCTCCCTCCCTCCTCCTTCCCCCAAACCCCCTGTTCCCCCTTCCCTCCCTCCCCATCCCCCAATGCCTCCCCCCCAATTCCCAGAGAGTCCTTTATTGTGTATGCCTAACTCTTCTCTGGGTCCTCCTCTCCGATGAGGTACAAGGACCCAGTAGCATTTCCCTGAACCCTTTCTCGTGTTCCCCTTAAGCATAGGAACACTACTGTGGATGTCAATCCCTTGCCTCCAAGGATCTTGGTGCCTTTAGCCGATGTTAGACTTTGTGAGGTCAATAGGGTGATGGACATGGCGCAGGGCATGCAAAGTCCTATTATGATTGCTTCAGCCCTAACTAGTGTGGAGACTCTTCAAATCATTGCTCCCCCCATCCTTTTGCTCTTACAATCTTACCTCCCCCTCTTCCGCAAATGTCCCTGAGCTTCAGGATGGGGGGAGATTAGGCTGGCTTAGTTCTATGTGGATGATATAGAGTCTCTGAAGTTCTGGATTGTGGTTTGTTGATGTTCTTTTGCAGGTTTGCTGCTCCTGCAATGCCCTTCACTCCATCGTGATGGGCACTGTATGTCACCCCCTGGTCAGAGACAAAAAAACTGTTAAACTGGAGTCTTGTTATAATAGCACATTCAAGGGTAGATGTAATAAAAGCAGGAAACCTCGGTGAGGGAGGGGTCAGTCATCCATTTGCAAAATGATCATTTTTCATCTGCCAGACTATATGTCCTCCCCTTCTGGTGAGATCATACCCCCTCAGTTGTACATGATCAGGAACGAACGTCTGTGAACTTAACCAGGTGTCACATTACTTACTTGCATTCCTTGGAGGCCTATTTTCTTTGCTGTAACATGGTCCCCTCTCTCCTTGTGTCTGGTGTGGCCCTCCAACCCCGTCCCTCCTGTTCATAGTCCTTGCAATTACTGTATTACATAGGTTTACCTTTGAGTGTCTCAATGTGGGCTGGGTGAGTTTGGTACTAGGAGCCACCTACTAGGGCATACATACGGTGCTTAACTTTCTGGGTTTGGGATACTTCGCTTAATATAATCGTTTCTAATGACATCCATTTCCCAGCAAATTCCAGTAATTCATCATTTTTGATGGCTGAGTAGTACTCCACTGTATAGCTGTACCACGTTTTCCTTATCCACTCGTCAACTATTGGACATTTAGGTTGATTCCATGACTTTGCTATTGTAAACAGTGCTGCTATGAACATGTTCATGCTTGTGCTATCAAGGCGAACCTCTGCTGCATGGGGGTTATTCCCAAAAGTGGAATAGCAGGGTCATATGGCATTTCAATATTTAATTTCATTAAGAATTTCCAGATGGCTCACCATAATGGCTGTATGAGCCTGCATTCCCACCAGCAATGCAGCAGAGTTCCCCTCTCTCCACATCCTCTCCAGCACTTGTCATTGTTTGTATTGTGGATTTTTGCCATCCTGAGTGGGGTGAGATGATATCTCAGGGAGGTTTTGATTTGCATTTCCCCGATGGCTAAAGAAGTGGAGCATTTTTTAAGATATTTGTTAGACATTTTAATTTCATCTCTGGTAAAATTTCTTTTAAGTTCCAGGGCCCATTTTTTAATTGGGCCGTTGGTTTCCTTGGTGTTTAATTTTCTAAGTTCTTTGTACACTCTGGACAGTAGAGCTCTATCAGATATGTGGTTAGTGAAGATTTTCTCCCATTCTGTGGGTTGCCTTTGATCTCCTGTGACAATCTCTTTATCTGAACAGAAGCTCTTTAATTTCACAAGATCCCAACTGTTGAGAGTTGGTAGCAGTGACTGTGCCATTGGATGTCTGTTTAGGAAATGTTGGCCTAGCCCAATCAGCTCAAGAGAGTTCCCTATCCGTTCAGTTATGATTTTTATAGTCTCTGGCCTGATATCAAGGTCCTTGATCCATTTGGAATTAAGTCTTGTACATGGTGACAAGTACGGGTCCAGCTTTAATCTTCTGCATGTGGAGATCCAGTTTTGCCAGCACCATTTGTTGAAGATGCTGTTCTTTTTCCATTGGATTCTTTGGGCCCCTTTGTCAAAGACCAAATGGCTGTATTTTTATGGGCTTATATCTGGGTCTTCAATCCTTATCCATTGATCTGTGTGTCTATTTTGGAGCCAGTACCAGGCTGTTTTTATAACTATGGCTTTGTAGTATAGACTAAGGTTTGGTATGGTAATACCTCCAGCAGTGTTTTTGTTACTCAGGATTGTTTTTGCTATCCTGGGTCTTTTGTGCCTCGATATGAATTTTGAGATTATTTGGTCAACTTCTTTAAAGAATTGCTTTGGGATTTTAATTGGTATAGCATTGAATTTGTATATCGCCTTTGGTAGGATGGTCATTTTTACGATGTTGATTCTGCCAATCCAGGAAAAATTCTGGTGTCTTCTGTAATTTCTTTCTTTAGGGTTTTAAAGTTTTCATTGTAAAGGTCTTTTACCTCCTTGGTTAGGTTTATACCAAGGTATTTCATTTTTTTAGGGGCTATAGTGAATGGGATTGTTTCTCTCAGGGCTTTTTCACTTCTTTCATTCTGGGCATATAGGAAGGCCTCTGATTTTTGCACATTTATTTTGTATCCTGCCACCCTGCTGAACTTCTCAATTAGTTCCAGGAGCTTCCTGGTGGAGTTTTTGGGATCCCTCAGGTATAAGATAATGTCATCTGCAAGTAGGGATAGCTTGACTTCTTCCTTGCTGATTTGAATCCCTCTTATGTCCCTTTCTTGTCTTATGGCTTCAGCTAAGACTTCAAGTACAATATTGAATAGAAGTGGTGACAGTGGACAGCCTTGTCTAGTTCCTGATTGAAGTGGGAATGCTTCCAATTGTTCCCCAGTGAGCATATTCCTTGCTGTGGGCTTGTTGTATACAGCTTTTATTATATTGATAAAGGTTCCTTCTATTCCTACTGTCTTTAGCGTTTGGATCATAAAAGGCTGTTGGATCTTGTCAAAAGCTTTTTCTGCGTCTATCGAGAGTATCATGTGGTCTTGGACTTTGGACTGGTTTACATGATGAATTACATTTATTGATTTGCGTATGTTGAACCAACCTTGTGTGCTGGGGATGAAGCCTACTTGGTCCCTGTGAATGATCTTTTTGATATGTTTTTGAATCCGATTTGCTAAGACTTTGTTGAGAATCTTTGCGTCTGTGTTCATCAGAGAGATTGGCCTATAGTTTTCTTTTTTAAGTGAATCTTCATTAGGTTTTGGGATTAAAACGATATTAGCTTCATAGAAGGAATTTGGTAGTGTTCCTTCCTTTGCTATTTGATGGAACAATTTAAGGAATATTGGTGTTATTGACTCCTTAAATGTCTGGTAGAACTCTGTGCTGAATCCATCTGGTCCAGGACATTTTTTGGTGGGAAGATTCAAGATTACTTCCTCAATTTCCTTATATGTTATAGGACTATTTAAATAATTCACAACTTCCTGATTCAATTTAGGTAAGTTGTGTTTACTTAGAAATTCATCCATCTCTTTTGTGTTGTCAAACTTCACAGAGTATAATTTTTTGAAATATGATGTTATAATTCTCTGGATTTCTTGGGTATCACTAGTGATAACTTCATGTTCATTTCTGATTTTGTTAATTTGGGTTTTCTCTCTCCTGCTTTTGATTAATTTAGCTAGGGGTGTATCAATCTTCTTGATTCTTTCAAAGAACCAGCTTTTTGACTGGTTGATTTTTTTCTATCGTTTTCTTAATCTCGATTTCAGATATTTCTCCCCTTATTTTGCTAATCTCCTCTCTTCTACTACTTTTGGCATCAGATTGCTCTAGTTTCTTTAAAGCTTTAAGCTGCATTGTTAAGTTGTTTATTTCTGATGTTTCCATTTTTTTGATATAGGTATTAAGAGCTATGAACTTACCTCTTAGAACAGCTTTCATTGTGTCCCAGAGATTTTGGTAAGTTGTATTTTCGTTATCATTCACTTTCAGGAAATCTTGAATTTCCTTTTTAATTTCTTCCTGAATCCAGTTCTCATTCAGCATCATATTGTTAAGTTTCCAGGAGTTAGTGTATTTTCTCTTGTTTGTTGTGTTGTGGATGTCCAACTTTAGGCCGTGGTGGTCTGACAGGGCACAGGTTAGAATTTCAATTTTTTTGTATATGTGTAGATTCGTTTTGTGGCCCAGTATGTGATCTATTTTGGAGAACGTTCCGTGTGCTGCTGAGAAAAATGTGTATTCTTTGGTGCGTGTGTGAAAAGTTCGATAGAGATCTGTAAGGTCCATTTCTTTAAGGGTTTGATTAAGTTGCAAAGTGTCTCTGTTAAGCTTTTGACCTGTTGATCTATCCCATGTTGAGAGGGCTGTGTTGAAGTCCCCAAGAATTATCATTTGGGGGTTGATTTCTTGCTTTAGACGCTGTAGGATTTCTTAATGAATGTGGAGGGGCCCGTATTGGGTGCATATATGTTCAGGATTGTGAAGTCTTCCTGGTGAATTGTACCTGTGACTAAAATGTAGTATCCATCCGTGTCTCTTATAATTTTCTTTGGTTTGAAGTCCACTTTGTCTGATATCATAATTGCTACCCCTGCCTGTTTTCTGCTTCCATTAGCTTGTAGAATTGTTGACCAGCCTTTTATTTTAGAGCGTGCCTATCTTTTGTGGTGAGATGGGTTTCCTGCAGGCAGCAGATTGATGGATTGTGATTTTTAATCCAAGTTTGTAATCTGTGTCTCTTGATTGGTGAGTTAATTCCATTAACATTTAGTGTTATAATGGTGAAACTATTTTTGATTCCAGACATTTATTATGTTTAGTAGTTTTTATAAGTATATTGCTTCGCTTTTAATGGTGTTATACTTGCCTTCTGCTCTCCTGGATATGTCTGTTTTTTTCTTCACGCTTGAGTATCATTTCTACCATTTTTTGAAGGCCTGGTTTGGTGTACATGTATCCCTTCAAGTTGTCTTGGTGCTGGAAGATTTTTCTTTCTCCCTCAATCATGACTGATAGTTTTGCAGGGTAAATCAGCCTGGGTTGACATTTTTGCTCATTCAATACTTGAAGTATGTCTCTCCAAGCTCTTCTTGCTTTTAGTGTTTCCATTGCGAAGTCATTTGTTATTTTAATAGGTTTACCTTTAAAAGTGACTTGTTTTTTCTCCCTTGAAGCTCTCAGCACCAGTTCTTTGTCTTGAATGTGGAGTGTTTTGACTACTATTTGCAGTGGGGAGCTTCTGTTTTGGTCATATCTGTTTGGGGTGCAGAATGCCTCTTGTATATGGGTGGGCCTCTCTTTTTTTAGATGAGGAAAGTTTTCCTTGATGATCGTTTGAAAAATTTCCTCAGGGGTGGTATTTTGAGATTCTTGCTCTGGTATTCCATGAATACGCATGTTGGGCTTCTTCAGGGTGTCCCATATCTCCTGGATATTTCTCTCAAGCATCTTTTTGGCTTTAACAATCTCTTCCATTGAGCTGGTTAATACTCCCACTTTATCTTCAAGATCTGAAATTCTGTTTTCTGCTTTGTTAGTTCTGCTGATAAGACTCTCTGTGGAGTTCTGGGTTGAAGATAACTTGTCTTTTAGCTCAGGTTTAAACTCTGCTTGAGTCTGCTTTAACTGCTCTATGCCAGTTTTTGTTTCTTGCACTGTTTTTCTCACCTCCTCCAAGTGTCTGTTGTGTTCCTCCTCAAAGTGATTGATTCGATTATTTAATTCCTCCCTGATTTCCTCTTTCATAGTATTGAACATGGTAATGATCATATTTTGAAGGTGTTATCCTGGGTCAGGCTTTCTTGGCCATTTTCCATGGGTTTGTTCTGGTTGGAGTCTAACATTATGGGATTAATTCCTTCAGTGGGAGATTTGTTTACTTGAGTGTGGTTTCTCATGGATTTGCACTTAGACTTTGGCATTGTCGTGTTAACTCTTAAGATCTTCTTTTAATTTCTGTGCGTTTTTCACTAAACTGAATTATTTGGCCTGGGGCTCTGGGGGCAGGTGGGGACCGAGCTTACCTGGGTCAAGGTGCGGTGAGGCCCGGCTGGACAGTGCGCGCGCATCCCGGGCGGCGGAGTGGAGGGGAAGGGGGGATGGGGCATCGGCGGGGCGCTATTTAAACCCGGGGTGCCCAAGGACGGGGCCGGGCGCAGAGGGGGTGCCCTCTCCTCCTCCTAGGCCCTGCATGCGCAGCTCTGGCTGGATGGTGGGAGGAGCTGGGTCCACTCGGGCGGCCTGGGGCGACTCTGTTTTATTTTCATTTTTTAGGAGAATAAGGGTGATTCTGCACTGAGAAATTTTTGTCAAAAAGTGGCACACAGGGGCTGGAGAGATGGTTCCAGAGCTGACTCTGTGTCTCAAGCAGAAGGTCCTGAGTTTGGAACTCAGGTCCCACATAAAAAATCAACAGGCAGAAATGGTGGTGGCCTGCACTCCTGGCCCTAGTGGGTGGAACCTGGGAAACCTCAGAGCAAATCAAGGAGATAGAATCAATTCAGGATGATTCCCAAAGTCACCACTGGGCCTCCATAAAGACCTACAGTGCCCTCTGTTACACACGCGCGCACACACACACACACACACACTAAATAAATAAATAAATAAATAAATATATAATAAAAAAAGTTTAAAAAAATGACAAGCAGCTCTCTGAATGCCAAGTAACTGGTAAAGGAAAAACATCTGAGCTTGAGCAGAAAACCCAAGAACATGCATTTCATCGACAGACATTTAATGTTCTTGCTTGTATTTTTTTTCTTCTTTCCAGACAATCTAAGCAAGCAATGCTCACTGCCAAACACTAATTTTTTTCATTTATTTAATTAATGTTACATACTTGTATTAGTTACTCTCGTGTGTTATGTGAGAGAACATCCAAAGTCAAGCAATTTAAAGGAAAAAAAGAAGATTTATTCAGGTTATGGTTCCAGAAGGGAGATACAGCCTTCCTTTCATGGCAGAAGGGCAGCATGGTTAGCTGGCAGAAGCTCCAAGAGGTCTAGATCACTGAAGATATCTCAGAGGCTGAGTGTTTCAAGACTCCTTGGTCCAAACACAGACTTCTCCAGGAGGTAGGTGTAATCCACCTAAAGGTCCACCCCCTGTGCCCGCCTTCCTCCAGTAAGTCTCCACCTCTCAAAGGTGTCATGACCTTCTTAAACACACGTCAAACCATGACACTACATGACCATAGTTAATTTATAATATTTTCAACTCTTAGTCCCAAACCCCATCCACCATCCTTTTCCTCTTTCAACCCTTCATCTCCCCTACCAGGGTCCCTCCTATTTTCAAATGCTTTAACTTGTGCAGTGTTTTATCTAGTGTGTCTTTGATGACATATGCCTGACCTGATTCATGCTCCAGCAAGCATTCTAGATCAGTGGCTACACTATTTAGGACAGCATCTTCCTTTACTTCCCCATTAGTTATTTTTTATTTCCACTCTTACAAACTTAACAGATACAGCCCCTCCCTCCAACCCCCTATCCCCCTATGCCCCCCTCCCTTCCCCCTTCTGTCCCCATCCCCCAGTGCCTCCCCCTCCCATCCCCGGAGCATCCTTTAATGTGCATGCCAAACTCTCCTCTGGGTCCTCTTCTCCAATGAGGTGCAAGGACCCAGTGGCATTTTCCAGAACCCTTTCCCGTATTCCCATTAAGCATAGGAACACTACTGTCACTGTCAATCCCTTGCCTCCCAGGATCTTAGTGCCTTTAGCAAATGCTAGACTTCGTGAGGTCAATAGTGTGTTGGACATTGCGCAGGGCATGTAAAGTCCAAATATGATTGCTTCGGCCCTAACTTGTGTGGAGTATCTTGCATATCATTGCTCCTCCCATCCTTATGCTCTTACAATCTTACTGCCCCCTCTTCTGCAAATTTCCCTGAGCTTCAAGAGGTACTTCCCCATTAGTTTTATCTCATCAGTCTTTCAGAGAGGTGTGGAGCTTCATGAGATCTTTCTGGTGTTATGGTGAGATGCTGATTCTTGCAATTCTTATGTAAGTATACAAATCTGCCACGAAATTTTGAGCTCATGACTATATTATGTCCAAGAGACAATGCCTGGGGCACCACCCTTCCACTTCAGGCTCTTAGTTACAATCTTGCCTCCCCCAGTTTTGTGATGTTCCCTGAGCTTGAGATGGGACTGGGTGAGGCTTATATGTCCTGTTTAGGGACAAGCAGTCAGCAAACACTTATTTGCACCATTTTAACAAGTTGTGCTTTTCAGTAATAAACAAACACTTTCTGTTGTGAAAGAAAGCTTCTAGGTTGAGTGTTGAGTGTTCTTTCAATCTATGGGTAAATATTAATGTATATTGAACCAATCTTGTGTTTCTGGAATAAACCCAACCTAGTCATAGTGGATGATTTTTTAAATAAATTTTTATTTGTTTATTTTCTACTTTCACAAACATATTGACTATTCATCCCAGATTCCCTCCCCTCCCCTTTCCCTCTTATACCCTCCCTTCCCTTCACTATTTCCTCCCATTCCCTCCCATCCTTCTACCTGTATGCTTCTATGGACCTCAGGGTTCACTCTGGCTTGTTTGCTCCTGTGGGGGCTCAGGCATCTCTGGTATATCAAGTTACCTCTCTTCAAGCCACCCCACTGATATGTGCATTTCCCTTCATCCAGCTTTAGACCCAAAGGTTTCCATTGTGAGTGCCCGTTCTATGGGTATAATAACAGCTACCTACAGAGCAGTTTGACGTACTATCTTCCTACCTATAGGTTTATTGGCTGTCTTCCCTATTGATCTATTTCCTTCCCTTTTTTTAGGTTCTTGTTCTAGTTAACAGTAATAGGGATTTGTACTATTCTGACAAGTGGGTCTTGAGTCCAATCAGGAAACTGTTGGTTGTCTCCTTGGTATTCATGCTACTATTATACTAGTTGTCACCATTGTCATGGTGATTTATATTACACTTTACAGGTCTCATGCCATTGATGGGGCTTGTGATTATTTCTTTCCCCCAGCAGCTTCTACAGTATTCCTTGATACTATGCAAGCTATCCAGCAAGGACAAAGTCCTCAGACCAATTCCAGTTGATATATTTTGTCATGTTCTGTGATCCATTTGTGTTGCATCTTCAGTAATAGTGTCGTATTGACAGTTTTTCAAGAACAGGCAAAAGCCTATTTTTTCTCTGGCCAACAGTTTATCAGGAAGTGCCACATTCCTGTTAGTTCTATAAGTTTGTCCCTGGCTTCTAAGTGGATAAGCTCAAGGCTTTTTTTTCCCCCGTTTTCCTCACTCTGTGGTTCTCTGCATAGGGACTGTCCATCCTTGTTCCTTTCTTTAAGTGGATGATCTTTTTGATATGACTTTGATTCTGGTTTGCTCAAGTTTGTTGAGAATCATTGTTTCTGTGTTCTTTGATGATATTGGCCAGTAATTTTTCTTTTTTGTTGTATCTTTATTTGGTTTGGAGATCAGTGTAATGTTGGCTTCATAGAAGGAGTTTTGGAAGTGCCCCTTCCTTTTCTAGTTTGTGAAATAATTTGTGGAGTATTGATGTTAATTGTTCTTTGAATATCTGGTAGAAAACTGCACTGAATCCATTTGATCCAGGACTTTTCTTGGTATACAGATTCATAAATACTACTTAAACTTTATTCCTTGTTATAGGACAATTTAAATAATTGTGTTCAGGCTGGAGAGATAACTCAGGGGCTAAGACTCTGCCTCACAAGCAGAAGGTCTCAAGGTTGGATCCCAGGTCCCATATTAAAAAAAAAACAGTGGAAATAGCAGAGGTCTGCTCTTCAAGACTTGAAGAATGCCTTTCCAAGCTCTTCTGACTTTTGCTGTTTCCATTGAGAAGTCACCTGTTATTCTAATACATTTGTCTTTAAATGCGACTTGGTTTTTTTCTTTTGCAACTCTCAGAATGCTCTCTTTTTTCTGCATCTGAGATGTTGCTACTATTACATGCCTTGTTGTGCTCCTAATTTGGTCATATCTGAATGATGTGTGATATGCATTATGTACTTAGATAAGGCATGCTTTCCTTACTTGTAGAAAGTTCTCATTATGATTGGTTGAAAGACCTGAACTGGAGTGTTTTCTTGGGTTTCTTGCTCTGGGATTCCATGAATGCATAGGTTTGACTTCTTCAAGGTATCCCATAATTTTTGAATATTCTTTTCATGTTTTGTTTTAGAATTTTCAACCTCTTTAATCAAATGATCAAGTTCTGTCAGCTTATCTTCCAGATTTGATACCCCATCTTCTGTTTGATCTATTCTGTGTGTGATGCTCTGTTGGGTGTTCAACTTCAGTTTGTTTAGTTTTGAATTACAGCTGAATTTTAGTTTGACATTTTTGTCACCTGTTCTAAACTTGTCCTTGTTTTCTCTATTTCCTTTTTCATCTGAGATAATATGTTATTATTTTCTTGTTCACATAAGTTAATATGCTTACTCATTTCCTCTCTCAGTTCTTCATGTTTCTTTTGTCATTCCCCAAACTCTTTTATAGTTCTTCTCAAAGCTTGTTGATTGTGCCAATACCATTTCTTTGGAAGACATTATTCTCAGTATTGCTTTCTTGACTGGTATCCATGAGGTTCTTCTGATCATAATGTATAGCAGGGATGTTGAAGTTTTTGTAGGAAACATGTTTTCCTGGTACTTAGTGTATTTTTGTGGTTTTTATGATGTTAATTGGGCATTTTCTGTTAAGTCTGTGACTGCTCTCTTTGGTAGTTGTTTTTGGCTCTCCTGATTGAAATGGAGTTGTCTGACTGACTGTTGTTGAGAAAGTTTCTCTGGATTTGTAGAGGATTTGTTGATATGACTGTCCCCTGGCAGGGAGGTCATCCAGGGATGGAAGAGGAAGGGCCTTAGGGCAGTTAGGTGATCCCCTTCCTGGCTCTGAGTACCTCTTATCTGGCATGTGGGTCAGTTCCAAGGTTGTGAGGCAACAGGGAGTTCCCTCCTCTGGATGCTCATGCCTCTTACCTGGGGCTTCAGGTTGCTGGTCTCAAGGTTGTGGGGTGGCAGAGTGGTCCCTATCCTGGTTGCACATGCTTCTTACCTGGTACAGTGGTTCAGTCAGCTTTTCATTATGTTTGTTTGTTCATTTGTTTTAATTTTACAAGCATATTGAGTACTAATTCCTGCTTACCTCCGTCCCCCTCTTTCCCTTTTCCCTCCCTTCTCCTCATCAATCTATTCCACTCCCTCCCACCCTCCTGCCTGGCTGCTTCTATGGACCCCAGGGTTTTCTCTGACTTGTCTACTCTTGTGGTTATCCAGGCCTCTGTGCCATACCAAGCTGTCCTTCCTTGGGCCACCCTACTGATAGGGGCATTTCCTTTCACTCATCCAGCTCCACTCCCCAATGTTTCCACTATATGTTCTTATCTCTCTTGAGTTCCTCGACAGTCTATGGGGGCATGTTGGTATGTCAGTCATTATGCAGGTCTGGTAAGGACAAGTCTCATTGCAGTGAGTTCCTGGATGCAGCATCCTTGCCTTGAATGGAATGTCTTGTCCAACAGTGGACCTTCCCATTTTTAGGTTCTTACAATCTTACCGCCCCCTCTTCCATGAGGTTCTTTAAGCCTTAGGATGGAGTGAGATTAGGATGGCCTGATTCTGGTAAGCATTACCAGGTCACCAGTATTCTGCATTATGGCTAACCATTGTTGTCCACTTCACCATCAAAAGGCTCATACGCCATGGGGTGTTTGTTTTTTTTGTCCTGGGTTTTTGTTGTTCTGTATGCTGCCTGAATCAGAATGGGTATCTCCTTTTTTAGAGGAGGAAAAATTTCCTTTATTATCTCATTGATTATGCATGGTTGATTTTCCTCTTGTGTACCTGTTTCTGGGATACCATGATCTGTATGTTGGGCCTTTCTATGGTGTCCCAAAGTTCCTGTATGTTACTTTCAATTGTGTTTTTCAGTTCATTAGTTTTTCTCATGATTCAGCCTCTTTTATCTTATCTTCCAGTTCTGAAACTCTGTGATCTACATGATCAGTTTTATTTTTGAGACTCTCTATTGAATTTTTTTATTATGCTGGTCAGATTTTTTAGTTCCAGTGTTATTTCACTCTGGGCTTTTTTCAATGTTTTTATGTTTGTCTGCAGATCACTTTGTTTTTTTTCAGTGTTTCTAGATCTGTTTGCAGGTTCTCTATTTTCAGTTCAGTTGTGTCTTATTTGCTTGTGTTTTCCTGGTTTTCTTTCCTGAGTTTGTTGTGTTTTTCTTCAAATTTGTTTTATCTATGTTCTCTTGTAAGTTTTATAATTCATTTTGAAATGCATTATTATTTTGTCTTAGATACTTCCCAATGGGCTATCCTCTGTAGGATCTGAAACATTGGAATTGGTGATCTTTTTTTTTTATTAAAAATTTAATTATACATTTTAAAATTTTTTACCAGTTCCCTCCCTCCTCCCTTCTCCCCCTCCCCTTCCCCCAGTGCCTCCCCCCCAATTCCCAGAGAGTCCTTTATTGTGTACGCCTAACTCTCCACTGGGTCCTCCTCTCCGATGACATATAAGGACCCAGTGGCATTTCCATAAGCCCTTTCTCTTGTTCCCCTTAAGCATAAGATCACTACTATGGCTGTCAATCCCTTGCCTCCAGGGGTCTTGGTGCCCTTAACAGATGCTAGACTTTATGAGGGCAACAGTGCACTGGATATTGCGCAGGGCATGCAAAGTCCCATTATGATTGCTTTGGCCCCAACTATTGTTGAGAATCTTGCAAATCGTTGCTCTTCCCATCCTTTTGCTCTTACAATCTTACCGCCCCCTCTTCCGCAAATGTCCCTGAGCTCCAGGATGGGGAGAGATTAGGCTGGCCTAGTTCTATGTGATTGATATAGTCTCTGAAGTTCTGGATTGTGGTTTGTTGATTTTCTTTTGCAGTTTTGCTGCTCCTGCAATTCCCTTCATTCCATTCTGCTGGGCACTGTATGTCACCCCTTGCAGACCTTGATGGAGGCCTATTTTCTCTGCTGTAACATGGTCTCCTCTCTCCTTGTTTCTGGTGTGGCCCTCCTAACCCATCCCTCTTGTTCATAATCCTTGCAATTACTGTGTTACATAGGTTTACTTTTGAGTGTCTCAATGTGGGCTGGGTGAGTTTGGTACTAGGAGCCACCTATTAGGGAGTACATACGGCGCTTAATTTTCTGGGTCTGGGATACTTCACTTAATATAATTCTTTCTAATGACATCCATTTCCCAGCAAATTCCAGTAATTCATCATTTTTGATGGCTGAGTAGTACTCCATTGTATAGATGTACCACTGTTTCCTTATCCACTCGTCAACTGTTGGACATTTAGGTTGATTCCATGACTTTGCTATTGTAAACAGTGCTGCTATGAACATGGTCGAGCTTGTGCTATCGAGGCGAACCTCTGCTGCATGGGGGGTTATTCCCAAAAGTGGGATAGCAGGGTCATATGGCATTTCAATCTTTAATTTCTTTAAGAATCTCCAGACGGCTCGCCAGAGTGGCTGTATGAGCCTGCATTCCCACCAACAATGTAGGAGAGTTCCCCTCTCTCCACATCCTCTCCAGCATTTGTCGTTGTTTGTATTGTGGATTTTTGCCATCCTGACCGGGGTGAGATGATATCTCAGGGAAGTTTTGATTTGCATTTCCCTGATGGCGAAGGAAGTGGAGCATTTTTTAAGATAATTGTTAGACATTTTAATTTCATCTCTGGTAAAGTTTCTTTGAAGTTCCAGAGCCCATTTTTTAATTGGGCCAGTGTTTTCCTTGGAGTTTAATTTTCTAAGTTCTTTGTGCACTCTGGACAGTAGAGCTCTGTCAGATATGTGGTTAGTGAAGATTTTCTCCCATTCTGTGGGTTGCCTTTGAGCTCGTGTGACAATCTCTTTATCTGAACAGAAGCTCTTTAATTTCACAAGATCCCAACTGTTGAGAGTTGGTAGCAGTGATTGTGCCATTGGATGTCTGTTTAGGAAGTGTTGGCCTAGCCCAATCAGCTCGAGCGAGTTCCCTATCCTTTCAACTATGGTTTTTAAAGTCTGTGGCCTGATATCAAGGTCCTTGATCCATTTGGAATTAAGTCTTGTACATGGTGACAAGTACGGGTCCAGCTTTAATCTTCTGCATGTGGAGATCCAGTTTTGCCAGCACCATTTGTTGAAGATGCTGTTCTTTTTCCATTGGATTCTTTGGGCCCCTTTGTCAAAGACCAAATGGCTGTAACTTTGTGGGCTTATATCTGGGTCTTCAATCCTTATCCATTGATCTGTGTGTCTATTTTGGAGCCAGTACCAGGCTGTTTTTATAACTATGGATTTGTAGTATAGACTTAGGTTTGGTATGGTAATACCTCCAGCTGTGTTTTTGTTACTCAGGATTGTTTTTGCTATCTTGGGTCTTTTGTGCCTCCATATGAACTTTGAGATTATTTGGTCAACTTCTTTGAAGAATTACTTTGGGATTTTGATTGGTATAGCATTGAATCTGTATATTGCCTTTGGTAGGATGGTCATTTTTACAATGTTGATTCTGCCAATCCAGGAACAAGGGAGGTCTTTCCACCTTCTGGTGTCTTCTGCAATTTCTTTCTTTAGGGTTTTAAAGTTTTCATTGTAAGGTCTTTTACCTCCTTAGTTAAGTTTATACCAAGGTATTTCATTTTTTTAGGGGTTATAGTAAATGGTATGGTTTCTCTCAAGGCTTTTTCACTTCTTTCATTCTGGGCATATAGGAAGGCCTCTGATTTTTGCACATTTATTTTGTATCCTGCCACCCTGCTGAACTTTTCAATTAGTTCCAGGAGCTTCCTGGTGGAGTTTTTGGGATCCCTCAGGTATAAGATCATGTCATCTGCAAATAGGGATAACTTGACTTCTTCCTTGCCGATTTGAATCCCTCTTATGTCCCTTTCTTGTCTTATGGCTTCAGCTAAGACTTCAAGTACAATATTGAATAGAAGTGGTGAGAGTGGACAGCCTTGTCTAGTTCCTGATCGAAGTGGGAATGCTTCCAATTGTTCCCCATTGAGCATAATCCTTGTTGTGGGCTTGTTGTATACAGCTTTATATTGATAAAGGTTCCTTCCATTCCTATTGTCTCTAGCGTTTTGATCATAAAAGGCTGTTGGATCTTGTCAAAAGCTTTTTCTGCATCTATCGAGAGTATCATGTGGTCTTGGACTTTGGACTGGTTTACATGATGAATTACATTTATTGATTTGCGTATGTTGAACCAACCTTGTGTGCCAGGGATGAAGCCTACTTGGTCCCCGTGAATGATCTTTTTGATATGTTTTTGAATCCGATTTGCTAAGACTTTGTTGAGAATCTTTGCATCTGTGTTCATCAGGGAGATCGGCCTATAGTTTTCTTTTTTAAGTGAATCTTTATTAGGTTTTGGGATTAAAACGATATTAGCTTCATAGAAGGAATTTGGTAGTGTTCCTTCCTTTGCTATTTGATGGAACAGTTTAAGGAGTATTGGTGTTATTAACTCCTTAAATGTCTGGTAGAACTCTGTGCTGAATCCATCTGGTCCAGGACATTTTTTAGTGGGAAGATTCGAGATTACTTCCTCAATTTCCTTATATGTTATAGGACTATTTAAATAATTCACAACTTCCTGATTCAATTTAGGTAAGTTGTGTTTACTTAGAAATTCATCCATCTCTTTTGTGTTGTCAAACTTCACAGAGTATAAGTTTTTGAAATATGATGTTATAATTCTCTGGATTTCTTGGGTATCAGTAGTGATAACTCCATGTTCATTTCTAATTTTGTTAATTTGGGTTTTCTCTCTCTTGCTTTTGGTTAGTTTAGCTAGGGGTGTATCAATCTTGTTGATTTTTTCAAAGAACCAGCTTTTTGATTGGTTGATTTTTTCTATCGTTTTCTTAGTCTTGATTTCAGATATTTCTCCCCTTATTTTGCTAATCTCTTCTCTTCTACTGCTTTGGGATCAGATAGCTCTAGTTTCTCTAAAGCTTTAAGCTGCATTGTTAAGTTGTTTATTTCTGATGTTTCCATTTTTTTGACGTGGGCATTAAGAGCTATGAACTTACCTCTTAGAACAGCTTTCATTGTGTCCCAGAGATTTTGGTAAGTTGTATTTTCGTTATCATTCACTTTCAGGAAATCTTGAATTTCCTTTTAATTTCTTCCTGAATCCAGTTCTCATTCAGCATCATAGTGTTAAGTTTCCAGGAGTTAGTGTATTTTCTCTTGTTTGATGTGTTGTGGATGTCCAGCTTTAGGCCGTGGTGGTCTGATAGGGCACAGGTTAGAATTTCAACTTTCTTGTATATGTGTAGATTCATTTGTGGCCCAATATGTGATCTATTTTGGAGAAAGTTCCGTGTGCTGCTGAGAAAAATGTGTATTCTTTGGTGCGTGGGTGAAAAGTTCGATAGAGATCTGTGAGGTCCATTTCTTTCAGGGTTTGATTAAGTTCCAAAGTGTCTCTGTTAAGCTTTTGACCTGTTGATCTATCCCATGTAGAGAGGGCGGTGTTGAAGTCCCCAAGAATTATCGTTTGGAGGTTGATTTCTTGCTTTAGACGCTGTAGGGTTTTCTTAATGAATGTGGAGGGGCCCGTATTGGGTGCATACATGTTCAGTATTGTGAAATCTTCCTGGTGAATTGTACCTGTGACTAAAATGTAGTATCCATCCATGTCTCTTATAGTTTTTTTTTGGTTTGAAATCCACTTTGTCTGATAGCATAATGGCTACCCCTGCCTGTTTTCTGCTTCCATTTGCTTGTAGAATTGTTGACCAGCCTTTTATTTTTAGAGCATGCCTATCTTTTGTGGTGAGATGGGTTTCCTGCAGGCAACAGATTGATGGATTGTGATTTTTAATCCAAGTTTGTAATCTGTGTGTCTTGATCGGTGAATTAAGTCCATTAACATTTAGTGTTATAATGGAGAAACTATTGTTAATTCCAGACATTTATTATGTTTAGTAGCTTTTATAAGTATATTGCTTCGCTTTTAATGGTGTTATATTTGCCTTCTGTTCTCCTGGATATGCCTGTTTTTTTCTTCACGCTTGAGTATCATTTCTAGCAGTTTTTGAAGGCCTGGTTTGGTGGCCATGTATCCCTTAAAGTTGTCTTTGTGCTGGAAAATTTTTCTTTCTCCCTCGATCATGACTGATAGTTTTGCAGGGTAAATCAGCCTGGGTTGACATTTTTGCTCATTCAATACTTGAAGTATGTCTCTCCAAGCTCTTCTTGCTTTTACTGTTTCGACTGAGAAGTCATTTGTTATTTTAATAGGTTTGCCTTTAAAAGTGACTTGTTTTTTCTCCCTTGAAGCTCTGAGCACCAGTTCTTTATCTTGAATGTGGAGTGTTTTAACTATTATTTGCCGCGGTGTGCTTCTATTTTGGTCATATCTGTTTGGGGTGTGGAATGCCTCTTGTATATGAATGGGCCTCTCCTTTTTTAGATGAGGAAAGTTTTCCTTGATGATCGTTTGAAAAATTTCCTCAGGGGTGGTATTTTGAGATTCTTGCTCTGATATTCCATGAATACGCATGTTAGGCTTCTTCAGGGTGTCCCATATCTCTTGGATATTTCTCTCAAGTATCTTTTTGGCTTTAACAACCTCTTCCATTGAGCTGGTTAGTACGCCCACTTTATCTTCAAGGTCTGAAATTCTGTTTTCTGCTTCATTAGTTCTGTTGATAAGACTCTCTGTGGCGTTCTGGGTTGAAGATAACTTGTCTTTTAGCTCAGTTTTAAACTCTGCTTGAGTTTGTTTTAACTGCTCTATGCCACTTTTTGTTTCTTGCACTGTTTTTCTCAACTCCTCCAGATGTCTGTTGTGTTCCTCTTCAAAGCGATTGATTCGATTATGTAATTCCTCCCGGATTTCCTCTTTCATAGTATTGAACATGGTAATGATCATATTTTGAAAGTCGTTATCCTGGGTCAGGCTTTCTTGGCCTTTTTCCGCGGGTTTGTTCTTGTTGGAGTCTAACATTATGGGATTAATTTCTTCAGTGGGAAATTTGTTTACTTGAGTGTTGCTTCTCATGGATTTGCACTTTGACTTTGGCATTGTCATTTTAACTCTTAAGATCTCTCAATTTCACTAAACTGAATTATTTGGCCTGGGGTACTGGTGGGCGGGGCCCGAACGGGGACTTACCTAGGGCGCGGGGTGAGGCCCGGGTGGACCGCATGCGTGTCCTGACCGGCGGAGCGGGGTGGGGTGAAAAAAAGGGACCGGAATTGGTGATCTTGAGAAGAAACATGTTTTCTTGGATTCTTGTAAATTTTTTTTCTGTTTTTTTTTTTTTTTTTTTTTTTTTTTTCCTGTGAGATGTCAGCATCTGGAATTAGGTTGTTGCTTATTTTCTTTGATTTACATTGTTATCTTGCTTATGCATACTATTTGAGGTAGATTTTCTATTTGTGTATACTGTTTTTAGGACAAGTAGATGTTGATTATAACTTTATTTGACGTTGCTGGGTACTGATGTTTGATGAGGTGGTGGTCTTCTATCTCCAGTGCTCTTCGGTGCTTAGATGATGTTAGTAGTATCTATGTTTTTCTTTGTGTTAAGAATCAAATGTTGGGGCTGGAGAGGTGGCTCAGGGGTTAAGCCTCCGCCTTGCAGGTGGAAGGTCCTGGGTTTGGATCCCAGATCCCACGTATAGACGCCAGGTGGAAGCGGGGACGGCCTGCGCTTCTGGTCCTGGTAGGGCGGAGCCTATGAATCCCCAGGCAGAAGGAAGTGGAGGCGTCCATGGTGGTTCACGAATTCGTCCATGGTTCTACACAGACACACACACGCGCGCGCACATACACACGCACATGCGCACAGTTGAATAAATAATAAAAAAAAAGGTTAAAAAAAAAAGAACCAAATGTTTTGGCCCTCACTTGTAAAAAAAAAAAAAAAAAAAGAGGTAAAGATTCTAGTGTTCTCTGGCTGTAGAATCTTTTTGATACTTCTCAGACAGGTTTCAGAGATGACTATTATTTTGTTTTTGAAGGTGTTTTCTCTACTCTTTGAAGTTTGGTGCTATATGAAATCTTTTACATGGACTTATTTCCTGAATGTGAGTGATTAGAGGGGGTGGTGGTAGAGATACTAGTGCATAGGCAGCCAGGAGATCCCAGTGGGCCAGGAGCCCCCCACCCAAAACACAGACCTTCTGAAAGACCAGTTTGTGTGACCCAAGCCCCAGACACAACCTGCAGGCAACCTAGGAGATCCTGGTGGTCCAGAAGCTTCCCACCCCTCATTTTTAATATTCTTGTCTAGTGTCTTGCTTCTTTCATCACCTTAGGCATCCTTGTGAGAAATACCCTCCCAACCTTAGAAAGAAACTATTAGTACTGAGTGACCAGTAGTATAAGCCTATAGAGTTACGTTGTTGAGGTGATCATTAGATAAGACAAGTAATTACAATCATTTAAAAGTGTAATCTGCATTGTTCACTCGGTCATCTGTAATGGGGTATTATTTATGATTACCACTAAGGTGAAAAGATGTACAGGGACTTAAGCATATTAAAATGCCATCATGTCTGAAGTTTTTGCATCAAAATTAGTACGTTTTCCTTCCATAAACCCATCCTTAGTTTCAGCAAAGTTTTACAAAATTTCTAAAATTTTGGGAAAAAATATTGATATCCAAAATTTCCCACTTATTTTCTTGTTTCTGTTAAGTGATAGATTTTTGAAAGTCATTATTCCACTAATTTCATTGAAGTCACCCATTTCCATATTATTTGTGGATTTTCAAGGTTGCTCTCAATAACAAATATTTCAGTTAAAAGTTAGTAAAAGGCAAAACATGCTTCCTATCCAAGTTGTAATATCTATTAACTTAAGTCATAGATTTCTTGGCCATCTAAGAATATTTGCTTACAAACTTTGCCTGTAGTGATGTATGAAAAATGAACAGGCAGTCAAACTTAACCATAATCATGAAAGAAATGTTGACAATTCAGTTTGAACATGATTATATTTATTTACAACACTATTTTCCTGTATAATCAACTGTTCAACCAAGTATACAAGAGCCCTTGACTAGGCTCCTTTTCTACTTGCAGGTTCTTCAAATACATTCATGACCAAGACTGAGGCACCTACAATGATGAAATCCTCTTTGAAAAGTGAATTTTATTATAATCCTATGACATTAAGAAAATTCTAAAATGTTACCGTGGAAACCAAAGCCAGTACCCAATTCCATTTGATGTGAACCAGCAGATCAATTGATCGCTCAAAGAGAGCATAGTAGTGAAGGAATGGAAACAATAGGAAAGTAGGTCACAAGAATTTAAAGTTAATGAAGAAGTAGAAACATAAATATATACTTTGTGAAAAATCAAGCAAATGAGTATTATCCATACTTTCTTCCTATTCCAACTTGCTCTACCTCCCCTTTTCTGAACCTTATTTCCACTAATTATTCATAATAAGAAAAGACTAACATGCCTTACCTTCTTGTACTGGTGGTCAATGGTATTACCAGGCTTCCTTGAATGATCAGTAGAGATCCCCAGTAAAGACTTTCAGCCTTGATCGCCCACCTCGCAGCTCCTCACTGGAATAGAGCACTCCAACCCAGATCTATTGTTGTTATTGCAACATCTCCAACATCCTCTGCCTGGATCACTCGAGGTAGGAGACTTTTGCTAGTCCAGGTAAGAACAAGAGGAGGACCTCTATCTTTCCTTCAGGACTCTGAACTTTGTGACCATTGTAGACACACTTTGTTTAAAATTCTACAAAACATTACATAAGGACCTGAACTAAATAGGATACATGAAAGATAAAGGGAGAGAAGATAGAGAGAAGCAAGTCAGACTGTATTTGAAGGGAGTGGTAAATTCATGCTTAGACTATTTTTTATTGCTATGCAATATAATTCTCAAACACTTTGTACAAGGATAGGAATAGAACCATGCAGTCAGTGAGTTTTCCAGAAAATATAGGCAATGGCACAGAGATTACAGCATTCTCTTTTTATTTGAGTTGTTAACCAAGGGCTTTCTCAGTCATTTACATCTATTTTTTTTAATTCCTTAAAAGGTTCAGGGCTGGAGAGATGGCTCAGGGGTTAAGAATCTGCCTCTCAAACTCAAAGACCTGAGTTCTGATCCTGGATCCCATGTAAAAATGCCAGGTGGATAATCTCTTCCCATTCTAAGGCTTTGGGACTCTCACAGAAGAGGGGGTGGTGAGATTGTAAGAACCCAAAGATGGGAAAGTATACAATTAGACGAGACATTCCATTCAAGGTAGGACTGCTACATCTATGAACTCACTACAATGATACTTGGCCTTACCAGACCTCCATGATGACTGGCATACCAACATGCCCCCATAGACTCCCTCGGAACTTAAGAAAGGCAAGAACATACAGTGGAAACCTTGGGATCTAAAGCTGGATGAGTGAAGGGAAATGCCCCTATCATGGAATGATCTGAAAAGAGGCAACTTGAAATGTCACAGAGGCCTGAACCTCCACCAGAGGAGACAAACTAAACCCTGGGGTCTATTGAAGCATATAGGCAGGAGGGGGGTTGGGAAGGATTGAGGAAGGGAAGGGAAAAGATGGGAGGGAGGGGAATGGAGGGAAGCAGGGATGAGTACTCAATATGCTTGTAAAAGTACAAAAATAAAATATCAATAAAAAGTATGCCAGGTGGTGGTTAAGTTCTCAGACGTTTGTTCCTGATCATTTACAACTGAGGGGGTATGATCTCATCAGAAGGGGAGGGCATATAGTGTGGCAGATAAAAAATAACCATTTTGCAAATGGGCGATTGACCCCTCCCTCACTGAGGTTTCCTACTTTTATTACATCTACCCTTGAATGTGCTCTTATAACAAGACTCCAATTTAACAGCTTTTTGTCTCTGGCCAGGGGGTGACATACAATGCCCATCAGGATGGAGTGAAGGGCATTGCAAGAGCAGCAAAACTGCAAAAGAAAATCAACAAACCATAATCCAGAACTTCAGAGACTCTATATCAACCACCTGGAACTAAGCCAGACTAATCTCTCCCCATCCTGAAGCTCAGGGAAATTTGCAGAAGAGGGGGCGGTGAGATTGTAAGAGCAAAAGGATGGGAGGAGCAATGACTTGCAAGATACTCCACACAAGTTTGGGCCAAAGCAATCATAATTGGACTTTGCATGCCCGGCACAATGTCCAACACACTATTGACCTCACAAAGTCTAGCATCTGCTAAAGGCACCAAGATCCTTGAAGACAAGGGATTGACAGCCACAGTAGTGCTCCTATGCTTAAGGGGAACACAAGAAAGGGTTCAGGGAAATACAACTTGTACATCATTGGAGAGGAGGGCCCAGAGGAGAGTCTGGCATGCACATTAAAGGACTCTCTGGGGATTGGGGGGGAGGCACTGGGGGATGGGGAGGGAAGGGTGAGGGGAGGGGGAGCAGGGGGTTTGGGGGAAGGAGAAGGGAGGGAGGGAAGTGGTGTACCTATTAAGTTTGTGTGAACAGAAATAATAATAAAAAATGTTAAAAAATATGCCAGGTGGAAATGTCAGATTCCAGCTCTGAAAGGAGGAACTTGGAAAATCCCAGAGCAAAACAGTAAGGATGTGGTTCAATCTGGAATGATTTCCAAAGTCACCCTTGTGCCTCCACACAGTGCCCTCTTCTACACACACACACACACACACACACACACACACACACACACACACCCCTATGCCTGTACATCTTTCCTTGCAGTGGACCTGGAAACCGAGTGGATTGATGCCAATCTCTGCATGGCTTTGTCCTCTAACTTACCTTCCTGCTTCATTCTCCTGAGTTCTAGGATTACAGAATTGTACTACCATGTCTGACTGGATTGTGTATATTTTGTTTTGCCTCCCTCATTGTTCAGTGGGTCTTGGATCTAAAGATATAGAAATATCCAGAGAAGAATTTACGGCATTTCTGCTCTTGATATTTCTATCTATATTTGCAGATGACATGATAGTATACCCGAGTGATCCTAAAATCTCCACCAGGAAACTCCTGGAACTAATACATAAGTTCAACAGGGTGGCAGCATATAAAATAAACATGCAAAAATCAGTGGCCTTCTTATACACCAAGGATGAAAAAGTGAAAAAGTCCTAAGAGAAAGAAACCCATTTACTATAGTCCCTAAAAAAATAAAATACCTTGGGAAAAACCTAACCAAAGAAGTGAGAGACCTTTATAATGAAAACTTAAAAACCCTAAAGAAAAAAAGTACAGAAGACACCAGAAGGTGGAAAGACCTCTCATGCTCCTGGATTGGCAGAATCAACATCATAAAAATGACCATCCTACCAAAAGCAATATACAAATTCAATGCTATACCACTCAAAAATCCCCAAGCAATTCTTTAAAGAAATTGAACAAACATAAAAATTCATATGGAAGCACAAAAGTCACAGGATAGCTAAAACAATCCTGAGTAACAAAAACACTGCTGGAGGTATCACCATACCAAACCTTAATATATATTACAAATCCATAGTAATAAAAACAGCCTGGTACTGGCTCCAAAATAGACATGCAGATCAATGGATAAAGGTTGAAGACCCAGATATAAGCCCACACAATTACAGCCATTTGATCTTTGACAAAGGGGCTCAAAAAATTCAATGGAAAAAGAACAGCATCTTCAACAAATGGTACTGGCAAAACTGGATGACCACATACAGAAGATTAAAACTGGGCCCGTAATTGTCACCATGCAAAATATTAATTGCAGATGGATCAAGGACTCAATATTAGGTCAGAAGCTATAAAAAACCTAGTTGAAAGGGTTGTGAACTCCCTCGAGCTGATTGGGCTAGGCCAAAAGTTCCTAAACAGAAATCCAATAGCACAGTCACTAGAACCAACACTCAACAAATGGGATCTTATGAAATTAAAGAGCTTCTGTTCAGATAAAGAGATTGTAAACCTATCAAGAAGGCAACCCACAGAATGGGAGAAAATCTTCACTAACCACATACTGATAGAGCTCTATTATCCAGAGTCCACAAAGAACATTGAAAACTAAACACCAAGGAAACAAATGGCCCAATTAAAAAATTGGCCCTGGAACTTAAAGGAAACTTTACCAGGGATGAAATTAAAATGTCTAACAAATATCTTAAAAAATGCTCCACCTCCTTAGCCATCAGGGAAATGCAAATCAAAACTTCCTTGAGATATCATCTCACGCCGGTCAGGATGGCAAAAATCCACAATACAAACAACACCAAATGCTGGAGAGGATGTGGAGAGAAGGGGACTCTCCTACATTGCTGGTGGGAATCCGGGGTTATACGACCACTCTGGCAATCAGTTTAGCGATTTCTAAAAAAGTTAAAGATTGAAATGCCATATGACCCTGCTATTCCACTACTGGGAATAATCCCCCATAATGCAGAAATTCACTAAAGTGACATGAGCACAACCATATTCATAGCAGCACTATTTACAATAGCAAAGTCATGGAATCAACCCAAATGACTTACAATTGATGAGTGCATAAGAAAAATGTGATACATTTATACAATGGAATACTACTCACCCATCAAAAAAGATGAATTAATGAAATTTGCCAGGAAATAGATGGAATTAGAAAAAATTATATTGACTAATGTATCCCAGACATAGAAAATTAGACACTGTATGTACTCCCTAATAGGTGGATCCTAGTACCAAAACCCATTTAATGACATATTTAGAAATGAATCTCTGTAATACCTACTGTAATTGCTGAGATTGTGAACGGGAGGGAAGGCAAAGGGGAAAAAAGGAGAGAGGGGATCATGTTTCAGTAGAGAAAATAGGTCACCATCATGTATTGCATGTAAGTAGAGAGATATCTGGTGAGGCTCACTCTCACTTCCTGGTCACTTGCACCTGAAGAGGTTTGATCTCACCAGTCAGGGAGGGTATAGGGACTGGCAGATAGATGGTAACCATCCTGCAAATGGGACACTGAACTCTCCTCATGGCAGTGTCCTACTCCATCTCCTTTGAGTCTCCTCTCATATTAAGATCATCATTTAAACAGTCTTTTAAAATCTTTGGTCAGGAGGTGACCTTCAGTACCAATCAGGATGGAGCCAAGAGCAGTGCAGGAAAAGCAAAACTGAAAACAACAAGAAACCATAATTCAGAACACCAAAGATGCTACATTAATCACCTAGAACCAGACCAGCCAAATCTCTCCTCATCCTATAGCTCAGAAAACCTTGTGGAAGAGGGAGCGGCAAGATTGCAAGAGCCTAAAGATGGGGAAGACCAACATTATGCAAGATACTCCACACAAGTTAGGGCTGCGGTAGCCATAATTGGACTTTGCATGACCAACACAATAGCTGACATGTCAATGACGCCCCAAAGTCTAACATGGATCACAGGCAGTGGGATCCTTAGAGGTAAGGGATTAACAGTCATGGTAATGTTCCCATACTAATGGAGAGCACAAGAAAGGGCTCTGGGCTATGCCATTGAGTCCTTACACCTCACTAGGGAGAAGGACTCAGAGGGAGTTTTGGCATTCATACAAAAGGATGCTCTAGGGGATGGGAGGGGGGAAGGGAGAGGCACTGGGCAAAGGGGAAGGAAGGAGGTGAAAGGAAGGGAAAAAGGAGGGAGAGTGCAAGGAAGGGACTGGGGAGGGGTAGAGGGAAGTAGAGGACTGGGGTACTTATTGAGCTTGTATGATTGGGGAAAAATTAAATAAATAATTTTTTAAAAAATTTTACAGCATTTTTCTTCCCTACTTTCCATAGGCTCAACAGCCTGTTGTTGATATAATGGATGTGGGCTGGAGAGATGTCTCAGGGGTTAAGACTCTATCTCACAAGGTCCTGAGTTTGGATCCTAGGTCCCATGTAAAAATGCCTACCAGAAATGGCGGTGGCCTGTACTTCTGTCCCTGGCAGGTAGAGCCTGGCAAATCCCATGGCAAAGCAAAAAGCAATCCAGGAACAAGGAGGTGTAACAATCCAGGATGATTCTGGAGTCACCACAAGCACACAACAATGCCCTTTGATATACCCCCAAGAGACAAACACACACACACACACACACACACACACACACGCACACGCACACGCACACGCACGCACACGCATGCACATGCACATACACACACACAAGCGTGAGCAAGGATGAATAAATTAAAAAAGAGAAAAGTAAAGTATGAAGACAGGAAAGGATTTGAACCAAGTTTTCCTTGGACAAGTCAAATTCTTCTGAAACTCAGCTTTTTTATTTATAACACGAATGTGATCAGACTTAATACTTGTATATTCTAATCTCCTTTATTTAAAACAAACTATACTGTATAAAAATAATAACTATAATGTTACAGTTAGTGCTTTTCAATCTTTTACTTTTCCAGATACTGTACTAAGTAGGCAGATACTACTGTTTTAAACCTCGTATCTTTTTGTGTTCATCTTTACTCCCTTACACTGTTTGCATTTTTCTTTGAAGCATTTGTCATGACAAACTGCTTATATTAATTTTCTTTTTGGTTACTTTATACTCTGTGATATAGGCCTAATAAAGACAGGAATTTTGTTTGTCGTATATCCTAGTGACCAAACAATATAAAAACTTCTAAATACCTTATTGGGTGAATGAATTAAATAACTCTTCATTCTATAAAAGAAAATACAGACTATAGTGGTGAAATAACTCACCTATATAAAGATGCCTGGATATAAAATTCAAACTCATATCTCCAAAAATGATCTGGTAAGAATTACAATGTCATTGTTTCTTCATATTTATTTTTTTTCTTTTTAACATTTATTTCTTCATATTTATAATGACCATTTTTTCTAGATATTCTCTGGACATTGTGAGAAAGAAGACATGTTAGACATAAAATTTTAGTATAAATGAAGTCAAGAAACAGAGGTACAGACATATCAATGGGCATACATATATCCCTACATTACTGCAAATTAGATTAATGAGGTTTAATGCTTGTGATTTAGTCAGAATCTACAGTGAGGACATAGTACTGAAGAAAGTTTTCCCCAAGGAAGTGATAGTGAAATTAACATTTCCAGAATTTCTGCTCTGGACTGAGCATAGTCCCCCTAGGTCTTAACTTTACAAGGAAGATACTATTAATACCCTTTTATTTACAGTACTGTTGGTTACATCTAGAGCTTTGCACATTTAAGAACATGTTAGAATGCTGAGTTACAATCCAGACCTTTTATGGTGTAGGAAATTGAGATCTTCCAAAGGCAATATGGACTGATAACAGTCATAAGTGGTAAGTATCAACAGTAAGATTTCCCCTCCAAGTGGGCCTATTTTCAAAGAATTTACCTTTTTCTCTTAACACCACAGGTTAGTATAAGAGCTAAGAAAGAATGGGTCTGTTGAAGAATAAAAAGAAGAGAATATTAATAGTCATTTTTAATCCTGGGAATTTATCCATTGTTTCCTTGAGGTGGACATGTGATAATAGATTGTGAGTGAGCAGTAGAGAAAATAACTCAAATCATGTAGGCTTAGTATCCAGGTACCACTGCAACCAATTTTTACCCCTATTATCTTGCCTTCTTAGGAAGAGGTATGAAGGGCAGGTTGTAGCAAAAATTTATTGATATGCAACCATTAAGTAAGACCACTTCCTCTTCTTATGCACCTTTTGCTTGGCTTTGCTGGAGGGAAGTAGCAGTGGAAGAGGAAACACAGGACTTGTTTGAGAATTCATACACACATAAAAATGTGAAATTCAAATACATATAGCTACATAAAGCTTATATAAACAATATAATGTGCATAAAATGGCTTCAGGCATGGAATAAAAGTTCACTGAAGCACAATATCCAAAGCACATCGATATTCACAAAATAGTGTAAAACAGACACACAAAACAGGCACTTGGATACAAAACTATACATAAACATTAATGAAGACAGAAATAAGATTTGCATAAAAGTAAGTGCACTTGAATACACTTAAACAGAACTTAGCACATTCATGCAATCATTATGGACATTAATATAAATACAGATTCAAAATATGAAAAAACTTGTAATTATGAAAATGAAAATACATTAAAAGCAAACATGATCGTTTAAGAATAAACCTACTCAGTTAATAAAGTAGAAAGGAAGGGAGGAAACTGGAAGTTCAGAAGTAACAGGAAATTCCATGACTTCAGTAATCTTAGAACTATTCCTAGAAGAGCTGTAGTGTAAACTGGGATGAAAACTGTTTTACACTCAGTGAAGAAAAGTAATAGGGAAGAGTCATTTAAATTATAGTCAGGTAAATTATAGAGAAAACCAAATCCAAGAGGCAGTCTTGGGCAAGAAAGTGAAGAAATTTTTAGCTTGACTTTAGCATGTGTTAGAATGATTGGGCAAGTAAAGCTTGGTCAGATTGTTTAAGCTTCTGTAGAATTCATAAAGGATTTACTTATTTGTTAAAGTTTTAAATTAGCATTGAAAATGATAGACTTCTTTTTGGCATTCTCATAAATATGTGTCATTATAAATTGTTGCAATTTGTCCCTTTCCCTTAGTATCCTTAGGCTGATTTCCTCCCTTTCCCGGGATATTCCCCCCTTATGCTTTCATGTACAAAGTTTCCTATTTCTTTTCATTCTTCCCTCCCTTAAGATATCTCCCATCCATTCCCATAATCCCATGATTATTATTTTTATTTCATAATTTATGCTCACAAGCATATATACTTTTTTAACTGTGTCCTAAATTCATAATTTATTAACATTAAGATAGGGTTTTGTTATTTTCTTTTTTTTTAATTTCCACTCATACAAACTTAACAGGTATACCGGTCCCCCCTCCCTCCAATTCCCATCCCCCTGTGCCCCCCACGCCCCCCTTCCCTCCATATCCCCCAGTGCCTCCCACTCCCATCCCCAGAACATCCTTTAATGAGCAAGGCATATATACTTTTAAATCTAGGTTTGCATATGAGGAAAAACTTGTGGCATTCACTTTTCTGAGATGGATTTATTTCATTTAATATGGTGATATTTGGTTGTATTTATTTGTATTCAAATGTCATAATTTCATTTTTTCATATGAACATATAGACTTCTTTTTCTTCCTTACTATTGTAAATACTGCATCAATAAAAAATACATCCAAGTATCTCTGTGGTATGTTGGCATAGTGTCCTTTGAGTATATATCCAAGAATGGTGTAGATGAGACAAATGAATTCTAGATTTAGTATTTCGAGGAAACTTTATATTAACTTCTACAGTGGCTAACCTGGTTTACATTCCAACTATTGGTAAATAAGGGTTTTTATTTTCCTACATCTTTCCCAGTATTTACTGTATTTTTATGACATATTATGATCGTGGAAAGATGGCATCTCAACACAACTTTTATTTGCAGTCTGATGATAGTGAAAGATGTTGAATATTCATAAAATATTTATTGGCTACTTGAATTTCTGTTTTAGAGAATTATCAGCTCAAACTATTAGCCCATTTTCCTGGCTGAACTAATTAGATTTTTGTTGCTAAATTTTACAGTTCTTTAAATATTCCAGGTATTAGTACACTGATGATATGTACATAGTAAACATCTCTGCCTATTCTATAGGCTGCCATTCCACTATGATAATTATTTTCTTTGCTAAGCAGAAGCGTTTTGAGTTTCACGTCATCTTTTTTTGTGCTTAAGTTGTCATTTTTTTATACATTTTTTTATTATTACCGCTCATACAAATTTAATAGGTAGACCAGTTCAAGTTGTCATTTATTTACTTAGGCTTTGTGCTTCATCTGTTCTTTTTATTTTTAATTTTTATTATTTTATTTTCTTAGTTTTACAAGTATATTGAGTACTCATCCCTGCTTCCCTCCATCTTCCCATCCTTCTCTCTTCCCTTTAGTTTATCCTACTCCCTCCCATCCTCCTGTCTGTCTGCTTCTATGGATACCAGGGTTCCTTCTGGCTTGTCTATTGCAGAGGAGCACAGAATTTCATGTAATCTTATTTGTCAATAGTTGAGGTTATTTCCTGTGCTGTCAGAGACCTTTTTTCATGAAATGCATCGCTCTGTCTACATCATGAAGTGTTTTTCCTTAGCAGTTACAAGTTTCAGATCCTTTTTTTAAATTTCTTCCACTCATACAAAGTTGATAAGTACCCCATTCCCCTCCCTCCCTCCACCCCTCCCTGGATCCCCTTGTTCCCTTCACCTTTTTCCCCTTCCTTTCCCCCTCCCTCCCCCCACTCCCCCTTCCAGGAACATCCTTTAGTGTGCATGTCAAACTTCCCTCTGGGTCCTCCTCTCTGATGAGGTGTAAGGACTCAGTAGCATTGCCTAGAGCTCTTTTTTGTGTTCCCCTTTAGTATAGAAGTTTCAGATCTTATGCTAAGGTATTTGCTACATTTTCAAGTAATTCCTGTGTAAGGTGAGAGATGTGGATCTTGTTTTACTCTTCTACTTGTAGAAATACAGCTTTTCCAGCACTATTTGTTAAAGTGGCTGTCTTATCTCCAATGCATATTTTGATAGGTTTGTCAAAATTTCAGATACTTTAACTGTAAGGGCTTGTTTCTGGATCTTCTGCTCATTCTATAAGGATTCTTTTCCTATTTGCAATCATTGTTGCTTTCATATAAATTCTAGTATTTTAAAAATTATTTCTTTGCTCTAGATATTCATTGGCCTGTATCCCAACCTCCTGATCTTTGCTAACATCTTTTCATGACATACTACACAATTTAGTTGATTATAATGTTGGCTTGTTTGTTTTGTTTTTCCTATATGTCTATGCTAAAATGTTAGCCTTTGTGAAGGGCAGTGTGAAGATATATTTCATGATCACATGTTACCGATAGTCATAATACCAAAAATAAATAAATTAACATAAATAAAGAGCAAATCACAAATATAAAAGTGAAAATACCAATTAAAAAACCCCAAAATTATTCCTTTGAAGAAGTGACCAAGAGGGTCCTGAACAAGTCCTCAGGTACTTGACTGAGTGCTGTGGAAAACCCAGCCTATGGTGGGTGGAACTTTCCAGTGGGGTTCAGGGAAATGTCACTGGGTCCTTGTACGTCATCGGAGAGGAGGACCCAGAGAAGAGTTAGGCATACACAATAAAGGACTCTCTGGGAATTGGGGTGGAGGCATTGGGGGATGGGGAGGGAGGGGAGGGGGATCATGGGGTTCGGGGGGAGGAGGAGGGAGGGAGGGAACTGGTGTACCTATTAAGTTTGTATGAGCAGAAATAATAAAAAAAGTATTAAAAATCTTAAAAAAAAAGAAAGTGCAAGGAAGAGGGACTTGCTCTTCCCTTTTCTTGTGTCACCTTGCTGTGGAGTTGCAACTCTGGGAGCAGCATTCACTTTTAGAGCATCGTGGCCTTCTTTGTTGCTGCTGCCGCAGCCTCTGTCCTTGGCTGACTGGGAGTTTCATTTTTTTCCACCATGTTATTGTTGTCCCTACTGCCTTTGGAACCTGGCCTGGAGGCCTTCCTGCTGTTCACTGTTCATCGTTGATGTTGGAGCGCAGCTGTTCTTCACCCAGCGTCTTGACCTTCCACAGAAGGCAGAGGCTTAACCCCTGAGCCATCTCTCCAGCACACCGCCACATCATTCTTTTGAGAGTGACTGTTAATCAGACTCAGAGCTCACCAAAAGAACTATTCTGGATCATCCGGCCTGGAGACTTCTCCCTGTGATCCCTGCAAAGGCCTCCATCGAGCAGAGCAGACAGATGAGATTCCAGCCTCTGAACGAATACCACAAGTGCTTCTCCATGAAGCCCTACGCCTCCTTTGAAGAGCTTGAAGAGCTCACAGGTGAGAAGGAAATGGCCGCGGGGCTGGAAGCCCTCTACAGGGACATCGATGCCATGGAGCTGTACCCCGCCCTGCTGGTGGAGGAGCCCCGTCCAAACGCCATCTTCCGGGAGACCATTGTGGAGCTGGGCGCACCCTTCTCCCTGAAAGGACTCATGGGCAACCGGATCTGTTCCCCCGGGTACTGGAAGCCCAGCACCTTCGGCGGAGACGTGGGCTTCCGCGTGGTGAACGCGGCCTCCATCCGGTGTCTCGTCTGCCACAACGTGCAAGGCTGTCCCGAGACCTCATTCAACGTTCAGGATCCGCGGCTCCCCAAAACGCCCACCACCGGCACCGCTAGTTCTTCCCACTCCACGCTGGAGGACGTCAACCCCACGGTTCTGCCCAGGGAGTGCTCCACCGAACTGTAGGAGTCCGGCCCCCACATTTATTTGTTGATATGGACAATTCCTTTAGTTTAACTATTTAATATTCATACTAAGTGCCCTTGGTCAACATCTCCCGTAGAAGGTAGCTCCCGAGAGATGTCACACTTCCCCTGATTTCCGGGTCTTCTCCTTTGAGGACACTCCCTCCACTTAAAAGTGAGAAAGGACTTGACATCCGTTTATTTGAATTTCAGCTCCCATTGTGTCTTAAGAGCAAAGCAGCAGTGCTTGAATGCTCCGGTGCTGCTGTGGAATGGAATATGCTGCAAGTATGTACACTGTGAATGTTCTCTGGGTTCTGGGCTATGTCTCAGGCTATATTCGGGTGGGATTTTAGGGACATACAAGGGCATTTCTAAAATGATGGTTTAAGTTAGATGTTACCAATGATTTCATTGTTGAAGCAGTCTTGCTATCATTATTGAAACTGGTCAATTTGAAAAAGCCATGAAATTTTCTCTTGTGAAAGGTAGTAGAAATTGATTCCGTGTTTTTTGGTAAAGCATGAGAGCCAGTTCCCTATGCCTGTCACAGCCGCCTTTTGGAGCCACACACCAGCTAAAAGGTGGTAACACTACTGCAGCCCTGTCCTAAAATTGAGAATGTTTTCTAGAAAAAAAATTTTTTAAAGGAATCAATATGCCAACCCTGTAATAAGCAAAGGGTCTATGTAGCCTGCATTTTGCTATGAGTTTAATAAATTACTAAGCTGCTCTCAAAAAAATCATTCTTATTAATTTCTAAAAATCAGGCCAGGAATTTGAAAAGAAATATATTATTCCAATAAAGGTTGTGGCTATCAACTTTTTGATGTTATTTCCAGCTTGCTTTCAAATCGATGTGTATTTTAAGAAAGTAAACCATTTTAAATTTTCACTAATGAATGAACTTTGAATGATAAACAAAAAAAGAGACCAAGGATGTGTCTACCCTACACATGACATTTAAGCCACTCCCACGCTCCTACTTCAAATCATTTTAGAAGAGGGAGCAATAAGACTGTAAAAGCCTGAAGTGAGGCAGGGGTATGGCCAGATATTACCTTCTTGATATGACAGAACTCATGAACTTACTGGACAAAAATTGTCTTTTTAACCATTGCACCATGGTAAAAGAAAGATTTTAAAACATTGCACCATGAAAAGAGAAAGATTTTAAAAGACTCCACACTTCCCTGAGAGAATGTTGAGGGCTAATGCTGATGGAGAGGATGGAAAGAGATTTCTTCAATGGTGTACCCACTCTCATATGACTCATGCTAGAACAACTACTCAGGCACATGTCATCAAAGGCAAAACAGATGAAGCACAGAGGGTCACATATGCAAAAAGACTTAAAAAATAGGAGAAGAAAGGTTGTAATGAGAGGGGAATGGGTGAATGAGTTTGGAATTAAGGTTTGAAAATGTCATAAATTCATTATATTCATGTATGAAACAATAAAAAGAATAAAAATTAAAAACTAGCAATCCATCATAACTTGTATTATATATGTATGCTGAAAGGAACCATACTGAAGGAATAAAAAGATCATTTCTTTAAAGAGTGCCATTGTAACTTTAACAGGGATTGTACTGCATTTGTAGCTTGCTTTCAGTGATATAGCCATCTCTACAATTATAATGCTACCAAATCCTTGAGGATTGGGAGGTCTTTCTATCTTTCAGTGTCTTAAAGTTCATAAACTGTAGTGGTCTTTCATCATTTTGGCTAGGTTCATTCTTAGATATTAATTTTTCAGTTTTTGGGAATATGTGTAATATATCCAGGGTGGACTTGAACTCAGTGACTAAGACTAAGTGATCTTTCTTCCCCTTCCCATGACCTGAGATTATACGCATATACAAGCATGTTTGGATATTTTTAAATTGACAATAATAGCTGCTTTTCATTATTTTTATACATGTAAACAAAAACCTCCTGTTCATTCTGTCCCTTGTTCTCTCCCATTCCAGTTCCTTCCCTGTCCTCTCCCTTTGTTCTAGTCTTCCATATTCATGTCTGTTTGTTATGTATGGGTTCAACCAGGGCCTCCTGTGTGATTCTGGGTTTAGGATCTTCTCTTGGATATTAGTGTGCAGACTACTAGACATATTTGTCTCCCCACTCTGTCAATTGACCACTGTTCATCAGTTCTTTGTAGGCCCCATGGGTTAATTGAATATTGGTCGTGAAGTTTCATAAAATAAATTAATATTCACCTTAGTCTTATTTTTATATATAGCCTTCATTATGCTCCCTCCGTTTCTGTTTTCTCCAGAGCTTTTATCATGAAGGGATGTTGAATTTTCATTAAAAGTCTTTTTTACATCTATTGAGAGGATCATCCAATTTTGAATTTAAATCTGTTTGTATGTTGAATTGCACTTATTGCATATGTTAAAACATCCTTGCATTTCTGGAATGAACCTGTCTTGAGGATACTTATCTTTTTGGATTTGGTTTGCAAGTATTTCACTGAAGACTTTTACATCTGTGTCCAGTGGTGAGAATTGGCCCATAAGTCTTTTTTTTTTTTTTTTGGTTGAGTCTTTATTTGGTTTTGAAATTAGAATAATACTGGCTTCATAGAAAGAATTTAGAAGTGTTCATTCCTTTTCTATTTCACAAAATAATTTGAGTAGTGATGTTTATTCTTTTGTGAATATCTTGTAGGTATTGAAAGTACTGGGATTTTTTTTAATGGGAGATTTATAATTTGTTTTAATTTCATTATTCCTTGTATGTCAACTGAAAACATTTATTTCATTCTGATTCAACTTTGGTAGGGTGCATGTGTTTAGAAATGCTTTAATTTATTTTAGATTGTGCTCTGTCCTAGTCTAACTTCAACACATGGGTTGGAGGGTACAACTAATTCAAAGCATGACATCTCTTCTCCCTTAAGATGCTTTCAATTCCTTAATGGCTCCTTTCTAATTTTTTGAATTTTATGATCATTCTATCATATAGACCAAAGGTTTAATGCTAAGCTCTCCATACAAGGGAGAATATATGGTATATTTCTTGCAGGATTTGAGTTACCACAGTCACTATAATTGTTTTCCAGCTCTATATATTTATTTGTAAATTTCATGTTTTCATCTTTCTTAATAGCTGAATAATATTCCATTGTGTATATATGCCTCATTCTCGTAATCCATTTATCAGTTGACAGATATCTAGATTGATTTGATTTCATTTTATTTTGGATACAAATGCAATGAATATAGGTGTGCATGTATCTCTGTAATGAGACATAGAGTCTCTTAGGAATATACTTAGGAGTGGTATAGGTAGGCCACATGGTAGTTTTATTTCCAGTTTTTTTTTAATTACACTTTTTTTGCCTAATCATAAAAGCTCAAATAGGTACCCCCTCCTTTACCTCCCTTCTTCAAGATGTCTCATAACTCTTGAATATTCCTCTTAAGTATCTTCTTTGCTTTAACAACTTCTTTGATTGAACTGATTTGTTCTTCTATTTTGTCTTCAAGATCTGGTATTCTATTTTCTGCTTTGGTAGTTCTGCTTATAAGACTCTCTGTTAGTCAGGCATACACATTAAAGGATTCTCCGGGATTGGGGGGGGAGGCCCTGGGGGATGCGGAGGGAGGAGTGAGGGGAGGGGGAGCAGAGGTGTCGGGGGGAGGAGGAGGGAGGGAGGGAACCCGTGTACCTATTAAGTTTGTATGAGCGGAAATAATAATAAAAATGTTAAAAAAAAAAGACTGTTGCGTTCTGGGTTGAAAATGGCTTTTCTTTTAGTTAGAGTTTAATCTCTGCTTGAGATTGTTTTAACTGTGTATGCCTATTTTTTATTTCTTCAACTGTTCTTCTCATCTCATCCAAGTGCCTGTTGTGTTCCTGTTCAAACTGTTTGATGTCATTATTTAACTCCTCCTGAATTTCTTCTTTCATTGTTTTGATCATAGTAAAAGTTCAGGCTTTGAAAATCATTAACTCGGGTATGGCTTTCTTGGCTATTTTCCTTGAGTTTGTTATGGTTGCATTCCATCATTATGGGGTTGATACTTTGTGTAGGAGTTTTGTTATCTTGGTTTTTGTTTTCGTAGATTTGTGTTGTGACCTGGGCATTTTTTGTTTTATCTCTTATGTTCTTCTTGATGTGTGTTTTTGGCTGAACTGAATTAGATGGTTGTTGCTAGTCTTTTCCTTGGAATTGGATATGCTTGTCTAGTGTTGGTTTTCTTTCTTAGATGAGGCTATTGGACTGTTAATACATCAATTAAGGTGAATTTGTAAACAGAGATTGAAGATTACTATGGTAGTGCACCTTTTAGGTTTACTTCCTTGTCAATGTGTGAGGGTGAATGATATAGTCCCTGAAGTTATATGGGCTTTTGGCTGGGCTATATGGAAATGGTAAACATGGCAACTTACAATTGAGAGCAACAGGAAGTTAAAAAGGGTTTACTTATCTTAGAGCTAGAAGTGAAAATTCTCTTCAAATTGATGGGATGATTTTAGAAGTCCTCAAATGCATGGTGTTTGTCCCCTAGCCCATTGCTTGGGTTTTCTATGTTGAATTCTTCTTTTTTTTTTTTAACTTTTTAAAAACATTTTTTATTATTATTTCCACTCATACAAACTTTATTTTTAAGACATTTTTATTATTTCTGATAATACAAACTGAATAGGTAGACCAGTTCTCTTCCTCCCTCCTCCTCCCCCCGAACACCCTGCTCCCCTTCCGCTCCCTCTCTATCCCCCAGTGCCTCCCCCCCAATTCCCAGAGAGTACTTTATTGTGTATTCCTAACTCTCCTCTGGGTCCTCCTCTCCAATGACGTACAAGGACCCAGTGGCATTTCCCTGAACCCTTTCACGTGTTCCCCTTAAGCATAGGAACACTACTGTGGCTGTCAATCCCTTGCCTCCAAGGATCTTGGTGCCTTTAGCTGATGTTAGAATTGTGAGGTCAATAGTGTGTTGGACATTGCCCAGGGCATGCAAAGTCCTATTATGATTGCTTTGGCCCTAACTAGTGTGGAGAATCTTGCAAATCATTGCTCCTCCCATCCTTTTGCTCTTACAATCTTACCGCCCCCTCTTCCACAAATGTCCCTGAGCTTCAGGATGGGGAGAGATTAGGCTGGCCTAGTTCTATGTGATTGATATAGAGTCTCTGAAGTTCTGGATTGTGGTTTGTTGATTTTTTTTTGCAGTTTTGCTGCTCCTGCAATGCCCTTCACTCCATCCTGATGGGCACTGTATGTCCCCCCCTGGTCAGAGACAAAAGGCTGTTAAACTGGAGTCTTGTTATAATAGCACATTCAAGGGTAGATGTAATAAAAGTAGGAAACCTCAGTGAGGGAGAGGTCAATCACCCATTTGCAAAATGACTACTTTTTATCTTCCAGACTATATACCCTCCCCTCCTGGTGAGATCATACCCCCTCAATGTACATGATCAGGAACAAATGTCTGTGAACTTAACCAGGTGTCACATTACTTACTTGTATTCCTTGATGGAGGCCTATTTTCTCTGCTGTAACATGGTCGCCTCTCTCCTTGTGTCTGGTGTGGCCCTCCAACCCCATCCCTCCAGTTCATAATCCTTACAATTACTGTATTACATAGGTTTACCTTTGAGTGTCTCAATGTGGGCTGGGTGAGTTTGGTACTAGGAGCCACCTACTAGGGAGTACATACGGCACTTAATTTTCTGGGTTTGGGATACTTCACTTAATATAATTGTTTCTAATGACATTCATTTCCTGGAAAATTCCAGTAATTCATCATTTTTGATGGCTGAGTAGTACTCCATTGTATAGATGAACCACAGTTTCCTTATCCACTCGTCAACTGTTGGACATTTGGGTTGATTCCATGACTTTGCTATTGTAAACAGTGCTGCTATGAACATAGTCGTGCTTGTGTTATCGAGGCGAACCTCTGCTGCATGGGGGGTTATTCCCAAAAGTGGGATAGCAGGGTCATATGGCATTTCAATCTTTAATTTCTTTAAGAATCTCCAGACGGCTTGCCAGAGTGGCTGTATGAGCCTGCATTCCCACCAACAATGTAGCAGAGTTCTCCCTCTCTCCACATCCTCTCCAGCATTTGTTGTTGTTTTTATTGTGGATTTTTGCCATCCTGACCGGGGTGAGATGATATCTCAGGGAAGTTTTGATTTGCATTTCCCTGATAGCTAAGGAAGTGGAGCATTTTTTAAGATATTTGTTAGACATTTTAATGTCATCCCTGGTAAAATTTCTTTTAAGTTCCAGGGCACATTTTTTAATTGGGCCATTGGTTTCCTTGGAGTTTAGTTTTCTAAGTTCTTTGTGCACTCTGGACAGTAGAGCTCTATCAGATATGTGGTTAGTGAAGATTTTCTCTCATTCTGTGGGTTGCCTTTGAGCTCCTGTGACAATCTCTTTATCTGAACAGAAGCTCTTTAATTTCACAAGATCCCAACTGTTGAGAGTTGGTAGCAGTGACTGTGCCATTGGATGTCTGTTTAGGAAATGTTGGCCTAGCCCAATCAGCTCGAGGGAGTTCCCTATCCTTTCAACTATGGTTTTTATAGTCTCTGGTCTTATATTGAGATCCTTGATCCATTTGGAGCTAATTCTTGTACATGGTGATAAGTACGGGTCCAGCTTTAATCTTCTGCATGTGGAGATCCAGTTTTGCCAGCACCATTTGTTGAAGATGCTGTTCTTTTTCTATTGGATACTTCGGGCCCCTTTGTCAAAGACCAAATGGCTGTAATTTTGTGGGCTTATATCTGGGACTTGAACCCTTATCCATTGATCTGTGTGTCTATTTTGGAGCCAGTACCAGCCTGTCTTTATAACTATGGATTTGTAGTATAGACTAAGGTTTGGTATGGTAATACCTCCAGCTGTGTTTTTGTTACTCAGGATTGTCTTTGCTATCCTGGGTCTTTTGTGCCTCCATATGAATTTGAGATTGTTTGGTCAACTTCTTTGAAGAATTGCTTTGGGATTTTAATTGGTATAGCATTGAATCTGTATATTGCCTTTGGTAGGATGGTCATTTTTACTGATGTTGATTCTGCCAATCCAGGAACAAGGGAGGTCTTTCCACCTTCTGGTGTCTTCTGCAATTTCTTTCTTTAGGGTTTTAAAGTTTTCATTGTAAATGTTTTTTACCTCCTTGGTTAGGTTTATACCAAGGTATTGCATTTTTTTAGGGGTTATAGTAAATGGGATTGTTTCTCTCAAGGCTTTTTCACTTCTTTCATTCTGGACATATAAGAAGGCCTCTGATTTTTGCACAATTATTTTGTATCCTGCCACCCTACTGAACTTCTCAATTAGTTCCAGGAGCTTCCTGGTGGAGTTTTTGGGATTCCTCAGGTATAAGATCATGTCATCTGCAAATAGGGATAGCTTGACTTCTTCCTTGCCGATTTGAATCCCTCTTATGTCCCTTTCTTGTCTTATTCCTTCAGCTAAGACTTCAAGTACAATATTGAATAGAAGTGGTGAGAGTGGACAGCCTTGTCTAGTTCCTGATCGAAGTGGGAATGCTTCCAATTGTTCCCCAGTGAGCACAATTCTTTCTGTGGGCTTGTTGTATACAGCTTTTATTATATTGATAAAGGTTCCTTCCATTCCTATTGTCTCTAGCGTTTTGATCATAAAAGGTTGTTGGAACTTGTTAAAGGCTTTTTCTGCATCTATCAAGAGTATCATGTGGTCTTGGACTTTGGACTGGTTTACATGATGAATTACATTTATTGATTTGCGTATGTTGGACCAAACTTGTGTGCCGGGGATGAAGCCTACTTGGTCCCGGTGAATGATCTTTTTAATATGTTTTGAATCCGATTTGCTAAGACTTTGTTGAGAATCTTTGCGTCTGTGTTCATCAGGGAGATCGGCCTATAGTTTTCTTTTTTAAGTGAATCTTTATTAGGTTTTGGGATTAAAACGATATTAGCTTCATAGAAGGAATTTGGTAGTGTTCCTTCCTTTGCTATTTGATGGAACAGTTTAAGGAGTATTGGTGTTATTAACTCCTTAAATGTCTGGTAGAACTCTGTGCTGAATCCATCTGGTCCAGGACATTTTTTGGTGGGAAGATTCGAGATTACTTCCTCAATTTCCTTATATGTTATAGGACTATTTAAATAATTCACAACTTCCTGATTCAATTTAGGTAAGTTGTGTTTACTTAGAAATTCATCCATCTCTTTTGTGTTGTCAAACTTCACAGAGTATAAGTTTTTGAAATATGATGTTATAATTCTCTGGATTTCTTGGGTATCAGTAGTGATAACTCCATGTTCATTTCTAATTTTGTTAATTTGGGTTTTCTCTCTCTTGCTTTTGGTTAGTTTAGCTAGGGGTGTATCAATCTTATTGATTTTTTCAAAGAACCAGCTTTTTGATTGGTTGATTTTTTCTATCGTTTTCTTAGTCTCGATTTCAGATATTTCTCCCCTTATTTTGCTAATCTCTCTCTTCTACTACTTTTGGGATCAGATTGCTCAAGTTTCTCTAAAGCCTTAAGCTGCATCATTAAGTTATTTATTTCTGATGTTTCCATTTTTTTGACTGTAGGCATTAAGAGCTATGAACTTACCTCTTAGAACAGCTTTCATTGTGTCCCAGAGATTTTGGTAAGTCGTATTTTCATTATCATTCACTTTCAGGAAATCTTGAATTTCCTTTTTAATTTCTTCCTTAATCAGTTCTCACTTAGCATCATATTGTTAAGTTTCCTGGAGTTAGGGTATTTTTTCTTGTGTGTTGTGTTGTGGATGTCCAGCTTTAGGCCGTGGTGGTCTGATAGGGCACAGGTTAGAATTTCAACTTTCTTGTATATGTGTAGATTCGTTTTGTGGCCCAATATGTGATCTATTTTGGAGAAAGTTCCGTGTGCTGCTGAGAAAAATGTGTATTCTTTGGTGCGTGGGTGAAAAGTTCAATAGAGATCTGTAAGGAACATTTTTTTCAGGGTTTGATTAAGTTGCAAAGTGTCTCTGTTAAGCTTTTGACCTGTTGATCTATCCCATGTTGAGAGGGCGGTGTTGAAGTCCCCAAGAATTATTGTTTGGGGGTTGATTTCTTGCTTTAGACTCTGTAGGGTTTTCTTAATGAATGTGGAGGGGCCCGTATTGGGTGAATATATGTTCAGTATTGTGAAGTCTTCCTGGTGAATTGTACCTGTGACTAAAATATAGTATTCATCTGTGTCTCTTATAATTTTCTTTGGTTTGAAGTCCACTTTGTCTGAAAGCATAATTGCTACCCCTGCCTGTTTCCTGGTTCCATTAGCTTGCAAGATTTTGGACCAGCCTTTCATTCTTAGGATGTGCCTATCTTTTGTGGTGAGATGAGTTTCCTGAAGGCAGCAGAATGATGGATTGTGGTTTTGAATCCAAGTTTGTAATCTGTGTCTCTTTATCGGTGAGTTAATACCATTGACATTTAATGTTATAATGGAGAAATTATTTTTAATTCTGGTCATTTTTTATGTTTAGTAGATTTTGTAAGCATGTTGTTTGATATTTATGTTTTGGTGGTATTATACTTCCCTTCTGTCCTCCTGGATATGCTTGTTCTTTTCTTCAAGCTTGAGTATCATTTCTAGGATTTTGTGAAGGCCTGGTTTGGTAGACATGTATCCCTTCAAGTTGTCTTTGTGCTGGAAAACTTTTCTTTCTCCCTCAATCATGACAGATAGTTTTGCCGGGTATATGAGTCTGGGTTGGCATTTTTGCTCATTTAATACTTGAAGTATGTCTCTCCAAGCTCTTCTTGCTTTTACTGTTTCCATTGAGTAGTCATTTGTTATTCTAATAGGTTTACCTTTAAAAGTGACTTGCTTTTTTTCTCTTGAAGCTCTCAGCACCTTTTCTTTGTTTTGAATGTGGAGTGTTTTGACTATTATTTGCCATGGCAATTTTCTATTTTGGTCATATCTGTTTGGAGTGCGAAATGCCTCTTGTATTTGGATAGGCCTCTCATTCTTTAGTTGTGGGAAATTTTCATTTATGATGAATTGAAATATTTCCTCAGGTGTGGTATTTTGGGATTCTTGTTCTGGTATTCCATGAATGCGCATGTTAGGCTTCTTCAGGGTGTCCCATATCTCTTGAATGTTCCTCTCAAGTATCTTTTTGGCTTTAACAATCTCTTCCATTGAGCTGGTTAATTCTCTCCCTTTGTCTTCAAGATCTGAGATTCTATTTTCTGCCTCATTTGTTCTGCTGATAAGATTCTCTGTTGAATTTTGGGTTGAAGATAACTTGTCTTTTAGTTCAATTTTAAACTCTGCCTGAGACTGTTTTAATTGCTCCATACCTATTTTTGTTTCTTGATCTGTTTTTCTCAACTCCTCCAGATGCCTGTTGTGTTCCTGTTCAAAGTGGTTGATACAGTTGTTTAACTCTTCTCGGATTTCCTCTTTCATAGTATTAATCATGGTAATGATCATACTCTGAAAGTAGTTATGTTGGGTCTGGCTTTGATGGCTATTTTCTGTGGATTTGTTCTGGTCGGAATCCATTGTTATGGGATTGATTCTTTCGGCAGGAGATTGGTCTTCTTGGGTTTTGTTTCTCATGGATCTGCACTTTGACTTGGGCATTTTTGTTTTGTTTTTTTAGGACCTTTCAGTTTCTGTGTGTTTTTCACTGAACGGATGTAGTTGGTATTGTTACACTTGCCAGTTATTACTAGTGCTTGCCTTGGATTAGGTATGTTTGTGTATTGTTATTGTTATTATCGTAGATGAGGCTAGTAGGCTGTTAGTATGTCAGTTAAGTAACCAGGGGGTGAATATTAGTATGGTAGTGCACTTTTACAATTTAGTGTCTTGGTGAAATGTGAGGGTGAGTGGTGTACTCCCTGGAGTTGTATGTTTTTGGGGTGGCTGTATGAGGAAGTTGATCTACAGCAGTGATACTTGAAAGGATCAGTAAGGTGAAAGGAAAAAGAAAAAGTTTACTTATCTTTAGGCTGGATGTGAAGAATCTCACCCACGTGATATAATGATTGTAGTGAAGTCCAGATGTATGGCCTGTGTTTCCTTTGTTCCTTAGAGTTTTCCTTGAGTTTCCTTTGGATTCTATTCAATTCTGAGTAGCAGTGTGTCTTCCGTGGACCATGTGCGTAGGTTCCCGGTGGGCCAGAGAGTCAGAGGGTCTGATGTTGATGTCAGAATTCTTCACCTGGGACCTGGGGGGGGGGCAGAGGCGAGCAGGGGCGGGAGGGCGCGAGGGACTGGGGTATGGGGCGGGGCCCGGGGACTAAGCCAAGGCTGCGCGGGTGCTGCTGGCCCGGCGGCTCTGGGGTGGGGGCTGGGCTGGGCTGGGAGGGGCTCTCTCGCTAGCTCACTCACCTGGGAGGATGGCAGGGTTCGGTGCGGAGGGGGGTGGGGTGCCGGGGGCAAAGCCGGTGGCCTCGCAGGTGCTGCTGGCCTGGCGGCTCCAGGGTGGGGGGCCTCATACAAACTTAATAGGTACATCGGTTCCCTCCCTCCCTCCTCCTCCTCCCGAACCCCCTGCTCCCCCTCCCCTCACCCCTCCCTTTCCATCCCCCAGTGCCTCCCCTCCAATCTTCGGAGAATCCTTTAATGTGCATGCCTGACTCTCCTCTGGGCCCTCCTCTACCATGACGTACAAGGACCCAGTGACATTTCCCTGAACCCTTTCCCGTGTTCCCCTTAAGCATAGGAACACTAAAGTAACCATTTTGCAAATGGGTGATTGACCCCTCCCTCACTGCAGTTTCTTACTTTTATTACATCTACCCTTGAATGTGCTCTTATAATAAGACTCCAGTTTAACAGCTTTTTGTCTCTGGCCAGGGGGTGACATACAGTGCCCAGCAGGATAGAGTGAAGGGCATTGCAGGAGCAGCAAAACTGCAAAAGAAAATCAACAAACCACAATCCAGAACTTCAGAGACTCTATCAACTACCTAGAACTAGGCCAGCCTAATCTCTCCCCATCCTGAAGCTCAGGGAAATTTGCGGAAGAGAGGGCGGTAAGAGTGTAAGAGCACAAGGATGGGAGGAGCAATGATATGCAAGATACTCCACACAAGTTAGGGCTGAAGCAATCATAATTGGACTTTGCATGCCATGTGCAAAGTCCAACAGACTATTGACCCCACAAAGTATAGCATTTAATAAAAGCACTATGTTGAATTCTTGAAAACTTTAAAGATCATGAGGATCAGGAAGCCCAGTGGGGTGTGAAACAGAAAGGACCAACTAGCTAGTGGGACCCACAGATGACCTGAGGCCTGGGCTTGTCCTAGGGGCCTTCCTGTCATTATCAGAGGGGCTGGGAGCCTACTGGGGTCAAGAGCAGAAAGGGATGATTGGTTAATGGGACCACCAGGTGATCTGGGGCTTTTGGCATGGCTTAGGGGCCTTCTGGACCTTACCAGAGGAAAAGGGAACCCACCTAGTTCAGGAGCAGAAAGGGTCTTATTTCTAGTAAGATTTTTTTTTGAAATTAGAATAATGAGAACTTTTGTATGTTTATTTATTATCTGTTAGCTTGATAAAAGTGTTTAATCTTGTCTACATTTTTCTGTGGAGTGTGTAGTGTCTTTTAGCATAAGATCATGTCACATGAAAATAAGGATAATCTTCCATTATTGGATCTCTTTCATTTCTTTGTCTAAAATTTTAATAAACATGCTGAAAAAAGGTGGAGGGTGTGGTCATCCTTTCCTTGCTCAAGGTTCTAGGGAGAATTTTTTCTTTTATCACATATAGTGCAATGTGGCTATAGGTTCGTCATATGTAGCTGTATTAGTCAGGTTTTCTAGAGATACAGAATCAACACAATGAATATATAAATAGGGAATGTATTGAGTTGGCTTACAGATATGGCCAAGGTAGTGCAATAATGGCTGCCAGTAGCTGCTAAGTTCAGTAGTTAATTGGGTGATGACTGAAGGCTGGAGGATTCCTAGAAAGTCTTTTTTTAAAAATTTTTCCACTGATACAAACTTGATAGGTACCCCATTCCCCTCCCTCCCTTCAACCCTCCCTGCATCCCCTTGCTTTCTCTCCCCCATTTTCTCCTTCCTGTCCCCCCTCCCTCCCTTTCTCCCAGTGCCCCTTTACCCCCATTCCTGGAGCAACTTTTACTGTGCATGTCAAACTTCCTTCTTGGTCCTCCTCTCCGACGAGGTGTAAGGACTCATTAGCATTGCCTAGAGCTCTTTCTTGTGTTCCCCTTTAGTGCTTGTGATCTATGCTAGATGTTGGGGGATTAATGATACATTAGTCATTTTGCAGGTCACACAAAGTCTTATTATGATTACTTCAGCCCTAACTTGTGTGGAGTATCTTGCATATCATTGCTCCTCCCCATCTTTAGGCTCTCACAATCTTACCTCCCCCTTTTCCGCAAATTTCCCTGAGCTTTGGGATGTGGAGAGATTAGGCTGGCCTGGTTCCTGTTGATTAATGTAGGGTCTCTGATGTTTTGAATTATGTTTTTTTTTCTTCCAGTTTTGCTGTTCCTGCACTGCCCTTGGCTCCGTCCTGATGGGTATTGGATGTCACCTCCTAGCCAGAAATAAAAGGCTGTTAAAATAGACTCTTACTATAAGAGTAGATTCAAAGGTAGATGGAATAGAAGTAGGAGACTGCAGTGGGGGGAGGGTCAGTCTCCCATTTGCAGGATGGTTACCTTCTACCTGCCAGACTCTATGCCCTGCCTGTTTGGTGAGATCAAACCCCATCAGTTGCAAGTGACCAGGAAGGAAAGTCTGTGAGCTTAGCCAGATGTCTCACTACTTACTTCCAGTCCTTGAAGGTGGCCTATTTTCTCTGCTGTAACATGGTCCCCTCTTTCTGGTGGGGCCCTCCTTCCCCTTCCCTCCTGTTTATAAACTTTGCAATGGCTGTAGGTTAGAGAGATTTATATTTTGATGTGGTCACTAAGTGGTTTTTTGACTAGGACCCCTTATTAGGGATACATACAGCGCTTAATTTTCTGTGTCTGGGATACTTCACGCAATCAAATTTTTTGGTCAATAACATCCATTTCAGCAAATTTCATTAGTTCTCATTTTGTGATGCGGAGTACTATTCCATGGTATAAATGTACAGTTTCCCGTATCTACTTGTCAACTGTTGGGTATTGGGTTGATCCATGACTTGCTATTGTAAACAGTGCTGCTATGAACGGGTCGTGCTTGTGCTGATTGAGGTGAATTTGTTACTGTATTCCCAAAAGGTGAAATAGCGGGTCATTACGGCATTTCAATCTTAGCTTTTTTAAAAAAATGCCAGACTGCTCCCCAGAGTGGTTGTAAAACCTGCATTCCCACCAGCAAGTGAGGAGAGTTCCCTTCTCACCACATCCTCCCAGCATTGTGGTTGTTGTTTATTGTGGATTTTTGCCACCTGACCGGGGTGAGATGATATTAGGGAAGTTTTGTTTGCATTTCCCTGATGGCTAAGGATGTAAAGCACTTTTTAAGATATTTGTTAGACATTTCAATTTCATCCCTGGTAAAGTTTCTTTTAAGTTCCAGGGCCCATTTTTTAATTGGGCCATTTGTTTCCTTGGTGTTTAGTTTTCAATGTTCTTTGTGGACTCTGGATAATAGAGAAGATTTTCTCCCATTCTGTTGGTTGCCTTTGTGCTCAAGTTACAATCTGTTTATCTGAAAAGAAGCTCTTTAATTTCACAAGATCCTATCTGTTGAGTGTTGATTCTAGTGACTGTGCTATTTGCTTTCTGTTTAGGAACTTTTGGCTTAGTCCAATCAGCTCCAGGGATTTCCCTACACTTTCAACTAAGGTTTTTATAGTCTCTGGTCTTATATTGAGATCCTTGATCCATTTGGAGCTAATTCTTGTACATGGTGACATGTACGAGTCCAGTTTAAATCTTCTGCATGTGGAGATCCAGTCTTGCCAGCACCATTGTTGAAGATGCTGTGTCTTTTCCATTGGGTTTTTGGGCCCTTTTGTCAAACGATCAAAACGGCTTATAGTTGTGTGGGGCTTATTATTTCTGGGGTCTTCAACCCCTTATCTATGTGATCTGTGTGTCTAATTTTGGAGCCAGTACCAGCTGTTTTATAAAAACTAGGCTTTTTGATGTGTATAGACAAGGTTTGGTTTATTAATTATGGTTTGCATACCTCCATCGTTTTTGTTGTTTAACTCAGGATCGGTTTTTGCTATCCGGGTGTCTTTTGTGCCTGCCATAGAATTTGAGATTCGTTTCGGTCAACTTCTTTGAAGAAGAATGCTTGGGATTATTGTTTATTGGTTTATATACACATTGGAATATGTATATTGCCTTTGGTTAGGATTGGTATTATTTTTATGATATTGATTATTGCCTGCCAATATCTAGGAAAACATGGGAGGTCTTTCAAATCTGTTGGTGTCCTGTCTCTGTAAATTTTCTTTCTTTATGGGTTTTAAAGTTAGTTTCATTGTAAAAGGTCTCTCTTCCATTGGGTTAGGTTTATACAAAGGTATTCATTTTTTAAAGGGCTATAGTATATACGATTGTTTCTCTCAGAGCTTTTTACTTCTTTCACATCTTAGCGTAGAGGAAGGCCACTGATTTTAGTCGCGTTTATTTTTGTATCCTGCCACCCTGATGAACTTTGTATTAGTTTCCAGGAGCTTCTTGGTGGAGTTTTTGGGATCACTCAGGTATTGATCATGGCATCTGCAAATAGAGATAAGTGACTTCTTCCTTGCCGATTTGAATCATTTTTATCTCCCTTTCTGTCTTATAGCGCTAGCTAAGACTTTCAGTACAATATTGAATAGAAGTGGTGAAGTGGACAGCCTTGTCTAGTTTTCTGATTGAAAGCGGGAATGTTCAACAGTTTTTCCTCATTGAGTTATAATCCTTGCAGTTGGCTGTTGTTATACAGTTTTCATTATAATGATAAAGGTACCTCCATTCCTACTGTCCTCTAGCGTTTTGATCATAAAAGGCTTTTGGATCTTGTCAAAAGCTTTTTCTGCATCTATCGAGAGTATCATGTGGTCTTGGACTTTGGACTGGTTTATATGGTGAATTACGTTTATTGATTTGCATATGTTGAACCAACCTTGAGTGTCTTGCATAAAGCCTACTTGATCCCCGTGAATGATCTTTTTGATATGTTTTTCAATCCTATTTGCTAAGACTTTGTTGTGAATCTTTGTTTCTGAGTTCATCAAAGAGATTGGCTTATAATTTTCTTTTTTAAGTGTATCTTTATTAGGTTTTTGGAATTAAGATGATATTAGCTTCATAGAAAGAATTTGGTAGTGTTCTTTCCTTTGCATTTGATGGAACATTAAAGGAGTAGTTGGTGTTTTTGTTCCTTAAACGTCCTGGTAGAACCTGTGCTGAATCTATCTGGTCCAGGACATTTTTTGGTGGAAGATTCAAGATACATTACTTTCATTGATTCCTCATATGTTATGGAACGATTAAATAATTGACAACTTCCTGATTCAATTTAGGTAAGTTGTGCTTACTTAGGAATTCATCCATTTATTTTGTGTTGTCAAATTTCACAGAGTATAAGTTTTTGAAATATGATGTTTAATTCTCTGAATTTCTTGGGTATCAGTAGTGATAACTCCATTTTCATTTCTAAATTTGTTAATTTGGGTTTTCTCTCTCTTGCTTTTGGTTAATTACCTAGGGGTGTATCAATCTTATTGATTTTTTCAAAAAAACAGTTTTTTGACTTCTTGGTTCTCTGTATCATTTTCCTTATCTAAATTTCAGATATTTCTCCCCTTATTTTGCTAATCTCCTCTCTTCTACTGCTTTTGGGATCGGATTGCTCTAGTGTGTCTAAAGCTTTAAGCTGTATTGTTACGTTATTTATTTCTGATGTTTCTATTTTTTTGATGTAGGCATTAAGAGCTATGAACTTACCTATTAGGACAGCTTTCATTGTGTCTCAAAGATTTTGATAAGTTGTATTTTCATTATTGTTTGCTTCCAGAAAATCTTGAATTTCCTTTGTAATTTCTTCCTGAATCCAATTCTTATTCCCCATCATTAGTGTTTAGTTTCCAGGAGTTAGTGAATTTTCTGTTGTTTGTTGTTTTGCAGATGTCAAGCTTTAGACCATCGTAGTCTGATAGGGTACAGGCTAGAATTTCAACTTTCCTGTATATGTGGAGATTCGTTTTGTGGCCCAATATGTCATCTGTTTTGGGAGAAAGTTCCGTGTGCTGCTAAGAAAAATGTGTACTCATTGGTGCATGGATGAAAAATTAGATAGAGATCTGTAAGGTCCATTTCAGTAAGAGTTTGATTAAGTTCCAATGTGTCTCTATTAAGTTTTTGACATTTTGATTTATCCCATGTTGAAATCCCCAAGAATTATCATTTGGGGTTTGATTTCTTGCTGTAGATGCTGTAAGGTTTGCTTAGTGAATGTTGAGGGGCCCATATTAGGTGCATATATGTTCAGTATTATGAAGTCTTCCTGGTGATTTGTACCTGTGACTAAAATGTAGTATCCATTTGTGTCTCTTATGATTTTTTTTTTGTTTGAAGTTCTCTTTGTCTGATAGCATAAAAGCTACCCCTGCCTTTTTCCTGTTTCCATTAGCTTGCAGAATTTTTGACCAGCCTTTTATTTTTAGGGTGTGCCTATCTTTTGTGATGAGATGAGTTTCCTGAAGGCAGCAGATTGATGGGTTGTGATTTTTAATCTAAGTTTGTAATTTGTCTCTTGTTTGGTGAGTTAATTCCATTGATGTTTATGTTTATGGAGATGATTTTTTTCCCCCATTTTTTATTGTTTTGTCACTTGTGTGTATGATTTTTGGCTTTTAGGTTTTGGGTAGTTATACTTCCCTTCTGTCCCCTGGATATGCTTGTTTTTTCTTCAACGCTTGAGTATCATTTTCTATCTTTTTGAAGGCCCGGGTTTGGTAGACTGAGCCTTCAAGTTGCCTTTGTGTTGGAAAACTTTTTTTCTCCCTTGACATGAGTGTAGTTTTGCCGGTATATCCCTGGGTTGACATTTTGGCTCATTCAATACTTGAAGTATGTCTCTCCAAGCTCTTTTTGCTTTTACTAGTTCCATTGAAAAACTACTTGCTATTTTAATGGGTTTACCTTTAAAAGTGACTTGTTTTTTCTTCCTTGAAGCTCTCAGCACCTTTTCTTTGTCTGAATGTAGAGTGTTTTGACTATATTTGCGTGGTGAGTTTCTATTTGGTCATATCTTTTGGGGTGTGAAATGCCTCTTGTATTTGGTGGGCTCTTCTATTCTTCATTTGAGGGAGGTTTTTGTCTATGATATTTGAAAAAATTTTCCTCAGCTGTGGTATTTTGGGATTCTTGCTTTGGATCCCATGAAGTTTCATGTTAGACTTCTTCAGGGTGTCCATAATTCTGTGATATTCCTCTCAAGTATCTTTGGCTTTACAACCTCTTTCATTGAGCTGTTTAATATTTCCACTTTGTCTTCAAGATCTGAAATTCTATTTTCTGCTTTGTTAGTTCTGCTGATAAGACCCTCTGTTGAGTTCTGGTTTGAAGATAACTTGTCTTTTAGTTCAATTTTAAACTCTGCTTGAGACTTTCTTAACTGCTCTATACCTATTTTTGTTTCTTAAACTGTTTTTCTCAACTTCTCCAAATGTCTGTTGTGTTTGATGCGGTTATTTAACTCCTTCCAGATTTTCTTTTTCATAATATTGATCACGGTAATGATCATGTTTTTAAAGTTATTATCTTGGGCCTGGCTTTCTTGGCTATTTTCTGTGAATTTGTTCTGGTTGGAATCTATCATTATGGGGTTAATTGTTTCATTCCTCTTCAAACTGATTGATGCAGTTATTTAATTCCTCCCGGATTTCCTTTCAAGTATTGAACATGGTATATCATGTTTTTGAACATCATATCCTGGGTCAAGGCTTCTTGGCTATTTTCCATATGTTTGTTCTGGTTAGAGTCTATTATTATGCGATTAATTACTTCAGTGGGAGATTTGTTTTCTTGGGTGTTGTTTCTCATGGATTTGCACTTTGACTTGGGCATTGCTGTTTTAACTCTTAAGACCTTTCAATTTTTGTGCATTTTTCACTGAACTGAATTATTTGGCCTGGGGTTTGGGGTTGAGTGTTGGGGGGGGAGCTTATCTAGGTCACCATGAGTCCCTGCTGGACTGTGTGCATCCCGGGCAGATGGAGTAAAGGGAGGAGGTGGCGGTGGTGGGGTGCTATTTAACCTGGGGAGCTGGGGCGTGGCCCAGGGGGTCCTCCCCGGCCTGGCCCAGTGCAGCTCCGGCTTGCTGGTGGGAGGAGCTGGGTACAGTGGGCTGCCTGGGTTTTGGAGTTGAGTGGGGAGAGCTTACCTAGGTCACCGTGAGTCCCAGCTGGACTGCTTGCATCCCGGGTAGGTGGGGAAGGGGGGATTAATTGTTTTGGTGGGAGATTTGTTTTCTTGAGACTTGTTTCTCATGGGTCTGCACTTTGACTTGGGCATTGTTGTTTTGTCTCTTAAGATCTTGCAGCTTCTGTGTGTTTTTGACTAAACTGAATTAGTTAGTATTACTACTCTCAGGCAGTTGTTACTAGTGTTTGCCTTGGAGTTGGGTACGCTTGTCTGTTGTTATTGTTATTTCCCCGATGATGCTAATAGACTGAGTACATCAATTAAGTCAGGTTTAGTAGACAGGGAGTGAATATTAGTGTGGTAGTGCACTTTTACGATTTAGTACCTTGGTGATATTTGAGGATGTGTGGTATAGTCCCTGACGTTTTGTATGGTTTGGGGGTAGCTGTATGGAAAAGTTAATCTACAGTGATTAATAATTGAAAGGAACAGGATGGTAAAAAGATGTTTACTTATTCTTGGGCTGAATGTGAAGAATCTCTCCTATGTGATAGGATGGTTTTAGAGGACTTCAAATGTATGGGATTCATCCCCTAGAGCTTTGCTTGGGTTTTCTTTGGACCCTGTTGAATTCTCAGGAGCAGTGTGTACTCCCTGGACCACGAGCGACCCAGGCGGTGGAAAGGGCAGAGGGACTGATGGTGATGGCAGTGCACTCACCTGGGACCTGGGGTGTGGCCTGGTGGCCCACCCTAGCTAGGGCATCCTGGGTGCTGCTCAAGTTGGCTTGTGGGAGGAGCTGGGACAAGCTGGTGACCTGGGGGCTGGTGGGATTTACCTGAGAAGCAGTGTGTGCTCCCTGGACCATGAACGTCCCAGGTGGGTAGAAAGGGCCAAGAGTCTTTCGTCTAGTTGAAAAGTTAGAGGGTTGGAAGGCTAGAGGATTGAAGAAGTGAAAAAATGGGCAGCCAGAAGAAATAGCAATTCCTAGCACAGCTACAAAAATGTCTCTTCTCTTTTGGTGTTTCCCTTTTATATGGTCCATTATTGAGAGGTTCCTATGACATCTATGGAGGTTCTGATGGGATCTAGAGCAGGTATAATGCCTTCAGGTGGTCTCAGTTGATCTTTCCAATTGTGGTCTCAGCTGATCTTAGTTAATAGCATGTGTGTCATGTTGACAATCCAGGATTAACTGTTACAAGTCTACCCTTTGTCAACTTGACACCAGATCACATTTCCTAAAATCCCAGCCTCAAAGGTGTCAGATGTTAAAATAAAAGCACTGATTATTGGGAAAGAGTGGGATCCTGAAAAGTGAGATGCTGATGTGTGGGAAAACCAAACTGATGCTGAGGATGTTGAACCCTCAAATTCTGGTGGGTTTGTTTCACCTGTGGAAGTGGTCTCCCCATCCTTAGTAGAGAATGAATCCCCACCACCACCCTTTACAGAATTGCTATCTCTACAGAATTACTATCTCCATTTTTGCCTGAGGAAATTAATCATGATTTTTCTGAAGAAAGAGCAAAGACTTTGCCTCAAGAAAATGCTGATGTTTTGACATGCTCACCTGTGATTTCTTCCAGGCCAATAACTAGGCTGAAGGCTAAATAGGCTCCTAAAGGTGAAATAGAAAATATGGTTCATGAGGAGGTGTGCTATACCCCTAAAGAACTGTGTGACTTTTCTAACACATTCAAGCACCAGTCTGGAGAATACCCCTGGGAATGTTATTGTAAGGGTGTGGGATACTGGTGGAAGGAGTATAACGCTAGATCAAAGTGAGTTCACAGAAATGGACCCATTGAGTGGAGATTCTAGGTTTAATACTGCTACTTATAGAATTAAAAATGGTGCCAAGAGTTTATTTGAATGGGTGACTGAAGTATTTATTAAAGTTTGACCATCTGAAAAAGAGCTGGTTCCTTGGTTTAATGTGGATGATGAGATTAAGAGGGTCAGAGAAATTGGAATGCTTGACTGGATATGTTCTTTAATATCTAATTCTCAGTGGCAGAATCCAGATGACATGCCTTTCATCAGAAACACACTTAAAAAATTGGTGAGAGAACCACCAAGAAATATGAAGGGTCCTACTATTTCTCTTTTTTTTTTTTTTTTTTTTTTTTTTTTTTTGGCCTTTACATTTAAACTTTCTCACAGTACTTTCTTTCTTTTTTTTCTTTTTTTATTAGAAATTTAATCACACATTTAAAAATTTTTTAACCAGTTCCCTCCCTCCCCCTCCTCCCCCCCGAAACCCCTCCTCACCTCCCCATCCCCCAGTGCCTCTCCCCAATTCCCAGAGGATCCTTATGTGTACGCCTAACTCTCCACTGGGTCTCCTCTCCGATGACATATAAGGACCCAGTGGCATTTCCATAAGCCCTTTCCTTGTTCCCCTTAAGCATAAGATCACTACATGGCTGTACATCCCTGTCCAGGGGTCTTGGTGCCCTTAACAATGCTAGACTTTATGAGGGCAACAGTGTGCTGGACATTGCGCAGGGCATGCAAAGTCCCATTATGATTGCTTTGGCCCCAACTATTGTTGAGACTTGCAATCGTTGCTCCTCCAATCCTTTTGCTCTTACAATCTTACCGCCCCCTCTTCCGCAAATGTCCCTGAGCTCCAGGATGGGGAGAGATTAGGCTGGCCTAGATCTATGTGATTGATATAGTCTCTGAAGTTCTGGATTGTGGTATGTTTAGTGGTTTTTATAAGTATATTGCTTCGCTGTTAATGGTGTTATATTTGCCTTCTGTTCTCCTGGATATGCCTGTTTTTTTCTTCACGCTTGAGTGTCATTTCTAGCATTTTTTGAAGGCCTGGTTTGGTGGACATGTGTCCCTTCAAGTTGTCTTTGTGCTGGAAAATTTTTCTTTCTCCCTCGATCATGACTGATAGTTTTGCAGGGTAAATCAGCCTGGGTTGACATTTTTGCTCATTCATACTTGAAGTAGTCTCTCCAAGCTCTTCTGCTTTTACTGTTTCGACTGAGAAGTCATTTGTTATTTTAATAGGTTTACCTTTAAAAGTGACTTGTTTTTTCTCCCTTGAAGCTCTCAGCACCAGTTCTTTATCTTGAATGTGGAGTGTTTTAACTATTATTTGCCGCGGTGTGCTTCTATTTTGGTCGTATCTGTTTGGGGTGCGGAATGCCTCTTGTATATGGATGGGCCTCTCTTTTTTAAGATGAGGAAAGTTTTCCTTGATGATCGTTTGAAAAATTTCCTCAGTGGTAGTATTTTGAGATTCTTGCTCTGGTATTCCATGAATACGCATGTTAGGCTTCTTCAGGGTGTCCCATCTGTCTTGGATATTTCTCTCAAGTATCTTTTTGGCTTTAACAACCTCTCCACTGAGCTGGTTAGTACTCCCACTTTATCTTCAAGGTCTGAAATTCTGTTTTCTGCTTCATTAGTTTGTTGATAAGACTCTCTGTGGCGTTCTGGGTTGAAGATAACTTGTCTTTTAGCTCAGTTTTAAATTCTGCTTGAGTTTTTTTAACTGCTCTATGCCACTTTTTGTTTCTTGCACTGTTTTTCTCAACTCCTCCGATGTCTGTTGTGTTCCTCTCAAAGCGATTGATTCGATTATGTAATTCCTCCCGGATTTCCTCTTTCATGTATTGAACATGGTAATGACATATTTTGAAAGACCTTATCCTGGGTGAGGCTTTCTTGGCCTTTTTCCGCGGGTTTGTTCTTGTTGGAGTCTAACATTATGGGATTAATTTCTTCAGTGGGAAATTTGTTTACTGATGTTGCTTCTTCTCAGGATTTGCACTTTGACTTTGGCATTGTCATTTTAACTCTTAAGATCCTCAATTTCACTAAACTGAATTATTTGGCCTGGGGTCCTGGTGGGCGGGGCCCAAACGGGGACTTACCTAGGGCGCGGGGTGAGGCCCGGCTGGACCGCGCGCACACGTCCTGACCGGTGGAGCGGGGTGGGGTGAAAAGGACTACTATTTCTCTTATCCTTGTGCTAACACTAACAATGGGATTTGCAGCTGTCCAGTTGGAAGAATTAAATTCAATGGGCCAGGTGGATCCAGGAGTAGTAGGGGCAAATGGCAGCATTGAATCATCAGTGGCAAAATAAGCATACTACCTGTAATGTACAGCATGGACAGAATAATATTTTTTATTTATTCAATTGTGCATGTGAGTGTGTGTGCGTGTATGTATGTGTGTGTGTGTGTGTGTGTGCATGTATGTGTGTGTAGAACCACGAGAAAATTCGGGAACCATCATGGACGCCTCCACCTCCTCCTTGCTTACCTACTCCGGATTCACAGGCTCTTGCCCTAACCAGTAGCCCGATAACGCATGCACCCTCGTCTTCCACTTTGTGTGTCATACCTTATCTAGCATCTGAACTCCTGACCTTCTGCCTGCAAGGCAGAGGCTTAACTCCTTAGCCACCTTTCCAGCCCCCAGAACAGTATTTATGAAGGTCTGACTCACTTAGACCTTTGGCACTGGCTAATTAATCATGTTGTCCCCAAAAGTATAATAGATAGAAGCTTACAAAGTTCTCATTTGACCTGTACAAGCAGAAACAATTTAAAATAAATGGAGGAAACGCTGCCTTGAATCATCATAGCAGCAGAGAATTATGGCTTGTCAACCAATTTCTGGACTTGAGTCAGTTTATAGATCCAGAACCCCTTGAATGAAGGGGAGGTGGCGTCCTTTTAAGAATGGATCTTGGCACCATAGCAAAAAACTTTAATATTAGTCTTTCTCTTATCCTTCCACAAAGGGAACTAGGCCTTTCACTAGAGACTACTGTACATTGGGGAAAGGAAATAATCAGACAATTCAGGATCTACAATGATTCCAGGAGACTCTAAAGAGGATTGTGGCCCACCAATAAATGTAGGGGTATATGGAGGCCAGGTTATTGATGCAGTTTTGGCTAATGTTTGACTCAAGTATGTCCAGTAGTCCCAAGTTCATCCTGTGGTTATTTCTCCATGTTTCCAGAATGTATTGGGTACTATGATATACTTAGCGTTGCCGCCAAATCCTCCCTTGGTTCCTTAAATGTTGAGTACGAGCTCTATATGGTTGGGAAGCCAAATGGAGCCTTTAGATTGCCTCTACCAGAAAACAGTGAAATCAGAAATAGTATCATATCCCTGAACGGATATCATTAGAAACATTTATTAAGTGAAATATCCAAACCCAGAAATTAAGCACCGATGTACTCCCTAAATGGTGGGCTCCCTATACGCACCCCCCCCAGCCCCATCTTCAACACTCATAGTTAATCTATGTATTACTCAGTAATTTCAAGGATTGAACAGGAGGATGGGTTGGAGGGCCACCCAGAAACAAAGGAGAGAATGACCGTGTTACAGTAGAGAAATAGCTCCATCAAGGACTGTGCAAGTAAGCAGATGTGACACCTGGTTAGTTCACAGACGTTCGTTCCTGATCATTTACAACTAAGGGGGGTATGATCTCACCAGAAGGGGAGGCATATAGTCTGGCAGATAAAATAACCATTTGCAAATGGGTGATTGACCCCTCCATCATGAGGTTTCCTACTTTTATTACATCTCCCTTGAATGTGCTCTTATAATAAGACTCCAGTTTTAACAGCTTTTTGTCTCTGCCAGGGGGTGCATACAGTGCCCAGCAGGATGGAATGAAGGGGCATTGCAGGAGCAGCAAAACTGCAAAGAAAATCAACAAACCACAATCTAGAACTCAGAGACCATATCAACCACATAGAACTAGGCCAGCCTAATCTCTCCCCCATCCTGAAGCCAGGGCTTTGTGGAAGAGGGGCGGGTAAGATTGAAAGAGCACAAGGATGGGAGGAGCAATGATTTCAAGATATCCACACAAGTAGGGCCGAAGCAATCATAATTGGACTTTGCATGCCCTGCGCAATGTCCAACACACTGAGACCCTCACAAAGTCTAGCATCTGCTAAAGGCACCAAGATCCTTGGAGGCAAGGATTGGCAGCCACGCAGTGTTCCTATGCTTAAGGGGAACACAGGAAAGGGTTTCAGGGAAATGCACTGGGTCCTTGTAGTCATCGCAGAAGGAGAGCCCAGAGGAGAGTCGGCATGCACAAAAAGGATCCTCTGGGAATTGGGGTGGGAGGCACTGGGGGATGGGGAGGGAGGGATGAGGGAGGGGAGCAGGGGTTTGGGGGGAGGAGGAAGGAGGGAGGGAACTGGTGTACCTATTAAGTTTGTATGAGCTGAAATAATAATAAAAATGTATTAAATATATAAAAAAAAAACAAAAGAAAAAAACAGTATCATATCCCTGGAGGAATTACAGAAATTAGTGCTACCATTAAGGACTTGAAGGATGTTCCCCTTTAGCCTGTACAGAAGACAGATGAATCATAGAGAATGACAGTCAATTATCACAAACTTGATCAAGTCATGATTATAATTGAAGCTGCTGTACCCAATATGGTTTTGTGGCTTGAGCAGATCAACACATCTCCTGGTACTTGGCATGCTGCTATTGATCTTTTAAATGCTTTTTTTCTCCATACTTATTCATAAAGATCATCAGAAGTAATTTGCTTTCAGTTGGCAAGGCCAGCATTATACATTTACAGTGTAACCTCAAAGGTATATTAATTCTCCAGCCCTATACCGTAACTTCATTCTAAGAGATATTGATTGCCTGTCTCTTTCACTAAGTATCATACTGGTCCATTATATAGATAATATTGTGCTGATTGGACCAAGTGAGCAGGAAATAGCAAGCATTCTGGGTCTGCTGGTAAGGCATATGTGCATCAAAGGATGGGAAATAAATCCAACCAAAATCCAAGGACTTTCTATTTCAGTAAAATTGTGGGAGTTCAGTGGTGTGGGGCATGGAGAGATATCCCCTCTAAGGTAAATGATAAGTCGTTGCACCTGGCCCCTCCCATCACTAAGAAAGAAGTTCTATGATTATTGAGTCTGTTTGGATTTTTGAGGCAACACATTTCTTATTTGGGTGTGTTACTCAGGCCCATATACCAAGTAACTCAGAAAGCTGCTAGCTTTGAGTGGGGCCAAGAACTAGAGAAGGCTCTTCAGCAGGTTCAAGCTGCTGTATAGGCTGCCTTGCCACTTGCACCATATAATCCAGCAGACCCAATGGTATTGCAGGTATATGTCACAGAGGTGCTATTTAGAATCTTTGACAGGCTCCCATAGGTGAATCACAGTGGAGACCCATGGGATTTTGGAGCAAGACCTTACCATCATCCACAGACAATTATTATTCTCCATTTGAGAGACAACTCTTGACCTGTTACTGGGCCTTAGTGGAAACTGAATATTTGACAATGGGTCACCAAGTTACCATGTAACCTGAGTTGCCCATCATGAGTTGGGTGTTATCTGAACCAGAAAGCCAGAAAGTTGGACTGGCACAGTAGCAATCAAATGGAAATGGTACATACAAGACAGGGCCCTAACCGGTCCTGGAGGCACAAATAAGTTGCATGAAGAAGTTGCCCAAATGCCTATGATTCCTAAGCCTGTTGCAATGCCTGTTCGCAAGCATGCACTTATGGCCTCCTGGGGTGTGCCTTGTGATTGGCTCTCTGAAGAAAAGAGGAGTAGGGCCTGGTTCTCAAATGGTTCTGCTCACTTTCACAATAGCTTTGCATTTGGCTAAGATATTTTCCATCTATTCCTAATTTTGTCAGCTCATTTACCATTTAAACTTGTTTAACTTTGTTTAAAGAACTTTTTGTATTTATTGGAATGATTATTAGATTTTAGATATTAATTGCATTTCTGTGCTCATTTAAACTTACCAATTTGCATATATTGAACCTAAAGTTCACGTCTGGAATTACAGTAGGTAGTCCTATATGGAATATGAGCTTTCAATTGATTTATTTAAACATTTATGCACATGTATGTGTGTGTGTGTGTGTGTGTGTGTGTGTGTGTGTGCACAAGGGGGCATTTAAGTGCCTGTGGAAGTACAAGTGTGACATTGGAAATAATCCTAGATTGCTTTACCCCTTCTGTAACAGTTACTCTGAACTACTGCTGTGAGAGAGCACCCAAAGTGAAGCAACTTAAAGGAGAAAGGGGGATTTATTCAGCTTACAGTTCCAGAGGGAAGATACAGTCTTTCAAAGCAGAGGTGGCATGGCTGGCTGGCCAGAGCTGGAGGAGGCTACTTCACTGCACACATCTTGGAGGCTGAGAGCTGCAGGACTGCTTGCTGCATAGGCAGAATTCTCCTGGAGGTAGGGTGGGACTAATCCACCTCCCCACTCCTTGTGACTGCCTTCCTCTAGCAAGGCTCCACCTCTCAAGGTGCCATAACCTTGCCAAACACATGAGACTGTGAAGGACACATTTCAAAACATGACAGTCCTAGTATCTAATGTACCTGAGGCTGAGTAGCAGGCAGGTGAGCAGTCTTGAGGATAAAGAAAATCCTATTTGAAAGAGCCATTAAGAAAGAAATTCCTGGATCATATTAAATATATTAGCCATAATACATGCACATTAAAGGATTCTCCGGGGATTGGGGGGGGCATTGGGGGATGGGGAGGGAAGGGTGAGGAGAGGGGGAGCAGGGGGTCGGGGGGAGGAGGAGGGAGGGAGGGAACCGGTGTACCTATTAAGTTTGTATGAGTGGAAATAATAATAAAAATGTTAAAAAATATATATATATTAGCCATAATAATCTGGGCCTGTTATATAGTTTTTTTCATCCTCTGAATCTGACATAACTTTTACATGCAGCCTAGTATTAACAGTATCAAATACATAATTAATCAATTGAATGGTGTGGCCTAGTGAAGTAAAGGGAATAGAGAGGGAAATAATCACTATATTTGCAACATTAACCTTCAGCCAAGGTTGACATTAGTTAAAATCTTTTTTTTAATATTTTTTATTATTATTTCCGCTCATACAAACTTAATAGGTACACCAGTTCCCTCCCCCCCCTCCTCCCCCTGAACCCCCTGCTCGCCCTCCCTCCCTCCCCATCTCCCAGTGCCTCCTCCCCAATTCCCAGAGAGTCCTTTATTGTGTATGCCTAACTCTCCTCTTGGTCCTCCTTTCCGATGACATAAAAGGACACAGTGGCATTTCCCTGAACCCTTTCTCGTGTTCCCCTTAAGCATAGGAACACTTCTGTGGCTGCCAATCCCTTGCCTCCAAGGATCTTGGTGCCTTTAGCCGATGTTAGACTTTGTGAGGTCAATAGTGTGACGGACATGGCGCAGGGCATGCAAAGTCCTATTATGATTGCTTCAGCCCTATCTAGTGTGGAGACTCTTCAAATCATTGCTCCCCCCATCTTTTTGCTCTTACAATCTTACCGCCCCCTCTTCCGCAGATGTCCCTGAGTTTCAGGATGGGGGTAAATTAGGCTGGCTTAGTTCTATGTGGATGATATAGAGTCTCTGAAGTTCTAGATTGTGGTTTGTTGATTTTCTTTTGCAGTTTTGCTGCTCCTGCAATGCCCTTCACTCCATCGTGATGGGCACTGTATGTCACCCCCTGGTCAGAGACAAAAAACTGTTAAACTAGAGTCTTGTTATAATAGCACATTTAAGGGTAGATGTAATAAAAGCAGGAAACCTCGGTGAGGGAGGGATCAGTCACCCATTTGCAAAATGATCTCTTTTCATCTGCCAGACTATATGCCCTCCCCTTCTGGTGAGATCATACCCCCTTAGTTGTAAATGATCAGGAACGAACGTCTGTGAACTTAACCAGGTGTCACATTACTTACTTGCATTCCTTGGAGGTCGATTTTCTCTGCTGTAACATGGTCCCCTCTCTCCTTGTGTCTGGTGTGGCCCTCCAACCCCATCCCTCCTGTTCACAATCCTTGCAATTACTGTATTACATAGGTTTACCCTTGAGTGTCTCAATGTGGGCTGGGTGAGTTTAGTACTAGGAGCCACCTATTAGGGAGTACATACGGCACTTAACTTTCTGGGATTGGGATATTTCACTTAATATAATTCTTTCTAATGACATCCATTTCCCAGCAAATTCCAGTAATTCATCATTTTTGATGGCTGAGTAGTACTCCATTGTATAGATTTACCACAGTTTCCTTATCCACTCGTCAACTGTTGGACATTTAGGTTGATTCCATGACTTTGCTATTGTAAACAGTGCTGCTATGAACATAGTCGTGCTTGTGCTATCGAGGCGAACCTCTGCTGCATGGGGGGTTATTCCCAAAAGTGGGATAGCAGGGTCATATGGCATTTCAATCTTTAATTTCTTTAAGAATCTCCAGATGGCTTGCCAGAATGGCTGTATGAGCCTGCATTCCCACCAGCAATGTAGGAGAGTTTCCCTCTCTCCACATCCTCTCCAGCACTTGTTGTTGTTTGTATTGTAGATTTTTGCCATCCTGACCAGTCTGAGATGATATCTCAGGGAGGTTTTGATTTGCATTTCCCTGATGGCTAAGGAAGTGGAGCATTTTTTAAGATATTTGTTAGACATTTTAATTTCATCTCTGGTAAAATTTCTTTTACGTTCCAGGGCACATTTTTTAATTGGGCCATTGGTTTCCTTGGTTTTTAATTTTCTAAGTTCTTTGTGCACTCTGGACAGTAGAGCTCTATCAGATATGTGGTTATTGAAGATTTTCTCCCATTCTGTGAGTTGCCTTTGAGCTCGTGTGACAATCTCTTTATCTGAACAGAAGCTCTTTAATTTCACAAGATCCCAACTGTTGAGAGTTGGTAGCAGTGACTGTGCCATTGGATGTCTGTTTAGGAAATGTTGGCCTAGCCCAATCAGCTCAAGAGAGTTCCCTATCCATTCAGTTATGATTTTTGTATTCTCTGACCTGATATCAAGGTCCTTGATCCATTTGGAATTAAGTCTTGTACATGGTTACATGTATGGGTCCAGCTTTAATCTTTTGCATGTGGAGATCCAGTTTTGCCAGCACCATTTATTGAAGATGCTGTTCTTTTTCCATTGGATTCTTTGGGCCCCTTTCTCGAAGATCAAATGGCTGTATCTTTGTGTGCTTATATCTGGGTCCTCAACCCTTATCCATTGATCTGTGTGTCTATTTTGGAGCCAATACCAGGCTGTTTTTATAACTATGGATTTGTAGTATAGACTAAGGTTTGGTATGGTAATACCTCCAGCAGTGTTTTTGTTACTCAGGATAGTCTTTGCTATCCTGGGTCATTTGTGCCTCCATATGAATTTTGAGATTAATTCGTCAACTAATTTAAAGAATTGCTTTGGGATTTTAATTGGTATAGCATTGAATTTGTATATTTCCTTTGGTAGGATAGTCATTTTTACGATGTTGATTCTGCCAATCCAGGAGCATGGGAGGTCTTTCCACCTTCTGATGTCTTCAGCAATTTCTTTCTTTAGGGTTTTAAAGTTTTCATTGTAAAGGTCTTTTACCTCCTTGGTTAGGTTTATACCAAGGTATTTCATTTTTTTTAGGGGCTATAGTAAATGGGATTGTTTCCCTCAGGGCTTTTTCACTTCTTTCATTCTGGGCATGTAGGATGGCCTCTGATTTTTGCACATTTATTTTGTATCCTGCCACCCTGCTGAACTTCTCAATTAGTTCCAGGAGCTTCCTGGTGGAGTTTTTGGGATCCCTCAGGTATAAGATCATGTCATCTGCCAGTAGGGATAGCTTGACTTCTTCCTTGCTGATTTGAATCCCTCTTATGTCCCTTTCTTGTCTTATGGCTTCAGCTAAGACTTCAAGTACAATATTGAATAGAAGTGGTGACAGTGGACAGCCTTGTCTAGTTCCTGATGGAAGTGAGAATGCTTCCAATTGTTCCCCATTGAGCATAATCCTTGCTGTGGGCTTGTTGTATACAGCTTTTATTATATTGATAAAGGTTCCTTCCATTCCTACTGTCTCCAGCGTTTTGATCATAAAAGGCTGTTGCATCTTGTCAAAGGCTTTTTCTGCGTCCATCGAGAGTATCATGTGGTCTTGGACTTTGGACTGGTTTACATGATGAATTACATTTATTGATATTCATATTTTGAACCTACTTTGCGTGCCAGGGATGAAGCCTACTTGGTCCCTGTGAATGATCTTTTTGATATGTTGTTGAATCTGATTTGCTAAGACTTTGTTGAGAATCTTTGCGTCTGTGTTCATCAGGGAGATCGGCCTTTAGTTTTCTTTCTTAAGTGAATCTTTATTAGGTTTTGGTATTAAGACGATATTAGCTTCATAGAAGGAATTTGGTAGTGTTCCTTCCTTTGCTATTTGATGGAACATTTTAAGGAGTATTGGTGTTATTGACTCCTTAAATGTCTGGTAGAATTCTGTGCTGAATCCATCTGGTCCAGGACATTTTTTGGTGGGAAGATTTGAGATTACTTCTTCAATTTCCTTATATGTTATAGGGCCATTTAAGTAATTCACACCTTCCTGATCCAATTTAGGGAAGATGTGTTTACTTAGAAATTCATCCATCTCTTGTGTGTTGTCAAACTTCACAGAGTATAAGTTTTTGAAATATGATGTTATAATTCTCTGGATTTCTTGGGTATCAGTAGTGATAACTCCATGTTCATTTCTAATTTTGTTAATTTGGGTTTTCTCTCTCTTGCTTTTGGTTAATTTATCTAGGGATGTATCTATCTTATTGATTTTTTCAAAGAACCAGCTTTTTGTCTGGTTGATTTTTTCTATTGTTTTCTTAGTCTCAACTTCAGATATTTCTCCCCTTATTTTGCTAATTTCCTCTCTTCTACTACTTTTGGGATCAGATTGCTCAAGTTTCTCTAAAGCCTTAAGCTGCATCATTAAGTTATTTATTTCTGATGCTTCCATTTTTTTGATGTAGGCATTAAGAGCTATGAACTTACCTCTTAGGACAGCTTTCATTGTGTCCCAGGGATTTTGGTAAGTTGTATTTTCGTTATCGTTCACTTTCAGGAAATCTCAAATTTCCTTTTTAATTTCTTCGTGAATCCAGTTCTCATTGAGCATCATATTGTTAAGTTTCCAGGAGTTAGTGTATTTTCTCTTGTTTGTTGTGTTGTGGATGTCCAGCTTTAGTCCGTGGTGGTCTGATAGGGCACAGGTTAGAATTTCAACTTTCTTGTATATGTGTAGATTCGTTTTGTGGCCCAATATGTGATCTATTTTGGAAAAAGTTCCGTGTGCTGCTGGGAAAATGTGTATTCTTTTGTGCGTGGGTGAAAAGTTCGATAGTGATCTGTAAGGTCTCTATTTCTTTCAGGGTTTGATTAAGTTCCAAAGTGTCTCTGTTAAGCTTTTGACCTGTTGATCTATCCCATGTTGAGAGGGCAGTGTTGAAGTCCCCAAGAATTATCGTTTGGGGGTTGATTTCTTGCTTTAGACGCTGTAGGATTTGCTTAATGAATGTGGAGGGGCCCGTATTGGGTGCATAAATGTTCAGGATTGTGAAGTCTTCCTGGTGAATTATACCTGTGACTAAAATGTAGTATCCATCTGTGTCTCTTATGATTTTCTTTGGTTTGAAGTCCACTTTGTCTGAAAGCATAATTGCTCCCCCTGCCTGTTTCCTGGTTCCATTAGCTTGCAAGATTTTGGACCAGCCTTTCATTCTTAGGATGTGCCTATCTTTTGTGGTGAGATGAGTTTCCTGAAGGCAGCAGATTGTTGGATTTTTTAATTCAAGTGTGTAATCTGTGTCTCTTAATCGGCGAGTTAATACCATTGACATTTAATGTTATAATGGAGAAATTATTTTTAATTCTGGACATTTTTTATGTTTAGTAGATTTTGTAAGCATGTTGTTTGATATTTATGTTTTGGTGGTATTATACTTCCTTTCTGTCCTCTTGGATACGCTTGTTCTTTTCTTCAAGCTTGAGTATCAGTTCTAGCATTTTTTGAAGGCCTGGTTTGGTAGACATGTATCTCTTCAAGTTGTCTTTGTGCTGGAAAACTTTTCTTTCTCCCTCAATCATGACAGATAGTTTTGCCGGGTATATCAGTCTGGGTTGGCATTTTGGCTCATTTAATACTTGAAGTATGTCTCTCCAAGCTCTTCTTGATTTTACTGTTTCCATTGAGTAGTCATTTGTTATTCTAATAGGTTTTTCCTTTAAAAGTGAGTTGCTTTTTTTCTCTTGAAGCTCTCAGCACCTTTTCTTTGTCTTGAATATGGAGTGTTTTGACTATTATTTGCTGTGGCGATTTTCTATTTTGGTCATATCTGTTTGGAGTGCGAAATGCCTCTTGTATTTGGATAGGCCTCTCATTCTTTAGTTGTGGGAAATTTTCATTTATGATGAATTGAAATATTTCCTCAGGTGTGGTATTTTGGGATTCTTGTTCTGGTATTCCATGAATGGGCATGTTAGGCTTCTTCAGGGTGTCCCATATCTCTTGAATGTTCCTCTCAAGTATCTTTTTGGCTTTAACAATCTCTTCCATTGAGCTGGTTAATTCTCCCACTCTGTCTTCAAGATCTGAAATTCTATTTTCTGCCTCATTTGTTCTGCTGATAAGACTCTGTTGAGTTTTGGGTTGAAAATAACTTGTTTTTTAGTTCAATTTTAAACTCTGCCTGAGACTGTTTTATTGCTCCATACCTATTTTTGTTTCTTGAACTGTTTTTCTCAACTCCTCCAAGTGCCTGTTGTGTTCCTGTTCGAAGTGGTTGATACAGTTGTTTAACTCTTCTCGGATTTCCTCTTTCATAGTATTTTTTTTAATTTTTTTATTATTTATTCAATTGTGTGTGTGTGTGTGTGTGTGTGTGTGTGTATGTGCACACGCATGTGTGTGTGTGTAGAACCACGGACGAATCGGGAATCACCATGGACGCCTCCACCTCCTTCTGCCCCGGGATTCACAGGCTCCGCCCTACCAGGACCAGAAGCGCAGGCCGCCCCCGCTTCTGCCTGGCGTCTATATGTGGGATCTGGGATCCGAACTCAGGACCTTCCGCCTGCAAGGCAGAGGCTTAACCCCTGAGCCACCTCTCCAGCCCCTCTTTCATAGTATTAATCATGGTAAGGATCATGCTCTGAAAGACATTAGTTAAAATCTTATGTTTAAAAATAGAGTGCAATATCGCTTCTCGGCCTTTTGGTTAAGATCAAGTGTAAAAATAGAGTGCATTAAGTGGGTTTGGTACTAGGATCCACCTATTAGGGAGTACATATGGTCCATAACTCCCCCTCAAAGTCTAGCATGGATTACAGGCAGTGGGATCCTTAGAGGCAAGGGATTAACAGTCATGGGAGTGTTCCCATACTAAAGGGGAACCCAATTAGGGGCTCCGGGCTATGCCACTGCATCCTTACCCCTCACTAGGGTGGAGGACTCAGAGGGAGGTTTGTCATTCACACAAAAATGTGTTCCAGGGATGGGAAGGAGGAAGGGGGAGGCATTGGGAGAAGGGGTGAAAGAAAGGGGTAAGGGGGGAGAGTACAAGAGGGGAATGACTGGAGAAAGGAGGAGGGAGGAGGAGGGAGGGAGAGGATGGTGGGTATCTATTGAGCTTTTATGATTAGGGAAAAAATAAATGTGGGAGGAAAAAAAGAATTTTCCATCTTACTCGTAGACACATATGGAGCTTTCTCCCAAGGCCCATGACAACAGAGCATGGACATGGGATTCAGTCTCATGTGTGGTTTGTCCGCACTTGCAGCCACAGTCTCTAGGCACAGAGGCCTTCACCAGGGCACAGTGCTGAGATCTTCTCTCAAGTGATCACTGCACTTTGTCCCAAGGTCTGCACTTTGTCCCAAGGTCTGCACCAGCAAAACTTGAGGCCCAGATCCCACTTCATGGTTGCTTCCACCTTGGTGCTGTGTTGCCAATTCTTGCGCCCATGGTCTCTAAAGCCAGAGTGCTTTAGCAGGGTGAAGCAACTTAGATCTCCTTTTGCACACTGGGCTCTTTCCCAAGAGAATCTTTGAATCTAACCCTAAGATAAGTAACCCACTTTATTTTCCTTTTAATTTCAATCAATAGTCACTGCAGTTTATGATTTTTATATCTCAACCCCAAAGCCCACCCCTCAGAGTCTAAACCATTCACACACCTCAATTGATCAAAAAGTTGCCATATCACACTAATCTCTTACCTCTTGTTACTAAACTCACTGTTGTATAATCTAAAAGCTGCTCTGATACTTAACCCAAACCTCAAATAACAAACCATGATACCTATTCTTGAACCTCTAAGCCAAAACTAAACCAAAACTCTATTACTACCTTAACCAAGACAAAAAATATCCTTTAAAATTTTTGACCCCATAATAATGAATTCTGACCAAAACAACTTGTTAGATATTAGCCAAGAATTCACCAACCATGATAATGATTTTCGAAGTTTGGTGTTAATATGATCAAAATAATGAAAGCGGAAATCCAATATGAACAAGCACAAAACGGTCATGTGGATGAAATGAAAAAGGCTGTTGAAGAAACAAAACAAGGCATAGAGCAGCTGAAAAAAATTCATGTATAAATCTCTTGAAATTGAATACTTGTAATTAAAAGCAAGTTAATTACATTCCAAAACTCAATGGAGAGCCTTACCTGCAGAACTAATGAAGCAGAAAATAAAATATCAGAACTAGAAGATAAGAGGGCAGAACAAAATTGTTCAAAGAGGTTGAAAAAGCTAAAAAAATACTTGTCAAGAATATTCAAGACCTATGCGACACCTTGAAGAAGCCAATCATGCACATTCATGGAATGCCAGAGCAAGAAACACAAAAAGCTACAACAGTAAAAAACTGTTTTCACACTATCATTTAAGAATATCTTCCATATCTAAGGAAAGGAATCCCTATCCAAGTACAAGAGGCATATAGCACAATAAACAGATATGACAAAAATAGAAACCTGCTGTGGCACATAACAGTCAAAACACTACATATACATGGCAAAGAGAACATGATGAAATCTTCAAGAGAAGAACCAAGTCACATTTAAAGGAAAGCCTATTAAAAATGTAAATAGGTATCTTTTGCCTCTCATGGACTCATCTAAGTTCATTTCTTTCTCTCCTTTATTAAATTCTGCCTTAATCCTTAAAAAATGTAAACATAACTCTTATCTGTTACGGTGAGAGAACATCCAATATCGAACTAGATACAATAGAATATCATCTATCTGTAAAAAAAGATGGAATCACGAAGTTCACAAATAAGTGGATGGAGCTAGAGAAACATACTGAATGAGACAGATTGTCATGTTGTGTATACTCTCTTTTATTAGTATAGTTAGCAAATTCTAGCTGAGAAGCATTGTGTGGCAATAGTTGGTGTTCGCAGAGAGCAGATGATTGTGAAATGTCAAGCAACAGATAAGCTCTCCAACACTCTCCCCTCAAGGGGCAGGAAATTTAAATAAAAAATGAAGTCACTAAAACAGCACAAGCACAAGGAGTGTTACTTGAAAATTCTCAAGTACTTTGCCTTTTTGCATCTTCCTGAGAATCTTATGGCTAACTATACTGGAATATTTTTTAATAAATTTTATATGAGTGTGTGTGTGTATGTGTGTGTGTGTGTGTGTGTGTGTGAGAGAGAGAGAGAGAGAGAGAGAGAGAGAGAGAGAGTTAAAGAGAAAGAGGGAGATTCATTACATATATATCTACTTTGTTATTTTACAAACAAGTGTACAGTTAATTTTTATGGAGATTTTCACAATTATTTTCTTGGCAGAACAAACATTTGGAGGAGTTTCTGCCATTTCCCTACTGTTATGTTCAGAGATCTAGGTTACACTTCGTTGATTCTATTGTAAATCTGATCCCTGCAATTTCTGCATTTTATATGGTCTATTCCATTGTGCTACTGACTTTCCATGTTTTTCTCTCATTTTGGAAGTTATAGATCAAATACTGCTTTCAAATCTTCTAATTACCCTGGCTCCGCAGTTTGATCCTTTGATCATCTTTTTCTTCCACATGATTTATCACATTAAATTTGAAATTTCTATAATTTTAATAAATATAAAGATATGATTTCTTGGAAAAGTATCAACTGTGAGGATAAATGATTAAGTTCCAAGAATGGCTAACAATTTTTTGTAACTAAACACTTTCTGAGGAAATATTCACATTGACCATTTGATGTATTTATTTTTTTCCCTAGTATTACAAGCACAATTAATAATATATTCTTCTCCCCTCTTTTTCCACTCCATCCCACCTTCTTTCCCCTCCCTTCATTCTTCTATCCCACTCCCTCCCTCCCTCATGTCCATCAGCTTCTATGATTCCAGGGTTTCCCTCTAGAACATCTGCTGTGGTGGGTGTTCAGGCCTCTGTGACAGACCAGATGTCTCTTCTTTGGGCAGACTCACTGATAGGGGCACTCTCCTTCACCTGTCTAGCCCAAGCCTCTAAGGATCTTACTGGTTGAATTTATTTCTCCTGAGATCCTCAGTAGTGTATAGGGGCATGCTGATTTGTCAGTCATTGTGCAGGTATGGTAAGGAGAAGTCTTATTGCAGCGATTTCCTGGATGCAGCAGCCCTGTCTTGAGTTTCTTTTCCAGAGGTGGACTTTCCCATCTCTAGGCTCTCACGATCTTACCACCCCCTCTTCTGAAAGGTTCCCTGAGCTTAGAACGGGGGAGATATGGCTGGCCTGATTCCAGGTGAAAACTGTAGGGTCATTGGTGCTCTGCATTCTTGTTGGCCATTGCGTTCTATTTCACTGCTCTTCCAATGCACTAGGCTGTGTCCTGTCTGGGCATTGAGATCCTCTTCTATCCTACTGATTATTTTGAAGGAAATGGGTATTAAGATCCTTAAATTTATTGTGTGTTTAAAAACATTATCCTTTTTTCATGGTTAAGAAGCAGAATTTTGACTTGGATGAATATCAGGCTACATTAGCTATCATTATTTTTTCATTTTACTAGCATATAAGCAATACTATGGGAGATAGGGATGAGTATTTAACTTTTCCAGAGGTATAATGCAGCCATTTTATTCTAAATGGATTTCAGGGAGAGGGAAGTGCTAGCTGTATGGAATATACTCTGTTCATATAAATTTTCCATCTTTAGTTGTTGGCTACCAAATAACTTCCTTAAAGCCACAAACTCAGACATATGTGTGAATTTTCTGTTTTACTGAGAAGAAATATTTTACTTTATATCATCTCCTCACTCTTGTCACTGAACACTGTTAGTGGTCATGCAAGCATCTTCCATTTGGTGTGTCTATGCTATCTTTTTTTAACTAAGCTCCATTCCTGCAACTACCTTCATTCTTTCTTAGCCATTAGGAATTTTAAGTTCAATAACTGTTGAGATGCACAGGATTGATAGCTTTCTTTTGATCTATTCATACAGCATGATTCACAGAAGTAGCCCCCTTCCTAAAGTACAGGAATCACAAAGCAGTTTGTTGACATACAGACATGTCCATGCCTGAAATGATGGAACTTATGGATATATTGCTTTAAATAGTTAAAGGGACATTGCAAATGAGATCATTTATTTTTTTTGAAAACCATCATTTTCTCTTTAATGATTACCCGCTAAAGAGTGTATAATTATTACATTAGGGAGTGCTTGACTAATATGTTTGAGACCCTGGCTTTTAGAAACAGTGCTGCAAGGTCATAATGACAGTCTCACATCATGTTAGTAAATTCAATCTCAGATCGTTGATAATACAAACACCACCAAAAATTTGAGGATGGTTGTCTCGATCAGTGGCTCATGCGTGTTCGCAAAATTCAGCCGTCCTGTTTCACATCCACTATTATGAAAGTTGGTGTATATTAAACAAAATGTGCCTAAATTGGTCGAATCACAGGCAGACAAAAAACAGTGACAAAAGGAAGAGTTGTGCCTCATTTTAGGTAAATCCGGGGAGCCCAAATCTTGAGGACCTCACATTCGCCAGCAGTTCAAAGCCCACTCATCCTCAATCTTCCCCACACCAGAATTCTGGACCACCCTCCAATTGTGGCATGGGGCAAAGGATCCCTGCACCATCCCTTCCCTCTCACCTGGTTCCGAGGGCCTTCCCAAGACTTCCTAATACTAGCCAGGGTTCAAATCTCAGCCTCTGCGTGGCCACTCTTCCAGCCCTGGGGAGACCCTGGGGGAAGGCTAGATGGAGCAGGTGCACTATAACCTCCACGGCACAAGGTGGCGCAAGTCCTCCCAGGGAGGGGAGAGGACTACTCTAGGCCGCAGTGCTGAGACCACTGACAGGGGAACCAGAAGGCTCCAATTGGCCATTGCAGCTCCCATCGGCCACTGCGGCTCCCGTCGGCCATTGGGGCTCCCGCCCGCCATTGCGGCTCCTGCCCGCCATTGTGCCGGGTCCCGCGCCAACTGGGGAGCAGGGATTCCTGACCCCAGAAAAGCCACTCGGGCTCCGGCCCCCGCGGCTAGAGGAAGAGGAAAGGAAGAGACAGCGGAGACACAGCTCCCCCATCCAGGATCCAGGGCTGCCGCGCCCACCTTGGAGGTGAGCTTCCCGCCGCCTCCGCCTCCTCGGCCGCGCGGTCTGAGACCCCACCCCAGAGAGAAGAGCCAGCCCCCCGGTGAGGGAGCAGGGGGGCTGCCTCGGCACCCCGAGGGGCCAGAGGGCGGGAAGAGGCGGGCGCGGAGAAGCCGGGCGCAAGGCGCCCCCCGCTGCGCAGCTCAGGAGAAACTTTGGCTCCACAGAGCGACCAGGGGACCCCCGAAGGAACCCCAAAAGGAACATCGGCTGCTTGACCTGCGCGAAAGCCTGCCCGGGAAAGGTGAGTTTGCGTTGAGGTTACTTTGTTTATGATTCGGTTGCCCCAGGTAACGACGCGGGAGTAGCCCCTCGTCATAAGTGTGTCCATGGAGCCCCCCGCCGTCCACCTTCTCCTAGACAATCAGGAGGGCGCCGCCCTTTGGGGTATTAGACAATCGGGAGGGCGCCGCCCTTTGGGGTATTAGACAACCCAACCGGGAGGGCGCCGCCCTTTGGGGTATTAGAAAATCAGGAGGGCGCCGCCCCCTTTGGGGTATTAGACAACCAGGAGGGCGCCGCCCTTTGGGGTATTAGACAATCGGGAGGGCGCCGCCTCCCTTTGGGGTATTAGACAATCAGGAGGGCGCCGCCCCCTTTGGGGTATTAGACAATCGGGAGGGTGCCGCCCCCTTTGGGGTATTAGACATCCTTTGGGGTATTAGACAATCGGGAGGGCGCCGCCCTTTGGGGTATTAGAAAATCGGGAGGGCGCTGCCCTTTGGGGTATTAGACAATCAGGAGGGCGCTGCCTCCCTTTGGGGTATTAGACAACCAGGAGGGCGCCCCCCTTTGGGGTATTAGACAACCGGGAGGGCGCCGCCCTTTGGGGTATTAGACAACCGGGAGGGCGCCCCCCTTTGGGGTATTAGACAACCGGGAGGGCGCCGGCCTTTGGGGTATTAGACAATAAGGAGGGCGCCGCCCTTTGGGGTATTAGACAATCGGGAGGGCGCCCCCCTTTGGGGTATTAGACAATCAGGAGGGCCGCGGCCTCCCTTTAGGGTATTAGACAATCAGGAGGGCGCTGCCCTTTGGGGTATTAGACAACCGGGAGGGCGCCGCCCTTTGGGGTATTAGACAACCGGGAGGGCACCGGCCTTTGGGGTATTAGACAATCAAGACGGCACCGCCGTTTGGGTATTAGACAATTGGGAGGGCGCCGCCTCCCTTTGGGGTATTAGACAATAAGGAGGGCGCCGCCCCCTTTGGGGTATTAGACAATCGGGAGGGCGCCGCCCCCTTTGGGGTATTAGACATCCTTTGGGGTATTAGACAACCGGGAGGGCGCCGGCCTTTGGGGTATTAGACAATCAAGACGGCACCGCCGTTTGGGTATTAGACAATTGGGAGGGCGCCGCCTCCCTTTGGGGTATTAGACAATAAGGAGGGCGCCGCCCCCTTTGGGGTATTAGACAATCGGGAGGGCGCCGCCCCCTTTGGGGTATTAGACATCCTTTGGGGTATTAGACAACCGGGAGGGCGCCGGCCTTTGGGGTATTAGACAATCAAGACGGCACCGCCGTTTGGGTATTAGACAATCAGGAGGGCGCCGCCCTTTGGGGTATTAGACAATCGGGAGGGCGCCGCTCCCTTTGGGGTATTAGACAATCAGGAGGGCACCGCCTCCCTTTGGGGTATTAGACAACCAGGAGGGCCGCGGCCTTCAGGGTATTAGACAACCAGGAGTGCGCCGCCTCCCTTTGGGGTATTAGACAATCGGGAGGGCACCGCCTCCCTTTGGGGTATTAGACAACCGGGAGGGCGCTGCCCTTTGGGATATTAGACAACCAGGAGGGTGCCGCCCTTTGGGGTATTAGACAATCAGGAGGGCACCGCCTCCCTTTGGGGTATTAGACAACCGGGAGGGTGCCGCCCTTTGGGGTATTAGACAACCAGGAGGGCTCCGCAGCCTTTGGGGTATTAGACAATCAGGAGGGCCACCGTCTTTAGGGTATTAGACAATCAGGAGGGCACCGCTTCCCTTTGGGGTATTAGACAATTGGGAGGGCGCCGCCGCCTTTGGGGTATTAGACAATCAGGAGGGCGCCGCCGCCCTTTGGGGTATTAGACAATTGGGAGGGCGCCGCCGCCTTTGGGGTATTAGACAATCAGGAGGGTGCGGCAGCCTTTGGGGTATTAGACAACCGGGAGGGCTCCGCAGCCTTTGGGGTATTAGACAATCAGGAGGGCCACCGTCTTTAGGGTATTAGACAATCAGGAGGGCACCGCCTCCTTTGGGGTATTAGACAATCAGGAGGGCGCCACAGCCTTTGGGGTATTAGGCAATCAGGAGGGCACCGCACCCACTTCCCTTTCATGGACCACTAGGAGGGTGCCCTCTCCAGCTGCCCTTAGGGGGATCCTCTCTACCAGGGCGCCCTCTCCCGCCACCCTTAGTGGGATCCTCTCTAGGAGGGCGCCCTCACCTGCCGCCTTTAGGGGAATCCTCACTAGGAGGGCACCCTCTCCCACTGCCCTTAGGGAGATCCTCGGTAGGAGGGCACCCTTGCCCGCCTGCTGCCCTTAGGGGGATCCTTGCTAGGAGGGTGCCCTCTGCCGCCGCCCTTAGGGGGATCCTCGCTAGGAGGGCGCCCTCTCCCGCCGCCCTTAGGGGGATCCTCGCTAGGAGGGCATGCTCGCCCACAGCCCTTAGGGGGATCCTCACTGGGAGGGGCCTGTGCAGGGTATAGTGGGGGGAAGGGGGGCCTGTGGGAGGGTATAATGGGGGGAAGGGGGTAAAGGGGCTATAGTGGGGGAAGAGGGGAGTGTGTGAGGTGCTGCACACCCAGGGCTCCTAGGTGGATGGGGCTAGGCCTTAGCCGTGACTTGTGTTTCCCTTCTGTTCAAGACAGGACACTCGCTCAGTGCTCTGACCTGTCTCCTGTTATCCAGCTGAACTCTCCAGTGACATGGATTCCCCACCACCTTCACCTGAATCTCGGCCACAAGGCGAAGATACCCCTATGTCTCACTTGTTGACCTCTCAGGTCCTGAGCAATGCTGCAAACGAAGAAATACTTGAACATATCGATTGCATACAGATCGACTTGGACGAGCTTAATGAGCAAGCCTATGAGAAAATTTTGAAAATAGAACAGAAATACATCCAACTCCGCCAACCATTTTTCCAGAAGAGGTCAGAAGTGATGTCTGAAATCCCTAATTTTTGGCTGACCACTCTTGTCAGCCATCCATATGTGTCCGCACTGATTGGGGAGGAAGACAAAGAGGCCCTGCGGTATCTGACCAGAGTCGAAGTGGCCCATTTTGAAGATATAAAATCAGGCTACAAGATAGATTTCTACTTTAATGAAAATCCTTACTTTAAAAACAAAGTTCTTTCCAAAGAATTCTATCTGAAGAAGAATGGTGATCTGGGTTCAGGGTCCACTGAAATCCAGTGGAAGTCTGGAAAGAATCTGACCAAGAAACACTCAAGTCGCGCTCCGAAGAAAGCCAGCAGGAAGAGGCATCGTGAAGAGCCAGTGAGCTTCTTTACCTGGTTCCCAGACCATTCTAGTCTAGCAGCACATGAGTTGGGAGAGATCATCAAGGAAGATATTTGGCCAAATCCCTTGCAGTACTACTACTTTCTTGATGGGGATGATGACAGCAAGGATGAAAAAGAAGAAGATCCTAAAGATACTGAAAAAAAGAAGGATGACGGCGAAGACCATGAAGAGAAAGAAGGAGAGGTAAACAGAAAGTCTGGTACAGATTACTTATTGTTAAATAGGATAACTACGTTGGATTACCCACACAAGTCAAATACAAGGGTAATTACAAGAGGAAGGCAGAAGGATCATATTTAGTAGTAGGAGATATGATAATAAACTTGGTGGAATAATTTGAGAATTTACTAAACCAAGAAATCCAGTTCATTTCTAAAAAGCTGGACAAGTAGGGAAAATATGGTTCTCTCCAGTCTCCAGAAGTAGCAAAGTCTTACCAATAATTGGATTTCAGATTTCTTAGGCCCAGAAAGTTGACATACTAAACATAAGCTCTTTTAAGAACATGTTCTTTTAAATTATGCACCATTTTAATCACATAGGAAACTAGCATAAGCAGTTACAAACAATTCACATCCTACCTACTGTTTTACAGTAACAATTCATACATTTCCATATTCTGAAATGACACCTGAAGAAAATTTAGAATTATTTTTCCATGTAATCTTTTTATTTACTTCAAATATAGCGCTGATTATCATGATTAGTTATGATTACACTTAAGATCAGATAATTATGAGTTCTTTCTGTGCTTAATTATATTTAGTTTTGGTGTAGTTTGTCAGTGACCATGACTACTAGATTATATAACCTTGAACATAATTTTTAATAGTAACTTTTTTTTGACATTAAGGTATAATTCATCAGAAGAGAAAAAGAAGAAACTCGTGGACTGGAGACATGGAGATGCAAAAGAACTAATGAACTTCAGATATGGAGTGCCATGGGAAGAAGGCACTGTTATTAGTAATTTTTATATAATTGTAATCCTAGTTTTGATGGTTAATATTATTACTAGTCATTCATTCTAAATTGTGATTAATGTGAAGGAGGGGAGGGGTGAGTGGGTAATTCACAGTGAAAATCATATACATCCATTCTCATCAGTTATGAAATTGTTGAAGAACAAAATATATATATTAATAACAGCAATAAAACCTGTTTAAAGGAAGTTATATAGTTTCAAGATACAGTAGTGGAAGATACATGCTTGTCCCTAAAAAGAACAAAAAATAGCAAGGAAGGATCGTACCAAGTTCAGACCTAAAAATAGAAGGTTAAACACAAATTAGTCATCAATCTCCATTTTTGGCAGCAAGGACATATGACAGTATGTTGTGGGATCTCAAAGATTTGGACACTACCACTCCTATGGCTTTAATGACTGAAGTTCACAGTTATTCTTTTAAACTGATTTTGTTACCTGAAAAGCTTAATTCACCCAGGATTCAATATTGACACCTATAACATCCTTGAACTATAAGCTTTATGACAATAGTTTTATTCCTCAGTTACTTAGGAACTGCTTATAGGAATCATTTGACTCAGCCCAATAATTCCTAGCCATTAATACTTTTCTTTGAAATTCTGAAACTTACATGATTCTATTCAATGTCCATTCTGCTTCCAGATAATACTAGCATCCTGTGAATTACACACTAGGCTCCAATGCCAGTAGCCAGTAAATACTTCATTTGAATATGTAGAAATCATGACTGTTAGTATTCTCTGGGTGCCTTTCTGGAAACAAATGGAAAATGACTCCCTAGGCGGTCCTGGGCAAACAGAATAAATTGAGGTTGCCTTCTCTGCAGTCTATTCCCTGTAAAGTCTTTGAAATAAATTTCCACTTCTCCTACACTGAACCTATGCTTGTCATGGTCTTACCGGTTTCCGAAATTCCACGAAAATTCCAACTAAAAGCATATTTATTTTTTTAACTAAACTGATCTTTTAAACAGCTGCCACTAAATTTGAGACAACTTCCACAGATGCTTTATTGCTTTCCAAACAAATATCCCAAATATTTGAACTCTTACACCATTGCTCTTCAATTTCAATATGAATTTACTTTGAACCAACTAGAAATAACTATAATGTTATCTGAATTGTATGCTGCTCTCAAATATCTTCTGTCATATAAGTTTGTCCATCTTTAGTTTTAGTTTATCACAAAGTTTCAAGATATGGAAAAATGTACCTGAACATATTTATGCTGTAAAAGGAATAGCTTACTCCTAATAAAATCTCCATTTCCATATGAGACTTTTGTCTGCATTGTCACTACTACGTTTCTGTGAGTAATGTTTCTCTTCAGCGTCTGAAATAACTGTTCATTAAGCTTTGCTTCTTGTGTTCCATACTTTCTTTAAATTGCTCCTTCAAGTTGTCCCAAATTCCTCCTAACATCACCTGTGCAAGTTTTTCCACATTTTAGAAGTGCAACTTCTTTTGTTGCTGTTTTTCTCTTTTTTTGGATCTTACGTTCTAGAGCCAAAGATTGAAACCAAAAAGCAAGAACAGGTTAAAACAGATTTTATTGAAAATAGAAGAAGAGGGAAGAAACTCTTGGATCAAGAGAAACTTTGTGCAAGGGAGGCAAGGAGAAAAAGCCTTAAGGTGTGAGAGTATTAAGAGTAGAGGACATAGGTCCAATAAATGATAAAACGTATGTGCCCAGGAAGGTGGGAAGTAAGAAGCTACACTGAGCTTTTTAATTATCTGGTTTAGTTTACATTCTTAATCACATTCTTAGCCTTCTGGATGGTGTAAGCCAAGTCTGCTTTTATAGTCCAAAGAATGTTAATAATAGCAGGACATTAGGTCACATACAGAGAAGGACAATAAATGGCAATTATGGGGGCTAATATGAGCCCAAGATTTTTCTGCCTATACATTTGCAACATTCCAGGTCTTTCCACTTCACAGAAGCTTTAGTAAACTCAATTATCCTTGGAAGTGAAGCAGTTTCTTTTCAGGAACTTACATTTATAGTTGGCCAAACATCACAGTTTTGTGCATCTGGGGGCCAAATGTCAAGGTTCAACATCACAGGAAATCTCAGTCCTTGTAATGGTTACTCTTAACTATTGCTGTGAGAGAGCACTCAAAGTCAAGCAACTTAAAGGAGAAAGGAAGATTTATTCAACTTACAGTTCCAGAGGGGAGATAGTCTTTCAAAGTGGAGGCAGCATGGCTGGCTGGCTAAAGCTGGAGGAGGCTATGTCACTGCACACATCTTGGAGGCTGAGAGCTGCAAGACTGCTTGCTGTAAGGGCAGATTTCTCCTGGAGGTAGGGTGGGACTAATCTACCCTCAAGGCCCACCCCTTGTGACTGCCTTCCTCTAGCAAGGCTTCCCCTCTCAAGGTGCCATGACCTTGCCAAACACATGAGCCTGTGGGGGACACATTTCAAACCATGACACTCCACCCCTGGTCCCCACAGGCTCATTACCATCTCATTATGCAAACCATACTCAGTCTGACTTTAAAAGTTTTCATAGACTATATCAATAGTCCCAACACAGTCTAAAAGTCCAAAGTCCAAAGCCTCCTATAAAATCAAGACACAAGTTACATACTTCCAACATACAATGGCACAGAATAAACATTTCCATTCCAAAAGGAAGGAGGGGCATATCCAGGAAAGATAGGTCCGTAACAAGACCAAAAACCAGCAAGACAAACTTCAAACCTTGTAGCTCCAAGTCCAACAGGTGAACCTCTCCTTGAAATCATCTCAGTTCCAAAGGGCTTTGGTTCCACCCCTCCAATGCAGATGCCCAGAGAACATATCACTCTCTTGGGCTGACTCCTCCCAGAGTATACAGCTCTACTTGGCAGGTGTCCCACATTGTCTCTGGCATCTCTAACATCTTTACTTCTCAATGGCAAACAAGGCTTTAGCTCCACAGCACAAACTGCCCTTCTTGGGCCTCCAAACTGCAGACTTTCTGTCACAGGCTGCCTGGCTTCCATCATTTTTTGAAATTTTGGAGAAGGATTCCACCATCTCCTCCTTCTCACATCCTGATGTCTTTAAAACCAGAACCACATGGATGACTGCCAAGACTGGCCCCCTTGAATCACATCTGATTCTGCTTCTATATGCAGACCATGGGAAAAAGCTCTTTCACACCTGGACAGTTGCTTTATGGAAGAAGTGGATCCTTGCTTTGGAACCCCACCCTTTAGCTCCTTTCTTCCAAAAAGATTTGCATTCTTAAGGGTGGGAACCTTCTCTGAGGATCTTGCCCTCAAGCTAGGGCCTCTCCTATTACTCAAATTGAGAGCAGGCTTTGATTTACAAATGGAACTAATCTCTTTAACAGCCATTTTGTGCTCTGATTTTTCTGGGTTCAATTCTTTAAGCTTGGTATTGTATTTTTCATCATTAGATCTTACAGTTTTTGCTTCTTCCTGCCTGATTCTTTGCTCTTTTTCATAACTCTGAAGACAACTAAAAAATAGCCATATCACATTATCAATACTACATTGCCTTGAAATTTCCTCCACTAAGTACTCCAGTTTAACTTCAGGCAAGCTTTCATGACAAGAGCAAAACTTCACTAAACTCTGCCAACACATGGCTCCATGTGTCAGTTGTCCAGTTGCAAACACAGTCTCTCTTCCCCTCTGAACCATCACAAGCTGGACTTCTAACATCTGCACTTCTCATGGCATTGCTCTCCTCAGAGTTCTTATGAGAAAGGCCCATTTGGCCCCATCGCTAAGACACAAAGACTTTCCCAGCACAAAGTCCCAAAGCTCTCCATATTTCTGCCAATAAACAGTTCTAAAGACACACTAGCCACATTACAGCATTGGCAATACTGCTGGGCAGCAGCTTTTCTCAGCTTCACAGACAGCTTCACATTGTGGTACTAGATGCTCTTAATCTCACAGCAATATCCCACTACCTGGTACCAATTTCTGTAACAGTTACTCTTAACTATTGCTATGAGAGAACACCCAAAGTCAAGCAACTTAAAGGAGAAACGGAGATTTATTCAGCTTACAGTTCCAGAGAGGAGAAACAGTCTCTCAAAGGAGAGGCAGCATGGCTGGCTGGCCAAAGCTGGAGGAAGCTACATCACTGCAGATATCTTGGAAGCTGAGAGCTGCAAGACTGCTTTCTGCAAAAGCTGACTTCTCCTGGAGGTAGGGTGGAACTAATTCACCTCAAGGCCCACCACTTGTGACTGCCTTCCTCCAGCAAGGCTCCACCTCTCAAGGTGCCATGACTTTGCCAAATACATGAGACTGTAAGGGACACATTTCAAATCATGACCCCCTTATTGCTTTGTTCTGTTCTGTTCTGGCTTTTCCAGTCTCCACCTTCCAGAGTCAGAACTGCAGGCTGCTGCCATATCACCTAGGTTTTTTTTTTTTTTTTTTTTTTTTTTTTTTTTTTTTTTTCTGTGAATCTAGAGATCCAAACTCCAAGTAGTTTGATTGGTGAGGCAAAGGTTTTAACCTTCAAGCCTTCTCCCAAGTCTTTATTTTCTTTTAATTTTAACTTTTAAATTTTGTGTATATCTGTGTTAATGCATGTATCTACAGCTATGAGTATGGTGTGTGTGTGTGTGTGTGCGTGCGTGCAGGTGAATGTGCCTGTGGAGATATGCACAGATTAGAGGAGAATATTGGGTATCCTACTCCATCACTTCTTCCTTTATTCCTTTGAGACAGGGTCTTTCACTGAATCTTGAGCTAAGCTAGTGACCAGAAAACGTGAGTGATCCTCCTATCGACATCTCCCATACCTCTGGTGTGACCATGTGACCATGCTTAGATATTACTTCAGCCCTTGGAATCAAACTCTAGTCTTCATGCTTGTGAAGCAATGAAGCAACCCATTATTTTTTTTTTTTCTGCTGTCTTCATTTCTCCTTGCACTTTCTTTTTTATTACAATTTTTTTATTTTAATACATTTTTATTATTATTTCAGCTCATACAAACTTAATAGGTACACCAGTTCCCTCCCTCCCTCCTCCTCCCCCTGAACCCCCTACTCTCCCTCCCCTCACCCCTACCACCCCATCCCCCCGTGCCTCCCGCCCCAATTCCCAGAGTCCTTTCTTGTGCATGCCTGACTCTCCTCTGGGCCCTCCTCTCCGATGACGTACAAGGACCCAGTGGCATTTCCCTGAACCCTTTCCTGTGTTTCCCTTAAGCATAGGAACACTACTGTGGCTGTCAATCCCTTGCCTCCAAGGATCTTGGTGCCTTAAGCAGATGCTAGACTTTGTAAGGTCAATAGTGTGTTGGAAATTGCGCCGGGCATGCAATGTCCAATTATGATTGCTTCAGCCCTAACTTGTGTGGAGTATCTTGCAAATCATTGCTCCTCCCATCCTTTTGCTCTTACACTCTTACCACCTCCTCTTCTGCAAAAGTCCCTGAGCTTCAGGATGGGGAGAGATTAGGCTGGCCTAGTTCTAGGTGGATGATATAGAGTCTCTGAAGTTCTGGATAGTGGTTCGTTGATTTTCTTTTGCAGTTTTGTTGCTCCTGCAATGCCCTTCACTCCATCCTGATGGGCACTGTTGTCACCCCCTGGCCAGAGACAGAAAGCTGTTAAACTGGAGTCTTATTATAAGAGCACATTCAAGGGTAGATGTAATACTTATACCCAAAAGTGGAATCGCAGGGTCATATGGCATTTGGCAATGGGAGGGGTCAATCACCCATTTGCAAAATGGTTACTTTTTAATCTGCCGGACTATATGCCCTCCCCTTCTGGTGAGTTCATACCCCCTTAGTTGTAAATGATCAGGAATGAATTGTGAACTTAACTAGGTGTCACATTACTTTCTTACAGTCCTTGATGAAGGCCTATTTTCTCTACTGTAACATGGTCACTTCTCTCCTTGTTTCTGGTGTGGCCCTCCAATCCCATCCCTCCTGTTCATAATCCTTGCAATTACTGTAGGTAATACATAGATTTACCTATGAGTGTCTCAAGATGGGCTGGGTGGGTTTGGTATTAGGAGCCACCTATTAGGGAGTACATACAGCGCTTAATTTTCTGGGTTTGGGATACTTCACTTAATATAATTGTTTCTAATGGCATCCATTTCCCGGAAAATTTCCAGTAATTCATCATTTTTGATGGCTGAGTAGTACTCCATTGTATAGATGTACCACAGTTTCCTTATCCACTCGTCAACTGTTGTATATTTGGGTTGATTCCATGACTTTGCTATTGTAAACAGTGCTGCTATGAACATGGTCGTGCTTGTGCTATCGAGGCGAACCTCTGCTGTATGGGGGGTTATACCCAAAAGTGGAATCGCAGGGTCATATGGCATTTCAATCTTTAATTTCTTCAAGAATCTCCAGACGGCTCGACAGAGTGGCTGTATGAGCCTGCATTCCCAACAGCAATGTAGGAGAGTTCCTCTCTCTCCACATCCTCTCCAGCAGTTGGTGTTGTTTGTATTGTGGATTTTTGCCATCCTGACCGGTCTGAGATGATATCTCAGGGAAGTTTTGATTTGCATTTCCCTGATGGCTAAAGAAGTGGAACATTTTTTAAGATATTTGTTAGACATTTTAATTTCATCCCTGGTAAAATTTCTTTTAAGTTCCAGGGCACATTTTTTAATTGGGCCATTGGTTTCCTTGGTGTTTAGTTTTCTAAGTTCTTTGTGCACTCTGGACAGTAGAGCTCTATCAGACATGTGGTTAGTGAAGATTTTCTCCCATTCTGTGGGTTGCCTTTGAGGTCGTGTTACAATCTCTTTTTCTGAACAGAAGCTCTTTAATTTCACAAGATCCCAACTGTTGAGAGTTGGTAGCAGTGACTGTGCCATTGGATGTCTGTTTAGGAAATGTTGGCCTAGCCCAATCAGCTCGAGGGAGTTCCCTATCCTTTCAACTATGGTTTTTGTAGTCTCTGGCCTTATATCAAGGTCCTTGATCCATTTGGAATTAAGTCTTGTACATGGTGACAAGTACGGGTCCAGCTTTAATCTTCTGCATGTGGAGATCCAGTTTTGCCAGCACCATTTGTTGAAGATGCTGTTCTTTTTCCATTGGATTCTTTGGGCCCCTCTGTCAAAGACCAAATGGCTGTAATTTAGTGGGCTTAGATCTGGGTCGTCAATCCTTATCCATTGATCTGTGTGTCTATTTTGGAGCCAGTACCAGGCTGTCTTTATAACAATGGATTTGTAATATAGACTAAGGTTAGGTATGGTAATACCTCCAGTAGTGTTTTTGTTACTCAGGATTGTCTTTGCTATCCTGGGTCCTTTGTGCCTCCATATGAATTTTGAGTTTGTTTGGTCAACTTCTTTAAAGAATTGCTTTGGGATTTTAATTGGTATAGCATTGAATTTGTATATTGCCTTTCGTAGGATGGTCATTTTTACGATGTTGATTCTGCCAATCCAGGAACAAGGGAGGTCTTTCCACCTTCTGGTGTCTTCTGCTATTTCTTTCTTTAGGGTTTTAAAGTTTTCGTTGTAAAGGTTTTTTGCCTCCTTGGTTAGGTTTATACCAAGGTATTGCATTTTTTTAGGGGCTATAGTAAATGGGATTGTTTCTCTCAAGGATTTTTCACTTCTTTCATTCTGGGCATATAGGAAGGCCACTGATTTTTGCACATTTATTTTGTATCCTGCCACCCTGCTGAACTTCTCAATTAGTTCCAGGAGCTTCCTGGTGGAGTTTTTGCCATCCCTCAGGTATAAGATCATTTCATCTGCAAGTAGGGATAGCTTGACTTCTTCCTTGCCGATTTGAATCCTTCTTATGTCCCTTTCTTGTCTTATGGCTTCGGCTAAGACTTCAAGTACAATATTAAATAGAAGTGGTGAGAGTGGACAGCCTTGTCTAGTTCCTGATCGAAGTGGGAAGGCTTCCAATTGTTCCCCATTGAGCATAATTCTTGCAGTGGGCTTGTTGTACACAGCTTTAATTATATTGTTAAAAGTTCCTTCCATTCCTACTGTCTCTAGCGTTTTGATCATAAAAGGTGTTGGATCTTGTCAAAAGCTTTTTCTGCATCTACTGAGAGTATCATGTGGTCTTGGATTTTGGACTGGTTTACATGATGAATTACATTTATTGATTTGCCTATGTTGAACCAACCTAGTGTGCCGGGGATGAAGCCTACTTGGTCCCCGTGAATGATCTTTTTAATATGTTTTTGAATCTGATTAGCTAAGACTTTGTTGAGAATCTTTGCGTCTGTGTTCATCAGAGAGATCGGCCTATAGTTTTCTTTTTTAAGTGAGTCTTTATTAGGTTTTGGGATTAAGACAATATTAGCTTCATAGAAGAAATTTGGTAGTGTTCCTTCCTTTGCTATTTGATGGAACAGTTTAAGGAGTATTGGTGTTATTAACTCCTTAAATGTCAGGTAGAACTCTGTGCTGAATCCATCTGGTCCAGGACATTTTTTGGTGGGAAGATTCGAGATTACTTTCTCAATTTCCTTATATGTTATAGGACTATTTAAATAATTCACAACTTCCTGATTCAATTTAGGTAAGTTGTGTTTACTTAGAAATTCATCCATCTCTTTTGTGTTGTCAAACTTCACAGAGTGTAATTTTTTGAAATATGATGTTATAATTCTCTGGATTTCTTGGGTATCACTAGTGATAACTCCATGTTCATGTCTGATTTTGTTAATTTGGGTTTTCTCTCTCTTGCTTTTGGTTAATTTAGCTAGGGGTGTATCAATCTTCTTGATTCTTTCAAAGAACCAGCTTTTTGACTGGTTGATTTTTTCTATCATTTTCTTAATCTCGATTTCAGATATTTCTCCCCTTATTTTGCTAATCTCCTCTCTTCTACTACTTTTGGGATCAGATTGCTCTAGTTTCTCTAAAGCTTTAAGCTGCATTGTTAAGTTGTTTATTTCTGATGTTTCCATTTTTTTGATGTAGGCATTAAGAGCTATGAACTTACCTCTTAGGATAGCTTTCATTGTGTCCCAGAGATTTTGGTAAGTTGTATTTTCATTATCATTCGTTTTCAGGAAATCTTGAATTTCCTTTTTAATTTCTTCTTGAATCAAGTTCTCATTCAGCATCATATTGTTAAGTTTCCAGGAGTTAGTGTATTTTCTCTTGTTTGTTGTGTTGTGGATGTCCAACTTTAGGCCGTGGTGGTCTGATAGGGCATAGGTTAGAATTTCAACTTTTTTGTATATGTGTAGATTCGTTTTTTGGCCCAATATGTGATCTATTTTGAGAAAGTTCCGTGTGCTGCTGAGAAAAATGTGTATTCTTTGGTGCGTGGGTGAGAAGTTCGATAGAGATCTGTAAGGTCCATTTCTTTAAGGGTTTGATTAAGTTCCAAAGTGTCTCTGTTAAGCCTTTGATCTGTTGATCTATCCCATGTTGAGAGGGCGGTGTTGAAGTCCCCAAGGGGGGGTTGATTTCTTGCTTTAGACGCTGTAGGGTTTTCTTAATGAATGTGGAGGGGCCCATATTGGGTGCATATATGTTCAGGATTGTGAAGTCTTCCTGGTGAATTGTACCTGTGACTAAAATGTAGTATCCATCCGTGTCTCTTATAATTTTCTTTGGTTTGAAGTCCACTTTGTCTGATAGCGTAATGGCTACCCCTGCCTGTTTTCTGCTTCCATTTGCTTGTAGAATTGTTGACCAGCCTTTTATTTTTAGAGCGTGCCTATCTTTTGTGGTGAGATAGGTTTCCTACAGGCAACAGATTGTTGGATTGTGATTTTTAATCCAAGTTTGTAATCTGTGTCTCTTGATCGGTGAATTAATTCCATTAACATTTAGTGTTATAATGGAGAAACTATTTTTAATTCCAGACATTTATTATGTTTAGTAGTTTTTATAAGTATATTGCTTCGCTTTTAATGGTGTTATACTTGCCTTCTGCTCTCCTGGATATGCCTGTTTTTTTCTTCATGCTTGAGTATCATTTCTAGCATTTTTTGAAGACCTGGTTTGGTGGACATGTATCCCTTCAAGTTGTCTTTGTGGTGGAAGATTTTTCTTTCTCCCTCGATCATGACAGATAGTTTTGCAGGGTAAATCAGCCTGGGTTGACATTTATGCTCATTCAATACTTGAAGTATGTCTCTCCAAGCTCTTCTTGCTTTTACTGTTTCGACTGAGAAGTCATTTGTTATTTTAATAGGTTTACCTTTAAAAGTGACTTTTTTCTCCCTTGAAGCTCTCAGCACCAGGTCTTTATCTTGAATGTGGAGTGTTTTAACTATTATTTGTCGTGGCATGCTTCTGTTTTGGTCATATCTGTTTGGGGTGCGGAATGCCTCTTGTATATGGATGGGCCTCTCTTTTTTTAGATGAGGAAAGTTTTCCTTGATGATCATTTGAAAAATTTCCTGAGGGGTGGTATTTTGAGATTCTTGCTCTTGTATTCCATGAATACGCATGTTAGGCTTCTTCAGGGTGTCCCATATCTCTTGGATATTTCTCTCAAGTATCTTTTTGGCTTTAACCACCTCTTCCATTGAGCTGGTTAGTACTCCCACTTTATCATCAAGGTCTGAAATTCTGTTTTCTGCTTCATTAGTTCTGTTGATAAGACTCTCTGTGGAGTTCTGGGTTGAAAATAACATGTCTTGTAGCTCAGTTTTGAACTCTGCTTGAGTCTGTTTTAACTGCTCTATGCCTGTTTTTGATTCTTGCACTGTTTTTCTCAACTCCTCCAAGTGTCTGTTGTGTTCCTCTTCAAAGCGATTGATTCGATTATGTAATTCCTCCCGGATTTCCTCTTTCATAGTACTGAACATGGTAATGATCATATTTTGAAAGTCTTATCCTGGGTCAGGCTTTCATGGCCTTTTTCCGTGGGTTTGTTCTGGTTGGATTCTAACATTATGGGATTAATTTCTTCAATGGGAAATTTGTTTACTTGAGTGTTGCTTCTCATGGATTTGCACTTTGACTTTGGCATTGTCGTTTTAACTCTTAAGATCTTTCAATTTCACTAAACTGAATTATTTGGCCTGGGGTTCTGGGGGTGGGCAGTGACGGAGCTTACCTAGGTTGCCGATGAGGCCTGGCTGGACCGCGCGCGTGTCCGGGCCTTCGGAGCGGAGTGGGGAAGGGAAGAGGGGGCGTCGGCATGGAGCTATTTAACCCGAGGGGAGCCGGGGCGGGGCCCTGGGCGCAGGGGGAGGTCCTACTCGACCCTCGGCCCTGTGCGCGGCTCCGGCTGGATGGTGGGGTAGGAGCTGGGTCCCTTTGGGCTTACCTGCGGTTCTGGTCCCCATTATTTTTTCAACAAGTTCTTCTGTATTCTATGCTCATCAGAGTAATTGTTAGTGATATTTTGTTTTTGTATCTTTATCTTTTTTAAAAATTATTTTATTAAAATTCTCCTTTTACACAAACATAATGAGTAGTTGTTCCTACCCCCTTTCTCCCCCCTCTATTCCTCCTTCCTCTCCCATCCCCTTCCTCCCCCTCCTTTTCCTTCTTTCCCTCCCTTCACTGATTCTCCCTCTCCCTTCCACACTCATACCTGTCTATTTGGGTGGGATGCTCTGTTCCCTTAGGGGTGTCTGTTCTAGTAAGGGCTCAGGCTTCTGTGGCAGTTTAAATAGCCTTTCCTTGGGTAGGCCACAGAGAGGAACACTCTCTTTCACTTGTCTAGCCCTTGCTTCTAAAGTTTCCACTACATTTAATTATTTCTCTTGAGTTTCTCACTGGTCCATGGGAGAATGTTGATATGTCAGCTATTGTGCAGGTATAGTGAGGATAAGTTTCGTTGAAGTGAGATAGTGAATGCAGCTGTCCTGTCATGACTGATGTGACCTGGCTGGCAGTGAATCTCCTCACTTTCAGGCTCTTACAATCTTACTACCCCTCTTCTGCAAAATTCCCTATACCTTAGGATGGGAGGGGGTTTGGTTGGTCTGATTTTAGTTGAGTGTTTTAGAGTTACTGATACTCTGTACTCTGGTTGACTGTTGTCTATTTCACTGCTTTTTCATTGCAATAGGGTACACCTTGTTTGGGTATTGAGATCTTCTCTTACCTAAAGATATGAGAGATATTTAGATGGTGTTTTGTTATTCAGGTGTTTTGGGATGTTACTGAGACATCTGATCCTGTCTAGTGTCAATTTTCTCTCCTTCCATTGTTATTTAGACTGTATTACAATACATTGGGTGTGGGTGAGGTTAGGGGCAAGTAACCATGTGCTTGGTTACCTGTAGGCTAACCTCACTCTCTACTGTGTCCTATTCCTGTTCTCTCCCCTTTAAGACTTCTCCTACATAAGGCCTTATTTAACTGCACGTATTCCTTTGTTTCTGTTCTTTTGGGATCTTCTTCTACTCCGTTTTTTGTTCCTTTGTGTTTGTGGGTGCTATAAGAGTTTCTGTTTAATTACATCACACTGAATGTTTTTTTTTTAATTTTTTTTTAATTACTATTATTATTTACTCAACTGTGTGCATATGCGTGTGTATGTGTGCGCGCGTGTGTGTGTCTGTGTATGTGTAGAACCACGGACGAATTCGCGAACCACCATGGACGCCTCCACCTCCTTCAGCCCCGGGATTCACAGGCTCCGCCCTACCAGGACCAGAAGTGCAGGCAGCCCCTGCTTCCGCCTGGCGTCTATACGTGGGGTCTGGGATCCGAACTCAGGACCTTCCGCCTGCAAGGCGGAGGCTTAAACCCTGAGCCACCTCTCCAGCTCCCACACTGAATGTTTAATGCTAGGATCCACTTATAAGGGAGAACATACAGCAGCTGTCTTTCTGCATCTGGAATATTTCACTCAGTATAATTTCTTCCAGCTCCATTTTATTTTATTAGTTCACTTTTTCCCTGACAGCTGAAGAGTATTCCATTGTATGTATGTAATAAATTAAAAGTTTATTAACAAGGAATGCACTTCTCCAGCCATAAGTGTATTCAAAAAAGCAAATAAAATGATATATGGGTATAATTCACAGTTAAGCAGCCAAAAACTGTTCAAATTACAGCCTTTGAGTAATGGATCTTTCTCCTTTCTCTCTTCCCTTCAGAAAATATATTCAAAGTTCCAAGTCTTCTGGCTGAAACACTCTCAATAAAAGAGAAATTAAAGAGTTAATGAGTATTTCTGTGAAATTACCAAAAGAACCTTTTAGAATAGGTATTTCAGGAAAATTGCATTCTGGATCCACCCTGAGAGGATTTTAGTTATATCTCTGGAAAAGCATGTTCAAGGCATATTCCATTCTGTTTTTTTCACTGAATCTTCTTATTGCCTCTGTTCAATACAGCAGAGATTGTAAGAAACATGATTGAACTTATAGAGATATGCTGATATTTGCTGAAGGTAATTTTGATCTCTAGTATTTTTATGTATGGATACTTCTATTTTATACATTTTTGCAATGTAAAAACATTACATTTGAAAACATGTATCTGTTCTGACATTTGGCAAAAAGAAAACTCTACTTTTGGTTTGGCATGGGGACTTAAGCAGAAAGAAAACAAAACATTTGCAAAACATTGCACGTGAGTCCCCATGTCCCCTTTCAGGCAGATTCATAGACATCCACACATGCATCATGTATATGAGTATTTTTTAGTTCAAACTAATACCTGTAACCAGGTATTTTATCTCCAAATAATCACAACACATTAAATCAGTTTTGCCATTTTGATCCCTAGTATAGTTTTAATTCTAAGATGCCATCATAATAAATAACCTTAAATTTTATGCTACATAATTATATTCAAAGCTTTATATATTTTTGTTTATAATTACACAGTAATTATAAATGTTCAATAGCAAACTTATGACAAATGCTACTTTGCTGAAAAGTTCTTACATTTTAAAAAAGAAAATCTGTAAACCCAAGGCGCTAGGCAACAATCAATATTAAACACTTTATGAAAAAAAAGCATTTTGGGAATGTGGAGGGAGGAGAAGCTAATGGGATTCACTTTTTAAAAAAAAGCACATTTGAACTGATCAGTTTGAAAACAATACCAGAACTCAAAAATCTCTCATAAAGAAATAAAACAATATTTATATAGGCATATCTCTCTATATATTATTTAAATTTTTTTCATAATTGAAGTTCCCCTTCATATTTACAAAATGTAATTGGGAAATACTGAAAACAGCAGGATTCTTCTTTTCTCTTTAAATAGCAATTTCTTATAACCTGAATAGAAGTTTTCTAATTTTTCTTTTGGTAGAGCTGAATTCTTAAATCAATGTTATGATTAGAATAATATCTATAAGATAACCTTCTATGCAATTTCAAAATCATGTGGATAAAAAGCAGTTTTAATATATCATTGTTTCTTAAAATCATTTCCATATCTGCATAAAATGTACTTCTGTCCTGAAATGCATCCTTTGCTAAGTGGACCTTGGAAAGGACCAGGGTATACCAAACAAAATCTATTCCTGTCAAAACCAGTCATCCAGGACTTAATCTCATTTTTAACCTGCCTTTACAGATGCATTTGTAAGTAACACATCCTTTTTCACACATCAGTAGGGAAACAGAAATAAGCGTTTTCAGTAGAAAAGCAATTTATGGGTCTTGCAATGAAAAAAGTACAAACAAGACGGCATTCTGCTTCGATGTGAAAAGAGCTAATGTGAGCAAAATAAAGATGGTCAAAGACTAAATAATTTACAAAAATAGAAGCCAGAATGGCATTTTTCGTCAGCATTTGTTTTGTGAAAACTCTGTTCTTATAGTAAAGATTTGGCAACGACATGATTTAGCAATTTCAACAAAATGAGAAGTCATCCAAAAAGGATGATTTACCCAAAAGAGCAGTACCTACATGATAAAGACTGACTGTCATGGCTCATCACAACCATTCCAAATTTAATTCCTATTATAATCTTATAAATTAAGAGACTTTCAATCACATTCCATAGTGTGATGACCAAAAGGAATTTTTAAAAAAGTCCTCATGCCTAAATTTAGAATGTTGTGTTGTATAGCAATCCAAAACAGTCAAGACAAACTAAATAGTTAACTTACTCGAAAGGCAGACAAGCATTGCAAAAGCATAATGAAGTCCAATTCTGTGGTGCACTACACAGACAATAGGATCTAATATTATGCCTCATGCCAACATTTTTTTTCTTTTTTTTTTCTTTCTACTCATACAAACTTAACAGATACACCGGTCCCCCCGTCCCTCCAACCCCCTATCCCCCTGTACCCCCCTCACCTCTCCCTTCCCTCCCTATCCCCTAGTGCCTCTCCCTCCCATCCCTGGAGCATCCTTTAATGTCCATGCCAAATTCTTCTCTGGGTCCTCCTCTCCAATGAGGTGCACGGACCCAGTGGCATTTCCCTGAACCCTTTCCTGTGTTCCCGTTAAGCATAGGAACACTACTGTGGCTGTCAATCCCTTGCCTCCAAGGATCCTAGTGCCTTTAGCAAATGCTAGACTTTGTGAGGTCAATAGTGTGTTGGACATTGCGCAGGGCATGTAAAGTCCAAATATGATTGCTTCGGACCTAACTCGTGTGGAGTATCTTGTATATCATTACTCCTCCCATCCTTGTGCTCTTACACTCTTACCGCCCCCTCTTCCGCAAATTTCCCTGAGCTTCAGGATGGGGAGGGATTAGGCTGGCTTAGTTCCAGGTGATTGATATAGAGTCTCTGATGTTCTGGATTATGGTTTGTTGATTTTTTTTTTCAGTTTTGCTGCTCCCGCAATGCCCTTGGCTCCACCCTGATGGGCATTGTATGTCACCCCCTGGCCAGAGATAAAAACCTGTTAAATTAGAGTCTTGTTATAAGAGTATCTTCAAAGGTAGATGTAATAAAAGTAGGAAACCACAGTGAGGGAGGGGTCAATCACCCATTTGCAAAATGGTTACTTTCTATCTGCCAGACTATATGCCCTCTCCTTCTGGTAAGATCATACCCCATCAGTTGTAAATGATCAGAAAGAAAAGTCTATGAACTTAACCAGATGTCTCATTACTTATTTGCAGTCCTTGATGGTGGCCTATTTTCTCTGCTGTAACATGGTCCCCTCTCTCGTTACTAGTGTGGCCCTCCTTCCCCATCCCTCCTGTTCATAATCTTAACAATTACTATAGTTATTACAGAGATTTATCTTTGAGTGTCTCTAAGTGGGTTTGGTACTAGGAGCCACCTATTAGGGAGTATATACAGTGCTTAATTTTCTAGGTCTGGGATACTTCACTCAATATAATTGTTTCTAATCCCATCCATTTCCCGAAAAATTCCATTAATTCATCATTTTTGATGGCTGAGTAGTACTCCATTGTATAGATGTACCACTGTTTCCTTATCCACTTGTCAACTGTTGGACATTTGGGTTGATTCCATGACTTTGCTATTGTAAATAGTGCTGCTATGAACATGGTCGTGCTTGTGCTATCGAGGTGAACCTCTCTGCTGCATGGGGGGTTATTTCCAAAAGTGGGATAGCAGGGTCATATGGCATTTCAATCTTTAATTTCTTTAAGAATCTCCAGACGGCTCGCCAGAGTGGCTGTATGAGCCTGCATTCCCACCAGCAATGTGGGAGAGTTCCCCTCTCTCCACATCCTCTCCAGCATTTGTTGTTGTTTGTATTGTGGTTTTTTGCCATCCTAACCGGGGCATGCCAACATTTTCTAAATAAAAGTTCCCTGCAGGACCACTGCACACAAACATGAGGTAAAGAACTGCAGAATAGCTCAGTATGACCTCTTTGAGAGAACCTGAAAGATGACACACTTTTCAGGTAGGCACCAAGTAATCAGAAAAAAATTTCATGTTGGTAGGTTATTTTGACATTTATTTCATCTGATACTCTATTCTCATCAACAATACATGTGATTTGTCAGGAAGTAAATTACCCCAAACCAAACACAATTCCAAATTCAGGACACCTACACATTGTCTTGTTGGAAGTGCTATCAGTCCTTGCAACTAGCCCAAAGCATATATTAAGGAAGTTTTTATAAATTTTGATGCTCATTATGTTTAATACTTGTGCCAAACTGTTTTCTGATGAAGACTCCATTGTGCTTTATGCAAGAATGGAAACCTCAAAATAATTACCATAAAGCTTTTATGACTTGTGAAGGACAAACTAGAGTGGTCCACAGATGTAAGATGAAATCCATAGTGTTAGAATTATAAATGTTTAAAGCAGCCCAGACTAGAAAACAAGCCCAAATCACCATCAAGAGAATGAAGTATGGTGTGGTCTGAGATAGGTCCTTAAGGTTTTGTCTCAACTTTCATTTCCAAAAGTGAGGATTGATCTTCAGTTCAGTCCAGCCAGCAGAAACTGACTGTGCCATTTTCTGTTGTATTTATTGTACAGACTATGTACACTCTAGAATGTTTCTTTAGTGCTACACTGTTGTACTTTTTGTCCCAGCAATTTGAGAGCGTGCAAATTCCACAATGTCATCAATAAGAACAGGGCATGCTCCTTCCTCGTTGTAATTGGACATGTTGTCTGCAATCATTGTACTTAAGTCTAAAATAAGGTTCCAAGTGTCTTTCGGTATTGATCGCTCATAGTGTTCCAACAAAAATTTATTCCACAAGTCTAGGAACTTAAATCTTCTATTAAGTACCAAGTTTCAATAAGCAATAGCCATTTCTAGATCTAATCCTTTTTGTCCTGTATTCTTTGCAAAATTAAAAGTAAACTGGTAAAAATCCTTAAATTGTCCTGGTTCTTTCAATTCTTGATCCATCTTGGGTATTTGGGCCTTTAGTTTTCTATGCTGTCACATCCCAGTTCTTTCATGCCATCCATGAACTTCTGTCTGGAGAACTTGTACTGCATTGCTGCCCTGAACTTCCACACAATGATCAAAACACGAACGCTGGCTGGATCAAGGGCCAGGTCAACACCGAACTGTTGCATATCATTCATTCCAATTTTATTTTCATCTTGAGTGTGGCACTACCGATTCAGGGAGGCCCTAGCCCAGCTCCCAGCTACGGACAAGCCTGGTCACGCACAGACATGTCTCGGACATGTCCCAACGGACCACCATGCAGGTGGAGGGATGAACAACCAATGAGAAGCAGCTGTCTGAACCTACACCTGCAATGAACACCTAATAAACAGTTAAATGACTGGAGGCTGAACCCCCTGGAGGAGGGATGGCAACACCTGATTGGACCCTGATCCTATATAAGTCCAAATGCACTTAGACTTTGAATCTGCGGCATCTCCTCCACTCTGCTTCTCACCTGATTCCCAGGGTCTGGTGGTCGCCTCAAGGCCCTCTCCTCCCCATCCCCCCCCCCCCAGCAGGTGATACAGCAACACTTGAGGATCTTTTTATCTATTGTATAGTTGCTCTAACTTCTTCCTATCTGATGATCCTTTTACACTCTCTGATATATAAGGTTCAGGATTTTGAAAAAAATTATTTGTTGCAACATCTAACTTCCAGTCATTTTGAGAAAGACAACTTACTGTAGTTTTTTCACTAGATTGTGTGAAGATCGTAAACTGATGAACTTCATCCTTCTGTGATGATTTCAACTTGTTCATGTTGGTGTCCTCTGGGCCTCCCATTCTGTTTTGAATTCTTATGAACAGTCAGACATCAGCAGAGTGGTCCGCTTGATATCCTATCCTCATTGATGTAAATGAGAAGGTATTCTTCATTTTGGCTACAGATGATTAGTTTTGTATGATCATGGTAGAAATTCACCTGAAAGGTGCCATCATCAAAGAGCATCATTAAGGCCTTATCAGATTTTAGCCACTGAAGGGGACAGAACTAGGGTTGTCAAATATCAGTAACACCAGAGATGTCTCCACCTTCCATGAGGTTCTCCTCCATGTAATGAGAAAAGTATTTCAACATCCTCACTTGACTAATGAATTGCTCAGGGGTATCTGTTGCTGGGAAAACAGCACTGTCAAAATCCCACGTAACAGTGAACAGTTTTTTTCAAGGAGGCTCATGTGAGCACAACTGTTGAAAAGGACGCCAAAAGTGTGGTCTGGGAGTTGGTTGCCAAAGCCATGTTCGTTGGAGTAATCAACCCATTTGGTGACCCATTGAAAGGATGTGCTCAGCTGTTCCTTGGGAATGCAGTTGGTTTCTATCATATTTTGGAGACACCCTCGAAGGACACTTGCCACTGTTTCTGCAACACTTACCATGATACTATCTTCAAGGAACTCTCTGATACTGCTGTAGATATAAAATGTCCCTTTAAAGATCATACAGGTATTATCCCCTATCTGCTGCTTGTTTTCTATTGCAGATGTTCCAGATCTGGAAACTATGGTTGTAGGTGGCTGCAGCTCCTTATCTGGCCTATTCTTGCTGGGATGCTGAGTTACCGAAGACTTTTTCAAATCATACATAAGCTTGTAAATGTCCTCATCTTTAGAAACTTTACTGTGTGTCAATATATCTTGCTTTGTCTTTTTTGTCCCCCAAAAGAGTGGCAGCAGCTTTCTTTCTTTTTTTTTTCAGTTGACAACTTTATGCTTCTATTTATTTATTTATTTATTTAATTAATTTATTTATTTTTTTATTTTTTGCTCATACAAATATAATAGGAACCCCTGTCCCCTCCCTCCCCCCATCCCTCCCTGGACCTTCCTGTTCCCTCTCTGCTTTGTCCCTTTCTTTTCCCCCTCCCTCCCTTTCTCCCAGTGCCCCCTCCCCGCATCTCTGAAGCATCCTTTGATGAGTATGTCAAACTTTCCTCTGGGTCCTCGTCTCTGATGAGGTGTAAGGACTCAGTGGTAATTCCGAGAACTCTTTCTTGTGTTCCCCTTAAGTGTAGGAACACTATTGTGACTGTTAATCCCTTGCTTCTAAGGATCCTAGTGCCTTTAGTCCATGCTAGACTTTGAGGGGTCAATAATATGTTGGTCTTTGCGCAGATCATGCAGAGTCCTGTTATAATTGCTTCGGCCCTAACTTGTGTGGAGTATCTTGCATATCATGACTCCTCCCATCCTTGTGCTCTTACAATCTTACCGCCCCCTCTTCCGCAAATTTCCCTGAGCTTCAGGATGGGGAGAAATTCAGCTGGCCCAGTTCCAGGTGGTTGATATAGAGTCTCTGATGTTCTGAATTATGGTTTGTTGATGATTTTTTTTTCAGTTTTGCTGTTCCTGCAGTGCCCTTGGTTCTGTCCTGATGGGTATTGGATGTCTCCCCCTAGCCAGAATAAAACCTGTTAAATTAGAGTCTTGTTATAAGAGTATATTCAAAAGTAGATGGAATAGAAGTAGGAGACCGCGGTGAGAGAGGGGTCAATCACCCTTTTGCAAAATGGTTACCTTCTATCTGGCAGCCTATATGCCCTCCCCTTCTAGTAAGATCATACCTCATCAGATGGAAATGATCAAGAAGGAAAGTCTGTGAACTTAATCAGATGTCTCATTACTTATTTGCAGTCCTTGATGGTGGCCTATTTTCTCTGCTATAACATGGTCCCCTCTGTTTCTGGTGTGGCCCTCATTCCCCATCCCTCCTGTTTATAATCTTTACAATTACTGTAGGTATTACAGAGATTTGTTTTTGAGTGTCTCTAAGTGGGTTTGGTACTAGGATCCACAAATTAGGGAGTACATATGGTGCTTAATTTTCCATGTCTGGGATACTACACTCAATATAATTGCTTCTAATTCCATCCATTTCCTGGCAAATTGCATTAATTCATCATTTTTGATGACTGAGTAGTATTCCATTGTGTAAATGTACCACATATTCCTTATCCACTCGTCAACTGTTGGATATTTAGGCTGATTCCATGACTTTGCTATTATAAACAGTGCTGCTATGAACATGGTCATGATTGTCCTATCAAGGTGAATTTTTGCTTATGGGGGGTTATTCCCAAAAGTGGTATAGCAGGGTCATATGGCATTTCAATCTTTAACTTTTTTAAGAATCACCAGATGCATAACTGGATATCCACATGCAGAAGATTAAAACTGGACCCGTACTTGTCACCATGTACAAGACTTAATTCCAAATGGATCAAGGACCTTGATATAAGGCCAGAGACTATAAAAATCAAAGTTGAAAGGGTAGGGAACTCCCTCGAGCTGATTGGGCTAGGCCAACAGTTCCTAAACAGACATCCAATGGCACAGTCACTGCTACCAACTCTCAGCAGATGGGATCTTGTGAAATTAAAGAGCTTCTGTTCAGATAAAGAGATTGTAACACCTGCACAAAGGCAACCCACAGAATGGGAGAAAATCTTCACTAACCACATATCTGATAGAGCTCTATTATCCAGAGTGCACAAAGAACTTAGAAAACTAAACACCAAGGAAATCAACGGCCCAATTAAAAAAAGGGCCCTGGAACTTAAAAGAAACATTACCAGGGATGAAATTAAAATGTCTAACAAATATCTTAAAAAATGCTCCACTTCTTTAGCCATCAGGGAAATGCAAATCAAAACTTCCCTGAGATATCATCTCACCCTGGTCAGGATGGCAAAAATCCACAATACAAACAACACCAAATGCTGGAGAGGATGTGGAGAGAGGGGAACTCTGCTACATTGCTGGTGGGAATGCAGGCTCATACAGCCACTCTGGCAAGCCATCTGGAAATTCTCAAAGAAATTAAATATTGAAATGCCATATGACCCTGCGATTCCACTTTTGGGATAACCCCCCATACAGCAAAAATTCACCTCGATAGCACAAGTGCAACCATGTTCATAGCAGCACTGTTTTCAATAGCAAAGTCATGGAATCAACCCAAATGTCCAACAGTTGATGAGTGGATAAGGAAACAGTGGTACATCTATACAATGGAGTACTACTCAGCCATCAAAAATGATAAATTAATGGAATTTTTCGGGAAATGGATGGTATTAGAAACAATTATATTGAGTGAAGTATCCCAGACATGGAAAATTAAGCGCCATATGTACTCCCTAGTAGGTGGATCCTAGTACCAAACCCACTTAGAGACACTCAAGGATAAATCTCTGTAACACCTACAGTAATTGCAAGGATTATGAACAGGAAGGATGGGGTAGTAGGGCCACACCAGAAACAAGGAGAGAGGAGACTATGTTATAGCAGAGAAAATAAGCCACCATCAAGGACTGCAAGTAAGTAATCAGACATCTGGTTAACTTCACAGACTTTCCTTCCTGATCATTTGCAACTGATGGGGTATGATCTCACCAGAAGGGGAGGGCATATAATCTGGCAGATAGAAAGTAACCATTTTGCAAATGGGTGACTGTCCCCTCCCTCACTGCGGTTTCCTACTTTTATTACATCTATCTTTGAAGATACTCTTATAACAAGACTCTAGTTTAACAGCTTTTTATCTCTGGCCAGTGTGTGACATCCAATACCCATCAGGATGGAGTGAAGGGCATTGCAGGAGCAGCAAAACTGCAAAAGAAAATCAACAAACCATAATCCAGAACTTCAGAGACTCTATATCAACCACCTGGAACTAGGCCAGTCTAATCTCTTCCCATCCTGAAGCTCAGGGAAATTTGCGGAAGAGGGGGCGGTAAGATCGTAAGAGCAGAAGGATGGGAGGAGCAATGATATGCAAGATACTCCACACAAGTTAAGGCCGAAGCAATCATAATTGGACTTCACATGCCTTGCACAATGTCCAACACACTATTGACCCCACAAAGTCTAGCATGGACTAAAGGCACTAGGATCCTGGGAGGCAAGGGATTGACAGCCACAGTAGTGTTCCTATGCTTAAGTGGGACACAGGAAAGGGTTCTGGGAAATGCCACTGTGTCCTTTCAACTCATCCGAGAGTAGGACCCAGAGGAGAGTCTGGCATGGACATTAAAGGATGCTTCGGGGATGGGAGGGGGAAGCACTTGGGGATAGGGAGGGAGGAGGAGGGGAGGGGGCACAGGGTGGTGGGAGGTCGGAGGGAGGGAGGGGATGGGTGTATCTGTTAAGTCTGTATGAGTGGAAATAAAAAAAGAATTGCCAGACGGCTCGCCAGAGTGGTTGTATGAGACTACATTCCCACCAGCAATGTAGGAGAGTTCCCCTCTCTCCATATCCTCTCCAGAATTTGGTGTTTTTTGTATTGTGGAATTTTGGCAGCAGCTTTCTTAAAGAAATTCTTAGTTGGGCTCCATAAGTGGAAATTGGGAACTGTCTGTCTGGAGTGAAGCATTGCAAAAAAAAGGCATGTCTAATGATCTCATGCAGATTGGAATGATCCTTTGGATTTTTGGAAGCATGCTCACTATCAAGTGCTTAGCAGGATCCAACAATGAAGATAACATTATATATCTTGATTTTCTTATGTACCTGTATATTTCTTTCAGATACATCGTTTCAGAAGGTTTTCCTAGCAGCATGACATACATTATACAATCTAAGCGCCCAAATTACTCCTTTATGTTTTTAAAGTTGTATTCTTTTAGGGATTTGCACATGTATTTGTATCATTTTCATCATTTGTCACCCAATTTCAATCCTGTTTATCCCCACTTAAAATTTTCTTGTTCGCACTTATCACTCTGCTACTCTCAAGTCTTTCGTACTGAGATTTAGTAAATCCCATATGGGGTATCTGTTAATGACTTGTGCTGAGTACTTGTAGGAACAAGAACAATATGCCAGTAGGTTTATCCATGAAGACAGCTGCTCCCTTTATATGCTCTTTTGTCTTTGATGAAGGAGTGATGCTTCTTGAGGTCTTTCCCCATTCATGATATAAAGTAGATAGGCGAAATCTTGGGCTAGTAGACCCAAGAGCAGTGAATTCATGTTTGCAGAGGCCCAGTCATGTCTGGAAGATGCCATCTGACTATGCTTCTCACCATTTTCAGACTCTTACATTCTTACCAGCCCATATTCTATGATACTTCTGAGTCTTCAAGTGGGAAGTGGTTTAGAAGTCCAGTTTGAGGCTGAGTCTTGTAACTTGTTTTCCATGTTTTGGCCAGTTGTGATTTTCTGTAATAAATACCTTTTATCATAAAGTTTCCACACTGAGTGCTGATTGTCCCTTTTGTCTATTTGTATGATTAGAGATATTCAAAAGCAGAATGATATAAATTCCTTATAGCCAAACCTGAATAATTTGTCCCCCTTAGGACCTATGTCCCCCCTTTCCATAGCCTTTTGGTCTGGTTTAAAGTACCAGAAATTTTTTCATTATTGAAAAGTGTGCCTTGAATCCAATCAAAAAACACTTACCGACCCCTTAACATTCATGCCACTATTACACTGCTAGTCAACTGTTGTTGGGTGGTTGCTGTTTTGGCTCTCCGTTTTCACTGAAATTGTTGATTTTTTTTTTTACCTATCAGCTTACAAGTCTTTTTCTGGTATTATGGAAGCCTTCCAGGAAGATAAAGTTCCTAAACCAGTTCGACAATGCTTTTGTCATGTCCTGTGTCAATGTGTATAACATTTTCAGTAATAGGATCCTACTGTCATATATTCAATACTGGAAATTTTGTTAAAATGACTCTTTAATTAGTCCATCAAAATCTTATCCTACATCACAGCTCATGGAATCTCACAGAAGGAGGAGAGGGGGGGTAAGATTGTAAGAGCCTAAATGTTGAACAAAATACTTCTAACCAACATACTCCAGCCAAGACAGGGCTGATGCATGCAGAAAGTCATTGTAATGAGAATTTCTATCACCAGACCTACACAACGGCCAATGTACCAATATTTCCCCAAGATCTTAGAAGAAACAACTGCTCTCTGAGAGTATCTCAAAGACAGGTTCTGGAGAAGAGAAGAAGAACTTCTCCACATAGATTTTACCCACTGTAGAGCCACATAAAGTTCAATAAAAATCTAATTCCCTTATAAACACAGGCACCTCAAAGGGAGTTCTGTGATGTACTCAAGCAGAGAGACAAGAGGGGATGGGTGGGACAAAGCAGAATGGATGAAAGAGAGAAAGTTGGCAGAGAGGTATGTGAATGGGGAGAGTGCAAGAGGAGGGAAGTGGGTAGATAGGGGATCAAGGCAAAGATATAGCTCCAGTTTGTTTGTAAATAAATAAGTGAATAAAAATGATTATGGCTTCTGAAAGGAGCAATACATAGCCTATTCCATTATTCCTTGTCTTCCTCACTCCATTTTCCCTTGGTACATCTGAAACTTGAAAGTTATTTTCCCTATTATCTCCCCAACAATTTCAGATTTTTGGATATTGGTAAAGACTATGATCCATTTGGACTTGTTCAGGGTATGATATGGACCTGATTTCATTCATCTACATGAACATATACAGATATCTAAGTTTTCACAGCATCCTTTGCTAAATAGGCTATCTTTTGTCCCATTTTCATTTTTGGCACCTGTGTCTAAATCAGGTTGCTATAGGTGCCTGACCTTATATCTGGCTCTTTTATTCTGTTACATTGACACACATTTTTATGCAAATTAACTAGGCTTTTTATGTTACTATGGCTCTATAGTATAATTTGAAATTAGGCATGGTGATGCACTTAACAATATTCATTTTGCTCACTATTGTGGGTCTTTGTTTATTTGAGGTCTTTTGTGACTCCAAGTGAATTTCATTTCCTCTATTTCTATAATAATTGTATTGCAATTTTGATGGAGATTGGATTGAATCTATGGATTATATTTGGTGATAAAGCCAATTTCAAAATATTGATTCCTCTTACCCATTGGCATGGGAATTATTTCTATATTCTACTGTATTCTTCAGTTTCTTTCTCAAGTATTTTCAAGTTTGAATTATAAAGATTTTCATTTCTGTTTTAGTTTTGTTACACAATACTACAAAAATTTGTCATATGCAAGTTATGGGAAGATAGGTTTTATTCCAGGTTACTCTTCCTGGTTACAGATCATTGTAGCAGGAAAGCCACAGCAGTAGGAACAGAGGGAATTGATCACATCATCTCCATAACAAGAGCAGAGTGCAATGAATCAATGCATGCTTGGTTGCATGCTTTCCATTCTCAGCATATCTACACAGTCCCAAACCTACTTCAGGAATTGTCTCACCAACAATGGGATGGGTCTTCTCACATCAATTATGTGATCAAAACAGTCTTCTATTGACATGCACAGAGACCAACCTTAATTTGTAAAATACCTCTTGGATGGATCTAGTGATCTGCCTCCTAAAAATTCATCCATCAACCATTTGTTTTGATTTTATAATGTAAGGATAGATTTCACTGATGTGTTTTGTAATTTCTCTTTTAATTTTATAAATTTGTATATTTTTTCTCTTATTTGGTTAGTTAGACTAAATGTTTTTAAATCTCATTTAACTTTTCAAACCACCAATATTTGATTTGTTTTATCAATTTCTACCCTGATCTTAATTATTTCTTCCGTCAACTGATTTTGGGTTTTGCTTCATCTTGTTTAAATAAGACTGACCCTACAGTGAATGCATTGCTAAGATTTGAGATCTTTCTGGTTTCTTAATGTACACATTTCAAGCTGTAAATCTTTCTCTTGTTTATTTTCATTATATCAATTAAGTTTTGATGTTCTGTGCTTTCATTTTCATTCTTTTCTCATGTTTTTTTGAATCCTTTGTGACTTCGTTGATTTCTCATTCATCAGTCAACAACGTGTTGTTAAAGCTCCCTGAGTTTTTGTTCTACAGTTTCTCTTACTTTTGATTTCTACTTTGATTCCTCGTAGCCAAATAGAATAAAACATTTCAATTTTTGTGTATTTTAAGATTTGTTTTCATCCTTTTAGAGTTCCATACTCGAATGCAATGGATTTATATCATTTTCACCTCATATTACCAAATCCATTCCTCATTTTTTTTCCACTACAAACTTTTTTTTTTTCAACCACTTCCTTCTTGCTTTCATGTTTTCTGAGTGGCCTACTGAGTCTCATCTGGTTTACATTTTTTCAGATACTGCAGCATGGATGATATATTGGTGGGAATACCATTAAGGAAAATAGCTCTATTCTTTCCCCCCACCCAGAACTAACCTTCAAAATTCTCTCATAGAGGTGTGGTACCTCTTGAGATCTTTCCCCTTCCATAGTAAAATGTCCAAATAAGTATACATCGCTCTTGTGAATTGATGGATACAACAGCTCTAACATGTCTAGAAGGTGCTGTCTATCTGTGTACTTTCCCTCCATCAAGCTCTTACATTCTTACTATCACCTCTTCTGTGTTCAATTCTAAGCATTGGAGTAGGAGCAACTTGATATCCTTTTAAAGACCAAGCCCAATGAAGACTGCGTTAATGCTAGTGTTCATTTTACTAGGGTTCCTAGATCTACCAGCCAGAAAACATGCCAACAGCTTCTCCAAAGACCTTTGAAATATTTATTTTCAATCCTGTCTTGTGAAATTGCAGTATTCTCTTATTCTTTGACAAGAGATAGGGGGATGGCTGATTTGTACAAACAGAGATGATAGTGAAATCATTAAGACACTGAGAAACTCTGTGAAACAACTATTTATTTAAACGTATTACTTCTGAATGGCAGGGCAGCAGCTTGGTGCTTTCACATTCTCTTTCAACAAGTTTTGTCATTTTACTTTCCCAACACTAGCCTATTTCAGCACAGCAGGCGTCACATTTCATGTCATCCACAATTATTCTACGGGATTAAGCTATTTGTATCTTTATATCTAATACAATTTGTTTCATGAAATTGTATGTGCTTATGTTGGGCATCTGCAGGTTTAAAATTAAAATGCCCCTTTGTTCTGCTAAGCAGTATGAAATGACCTTACTTATTATCTCCTCTGAGTAGTTTTGAAGTATATTTTATCAGATATCATAATAGTTACATCTGTTTTCTAGTTTTATTTTGCTTAAAATATTTTTTCTTGTATCTGCCTTTGATGATGACATGTTTTCTTGGAGACAATAAGATGAGTGGATTCTATTTTATATTATTTTATTTTATTTTCATATGTGTGAGTGTGAAGAAGACACTTGAGTGTATGTGGCTGTGGAGGCCCAATGGTGACTTTGGAAATGATCCTGGATTACTCTACCTCCTTGTTGCTTTATTCTGGGGTTTTTCCAAACTCTTCCTTTTAGGGACAGAATTACAGGCTGCTGGCATTTCTGCCTGGCATTTGTATGTAGGATTAGGAATAGGAGCTCTGGGGCAAAGGTTTTAACACCTGAGCCATCATTCCAGCCCATATTCTGTTTATAATTGAATCTGTAATATTTGTCATTTGAAAAATTGAGACCAGTAATATTTATAATAATTCCCGAAAAGAGTATATATTAATTCCTGCCATCTTGTTGCTTTTGTGATATTTCATGTTTTCACATTTTTTACTTGCTTAACTACTGGCTTTAGTTATTTTTTTTCCTACAGCCCCATGGTTGTATTTATCTTTCTGCTCATTTTGAAAGATTTCTTCAAGTACCTTCCTTAGAGGTTGCCTAGTAGTCATGAACTAATTCAGCCTGTTTTATCATGGATATTTTTGGTGATTATAAAATTATGAGTTTGGATAAATATATGGTTTTAACAACTCTTGGGGAGCAAAGGGAATTATTTAACCTTATGATTCTCAGTTATAGCCATCATCATGACAGGGAAGTTCACACCAAAATGAAGAGCTGAGTGAACTGGCCATACCATATCCATAGGAGTTGCAGAGAAGGGCATATCTACTAGCTTGCCTGTATGTCAAAACTCTGAACTGTCTTCTCCGTCTTGTCCACCTGCCCAGGGAATGATCCCATTTAGTGTGGACTGGGTCTTTTCATATCAGATAATCTCCCAAAGAATTGCTCAGCACTTGCCTCAAATACTAATTCTTTTCAAATGTGCCCACAGACTCAGTCCTCAATTTTCAAGTTGATACAATTGTATCTAACTGGCACAGTTGGCATTTGTTGTTCAGAACTTGAATTACCTTATTCCATGCTTTCCTAGTTTTAAAGCTTCTGTTGAGAAATCTTCCACTTTTCTATGGTCTACCTTTGATGAGAGTTGGTGTTTCTCCAACAAATTTTCTGATTCGACTTGTGGTCCACTTTCAAAGGAGGGAATTTATGCCTGTTACTGCAATCCAAGACAAAGACCTGTGGCTATCGAGGTTGCAGATCACAATGGGGAGGTCATAGCAATTGTTTTACTAAATAAATGTGATATGCCAATCAGACTGCCTTCTAAACACCTGTATAAACCTTATAGTACACACTGATGTCTGTTTCGCCTATGGAGAAGTTTACAGTGGGTGGTATTTGCTGATGAACAGACTCATAACTGATGAAGTTTCTGAGAACAAGTGAAAATGTTTTAGTGGCATGGTAGCTCAATGTCTAGCCATAAATAGATAGTTGTATCACAACTTTCAAAGGCTCAGGAAATATTGTAGAAAAGGGAGTTGAAGAGAATATAAGAACCAGAGATAAGGATGGAATGTTGTAAAGAATTATTCCTCTGGATATATTATGATGCCCTTTTGGACCTTGCCTCAGTCTGACCTAAGGATCCCTTACTGTTCTGTAACAAAGCGAAAGATTCCATATCGGAGGGTCACTCATTATGTCTCAAAAGGTTCTTGAAACTAACAAGACTCATAGGATCTTTCCTAAGATAAAGCAAAGCAATAAGCAACTTCTGAGGGAGGAGATGTAGCTGGAAAGAAAAGCACTCTGAAGAAGATTCTCCTAGGAACAAGTCATGCAGCAGAGAGCTCCAGTGTTGTAGCTTCCATGAGTGTCATCGAGGTTGGGCATGACTTTTTGGTGATATAGCTTCACTTTGAGTTCCTTCTGGTCCTGTAAAGAACTCTTACAAATACTGCTGTAAGCAATCCCAGTAAATTAATTGGTTAACCAAGTTGGACCTTTACATAGTTGCTTTTTTGGTCTGTCATTGAATTTCCATCTGGGGCAAATTGATGTTTGTGTACATATATCCAACAAGACTGTCACACAACAAACTGGGACAAAGTAGATGGGGCGGGACAGAGTGTGGAGTAGTGTAGGAAGGGGATCATAACAATAATAATAATGCCACATATGTATGAATGGATAATGAAACATTTTTTAAAAAAATTTTAATTTAATTACACATGCATGAGTGTGTGCATGTGTGTGTATGTGTGTGTGTGTAGAACCACGGGCAAATTCGGGACCACCATGGACCGCCTCCACCTCCTACTTGTTTACTCCACTCGGGGATTCACAGGCTCTGCCCTACCAGGACGGGAAATGCAGGCCGCCCCGCTTCCGCCAGGTGTCTATATGTGGAGTCTAGGATCCGAACTCAGGACCTTCCGCCTGCAAGGCAGAAGCTTAACCCCTGAGCCACCTCTCCAGCCCCTGGATAATGAAAGTTTATATATTCACTTAAAATATTAAAAAAGAAAAGCTAATGAGTTGTATACTTTATAAAGGAAGGAAAAAAGGAAGCAAAGGAAGCAAAGGAAGGAAGGAAGGAAGGAAGGAAGGAAGGAAGGAAGGAAGGAAGGAAGGAAGGAAGGAAAAGAAAGAAAGAAAGAAAGAAAGAAAGAAAAGAAAGAAAGAAAGAAAGAAAGAAAGAAAGAAAGAAAGAAAGAAAGAAAGAAAGAAAGAAAGAAAGAAAGAAAGAAAGAAAAGACGGACAAATAAAAAGTAGAGGCTCAGAAGTCAAGGCATATTATCACAGGATGTTCTGCTGGGAATCTTCCATGTTTATTTGAGACACCAAATGAATACTCATGCTGCACAACATTTTCCAGAATTGTTTTAGTGTTCTGTGTATCCCCTAGTAAATTACACAACTATTATGCACATACTCAGACTTTATACTTACAGTAAGTACTGGAAATAAGTGAAATTTCATTTCTCTGCTGACTACAGATTTTGAACACTCTTGAGCAAACCAAACTTCTTTATCTCACTTGTTAAGGATCAAAGAAGAAGTGGTAGAAGCTGACAAAACTGATACATATATTTTCAAGAATACTGAAATGGACACAATTAACATTTCATGAATGCAACCAATATAAATTTTCTTAACTTACTTCAACATTTAAATTCATATAGTCTGATACATTACACTTAATCCTGGAAGTAACAGTTACTCTTTCCTTATCTTTTGTCACCTCTTTCAAGTGCCTCATTGTGCTGATACTTTTCATCCCTATAGTCATATTTCCCACTGAGCATCTCTGTAAATCACAATCCAGCATTTTTCTTATTAATTTAGGTAAGTCACATTTAGACTTAAATTTATCTCTCATGACATTTTCATATTATTTCCTCAATCCCTTTCATAATATGTTTTGTAGCAAAGGATTTGAATCCAGAAATAAGTATCTCATAATTCTAGTAGAAAAAAGCATAGGGGTAGAAATACATTATTTTATTTTCAATATTTGTGCTAAGTATTGAACCTGGACTCTTCTAAATGATAAAAAATGTACTGCACCACTGAGCTACATCCTCAGCCTGTTATTTTAATTTTTATATTTTAGTTTTGATAACATGTAGGCTCCATGATGGAGTAGTTATGAGTATTTTCTTAACTGATATGTCATAAGTGCTAAGAAGTTTGCTTTTATGACAGCTCCATACATACAAAAAGGCATGAAAATAGGAAACAAAATGGCTGGAAAGTGGTGGAGTGGGAATGGATACTAAGGGATGAAAATACATAGATTCATATGTGTTCCATGTTATATAAAGTGCCAGTGAATAAAAGAATAAAAAGTATGCTCTACACAAACACGAATACAAAATCTTCATGCTACTGGGATCAGAATACAGAATAAATATATAACACTGAAGTAGATTCTTGGCTGAACATATCTGAATTGTTATGAATATATATTAGGTAGTGCATGAGTATAATTCTGATATTAGAAAAAAGATCCACTCCTCCCTTCCCCCACTCTGCCGCCCAGGAAGTGCGCAAGGTCCAGCCAGGCCTCACCGCGACCTAGGTAAGCTCCAGCCCACCCCTCACTCCCAGAACCCCAGACAGCCCAATGGACCCAGCTTCTCCCGCCATCCAGCCGGAGCCAGACAGGGCGTGGGAGGAGGACACCCCCTCTGCGCCCCGGGCCTGCCCCAGCTACCCCCAGGTTAAATAGCGCTCCCCGCGACACCCCATCTTCCCTTCCCCAACTCCGCCACCCGGGACGTGTGCACGGTCCAGCCGGGCCTCACAACGACCTAGGTAAGCTCCGTCTCTGCCTACCCCCAGAACCCCAGATCAAATAATTCAGTTTAGTGAAAAATGCACAGAAATTGAAAGAAGATCTTAAGAGTTAAAAAGGACAATGCCAAAGTCAAAGTGCAAATCCATGAGAAACAACACTCAAGTAAACAAATCTCCCACTGAAGGAATTAATCCCATAATGTTAGACTCCAACCAGAACAAACCCACGGAAAAAGGCCATGAAAGCCTGACCCAGGAAAACGACTTTCAAAATATGATCATTACCATGTTTAATACTATGAAAGAGGAAATCTGGGAGGAATTGAATAACCGAATCAATCGCTTTGAAGAGGAACACAACAGACACATGGAGGAGTTGAGAAAAACAGTGCAAGAAACAAAAACTGGCATAGAGCAGTTAAAACAGACTCAAGCAGAGTTTAAAACTGAGCTAAAAGACACGTTATCTTCAACCCAGAACTCCACAGAGTGTCTTATCAGCAGAACTAACGAAGCAGGAAACAGAATTTCAGACCTTGAAGATAAAGTGGGAGTACTAACCAGCTCAATGGAAGAGGTCGTTAAAGCCAAAAAGATACTTGAGAGAAATATTCAGGAGATATGGGACACTCTGAAGAAGCCTAACATGCGTATTCATGGAATACAAGAGCAAGAATCTCAAAATACCACCCCTCAGGAAATTTTTCAAACGATCATCAAGGAAAACTTTCCTCATCTAAAAAAAGAGAGGCCCATCCATATACAAGAGGCATTCCGCCCCCAAACAGATATGACCAAAAGAGAAGCACGCCACGTCAAATAATAGTTAAAACACTTCACATTCAAGATAAAGAACTGGTGCTGAGAGCTTCAAGGGAGAAAAAACAAGTCACTTTTAAAGGTAAACCTATTAAAATAACAAATGACTTCTCAGTCGAAACAGTAAAAGCAAGAAGAGCTTGGAGAGACATACTTCAAGTATTGAATGAGCAAAAATGTCAACCCAGGCTGATTTACCCTGCAAAACTATCTGTCATGATCGAGGGAGAAAGAAAAATCTTCCAGCACAAAGACAACTTGAAGGGATACATGGCCACCAAACCAGGCCTTCAAAAAATGCTAGAAATGATACTCAAGCATGAAGAAAAAAACAGGCATATCCAGGAAAAAAGAAAGCAAGTATAACACCATTAACAGCGAAGCAATATACTTATAAAAACTACGAAAGATAATAAATGTCTGGAATTAAAAATAGTTTCTCCATTATAACACTAAATGTTAATGGAATTAACTTACCGATCAAGACACACAGATTACAAATTTGGATTAAAAATCACAATCCATCAATCTGCTGCCTGCAGGAAACCCATCTCACCACAAAGGATAGGCACGCTCTAAAAATAAAAGGCTGGTCAACAATTCTACAAGCTAATAGAAGCAGAAAACAGGCAGGGGTAGCCATTATGATATCAGACAAAGTGGACTTCAAACCAAAGAAAATTATAAGAGATATGGATGGATACTACATTTTAGTCACAGGTACAATTCACCAGGAAGACTTCACAATACTGAATATATATGCACCCAGTACAGGCCCCTCCACGTTCATTAAGGAAACCCTACAGCGTCTAAAGCAAGAAATCAACCCCAAATGATAATTCTTGGGGACTTTAACACCACCCTCTCAACATGGGATAGATCAACAGGTCAAAAGCTTAACAGAGACACTTTGGAACTTAATCAACCCTGAAAGAAATGGACCTTACAGATCTCTATCGAACTTTTCACCCACGCACCAAAGAATACACATTTTTCTCAGTGGCACACGGAACTTTCTCCAAAATAGATCACATATTGGGCCACAAAACGAATCTACACATATACAAAAAAGTTGAAATTCTAACCTGTGCCCTATCAGACCACCACTGCCTAAAGCTGGACATCCACGACACAACAAACAAGAGAAAATACACTAACTCCTGGAAACTTAACAATATGATGCTGAATGAGAACTGGATTCAAGAAGAAATTAAAAAGGAAATTCAACCCCCACCCCGGAGCCGAACGGCCCAGCCAGCAGCATCCGTGTGCGAGGCAGCTGGCGTTGCCCCTAGCCCCACCTCTGTGCCGAACCTCGACCAGGCCCAGGTGAGAGAGAGCCCCTCCCAGCCCAGCCCCCCAACCCAGAGCCGAGCCGCCCGGCCAGCAGCACCCGCGCGTGGCCGCAGGCTTAGCCTCCGGGGCCCTGCCCCGGACACCAGCCCCTCGTGCCCTCCAGCCCCCCCCCAGGTCATAGGTGAAGAATTCTGCCATCAACAACAGACCCTCTGACTCTCTGGCCCACCGGGGACCTACGCACGTGGTCCACGGAAGACACACTGCTACTCAGAATTCAATAGAGTCCAAAGGAAACTCAAGCAAAACTCTAAGAAACAAAGAGAACACAGGCCATACATCTGGACTTCACTACAACCATTGTATCACATGCTAGACTCTTCACATCCAGCCCAAAGATAAGTAAACCTTTTTTTTTTCTTTTCTCTTACCTTACTGATCCTTTCTAGTATCAGTGTTGTAGGTCAGCTTCCTCATACAGCCACCCCAAAAACATACAACTCCAGGGAGTACACCACCCACCCTCACATTTAACCAAGACACTAGATCGTAAAAGTGCACTACCATACTTATATTCATCCTCTGGTTACTTAACTGACATACTAACATCCTAGTAATCTCATCTAGGATATAACAATACCAATACACAAACATACCCAATCCAAGGCAAGCACTAGTAACAACTGGCAGGTGTAACAATACCAACTACATCGGTTCAGTGAAAAACACACAGAAACTGAAAGGTCCTAAAAAACAAAACAACAATGTACAAGTCAAAGTGCAGATCCACGAGAAACAAAACCTAAGAAGAACAATCTCCCACCAAAAGAATCAATCCTATAAAGATGGATTGTGACCAGAACAAATCCATAGAAAATAGCCATGAAATCCAGACCCAACATAACGACTTTCAGAGTATGATCATTACCATGATTAATAATATGAAAGAGGAAATCTGAGAAGAGTTAAATAACCGTGTCAACCACTTTGAACAGGATAACAACAGGAACCTGGAGGAGTTGAGAAAAACAGTTCAAGAAACAAAAATAGGTATAGAACAGGTAAAACAGTCTCAGGCAGAGTTTAAAATTGAACTAAGAAATAAGTTATCTTCAACCCAAAACTCAACAGAGAGTCTTAGCAGCAGAACAAATGAGGCAGAAAATAGAATCTCAGATCTTGAAGACAAAGTAGGAGAATTAACCAGCTCAATGGAAGAGATTGTTAAAGCCAAAAAGATACTGGAGAGGAGCATTCAAGAAATATGGGACACCCTGAAGAAGCTTAACATGCTCATTCATGGAATAGCAGAACAAGAATCCCAAAATATCACACCTGAGGAAATATTTCAATTCATCATAAATGAAAACTTCTGACAACTAGAGAATGAGAGGCCTATCCAAATACAAGAGGCATTTCGCACTCCAAACAGTTATGACCAAAATAGAAAATTGCCATGGCAAATAATAGTCAAAACACTCCACATTCAAGACAAAGCAAGGGTGCTGAGAGCTTCAAGAGAAAAAAAGCAAGTCACTTTTAAAGGTAAACCTATTAGAATAACAAATGACTACTCAATGGAAACAGTAAAAGCAAGAAGAGCTTGGACAGACATACTCCAAGTATTAAATGAGCAAAAAATGCCAACCCAGACTGATATACCCAGCAAAACTATCTGTCATGATTGAGGGAGAAAGAAAAGTTTTCCAGCACAAAGACAACTTGAAGGGATACATGTCTACCAAACCAGGCCTTCAAAAAATGCTAGAACTGATACTCAAGCTTGAAGAAAAGAACAAGCATATCCAGGAGGACAGAAGGGAAGTATAATACCACCAAAACATAAATATCAAACAACATGCTTACAAAATCTACTAAACATAAAAAATGTCCAGAATTAAAAGTAATTTCTCCATTATAACATTAAATGTCAACGGCATTAACTCACCGATTAAGAGACATAGATTACAAACTTGGATTAAAAATCACAATCCAACAATCTGCTGCCTTCAGGAAACTCATCTCACCACAAAAGATAGGCACGTCCTAAGAATGAAAGGCTGGCCCAAAATCTTGCAAGCTAATGGAACCAGGAAACAGGCAAGGGTAGCTATTATGCTATAGGACAAAGTGGACTTCAAACCAAAGAAAATCATAAGAGACACAGATGGATACTACATTTTAGTCACAGGTACAATTCACCAGGAAGACTTCACAATACTGAACATATATGCACCCAATATGGGCCCCTCCACATTCATTAAGAAAACCCTACAGCGTCTAAAGCAAGAAATCAACCCCCAAACGATAATTCTCGGGGATTTCAACACCGCCCTCTCAACATGGGATAGATCAACAGGTCAAAAGCTTAACAGAGACACTTTGGAGCTTAACCAAACCCTTACTGAAATGGACCTTACAGATCTCTATTGAACTTTTCACCCACGCACCAAAGAATACACATTTTTCTCAGCGGCACACGGAACTTTCTCCAAAATAGATCACATATTGGGCCACAAAATGAATCTACACAAATACAAAACAGTCGAAATTCTAGCCTGTGCCCTATCAGACCACCATGGCCTAAAGCTGGACATCCACAACAACACAACAAACAAGAGAAAATACACTAACTCCTGGAAACTTAACAATATGATGCTGAATGAGAACTGGATTCACGAAGAAATTAAACAGGAAATTCAAGATTTCCTGAAAGTGAACGAAAATGAAAATACAACTTACCAAAATCTCTGGGATACAATGAAAGCTGTTCTAAGAGGTAAGTTCATAGCTCTTAATAACTACATCAGAAAAATGGAAACATCAGAAATAAATAATTTAACGATGCAGCTTAAGGCTTCGGACAAACTAGAGCAATCTGATGCCAAAAGTAGTAGAAGAGAGGAGATTAGCAAAATAAGGGGAGAAATATCTGAAATCGAGATTAAGAAAACGATAGAAAAAATCAACCAGTCAAAAAGCTGGTTCTTTGAAAGAATCAAGAAGATTGATACACCCCTAGCTAAATTAACCAAAAGAAGGAGAGAGAAAACCCAAATTAACAAAATCAGAAATGAACATGAAGTTATCACTACTGATACCCAAGAAATCCAGAGAATTACAACGTCATATTTCAAAAACTTATACTCTGTGAAGTTTGACAACACAAAAGAGATGGATGAATTTCTAAGTAAACACAACTTACCTAAATTGAATAAGGATGTTGTGAATTATTTAAATAGGCCTATAACATATAAGGAAATTGAGAAAGTAATCTTGAATCTTCCCACCAAAAAATGTCCTGGACCAGATGGATTCAGCACAGAGTTCTACCTGACATTTAAGGAGTTAATAACACCAATACTCCTTAAACTGTTCCATCAAATAGCAAAGGAAGGAACACTACCAAATTCCTTCTATGAAGCTAATATTGTCTAAATCCCAAAACCTAATAAAGACTCACTTAAAAAAGAAAACTACAGGCCGATCTCTCTGATGAACACAGACGCAAAGATTCTCAACAAAGTCTTAGCTAATCAGATTCAAAAACATATTAAAAAGATCATTCACGGGGACCAAGTAGGCTTCATCCCCGGCACACAAGGTTGGTTCACCATAGGCAAATCAATAAACTCCAGTTTAACAGCTTTTTGTCTCTGGCCAGGGGGTGACATACAGTGCCCAGCAGAATGGAGTGAAGGGAATTGCAGGAGCAGCAAAACTGCAAAAGAAAATCAACAAACCACTATCCAGAACTTCAGAGGCTCTATATCATCCACCTAGAAGTAGGCCAGACTAATCTCTCCCCATCTTGAAGCTCAGGGACATTTTCAGAAGAGGGGGCGGTAAGAGTGTAAGAGCAAAAGGATGGGAGGAGCAATGATTTGCAAGATACTCCACACAAGTTAGGGCCGAAGCATCATAATTGGACATTGCATTCCCGGCACAATGTCCAACACACTATTGACCTCACAAAGTCTAGCATCTGCTTAAGGCACCAAGATCCTTGGAGGCAAGGGATTGGCAACCACAGTAGTGTTCCTGTCCTTAAGGGGAACACAGGAAAGTGTTCAGGGAAATGCCACTGGGTCCTTGGATGTCATAGGAGAGGAGGGCCCAGAGGAGAGTCAGGCATGCACAAGAAAGAACTCTGGGAATTGGGGCAGGAGGCACGGAGGGATGGGGTCGGAGGGGGGAGGGGAGGAGGAGCAGGGCGTTCAGGGGGAGGAGGAGGGAGGGAGGGAACTGGTGTACCTATTAAGTTTGTATGAGCTGAAATAATAATACAAATATTAAAATTTAAAAAAAGAGAAATTTTACCAGGGATGAAATTAAAATGTCTAACAAATATCTTAAAAAATGCTCCACTTCTTTAGCCATCAGGGAAATGCAAATCAAAACTTCCCTGAGATATCATCTCAGACTGGTCAGGATGGCAAAAATCCACAATACAAACAACAACAAATGCTGGAGAGGACGTGGAGAGAGGGGAACTCTGCTACATTGCTGGTGGGAATGCAGGCTCATACAGCCACTCTGGCGAGCCGTCTGGAGATTCTTAAAGAAATTAAAGATTGAAATGCCATATGACTCTGCTATTCCACTTCTGGGAATAACCCCCCATACAGCAGAGTTTCACCTCGATAGCACAAGCACGACCATGTTCATAGCAGCACTGTTTACAATAGCAAAGTCATGGAATCAACCCAAATGTCCAACAGTTGACGAGTGGATAAGGAAACTGTGGTACATCTATGCAATGGAGTACTACTCAGCCATCAAAAATGATGAATTACTGGAATTTGCTGGGAAATGGATGTCATTAGAAACAATCATATTAAGTGAAGTATCCCAAACCCAGAAAATTAAGTGCCGTATGTACTCCCTAATAGGTGGTTCCTAGTACCAAATCCACCCAGCCCACCTTGAGACACTCATAGGTAAATCTATGTATTACCTACAGTAATTGCAAGGATTACGAACAGGAGGGATGGGGTTGGAGGGCCACACCAGAAACAAGGAGAGCGGGGACCATGTCACAGCAGAGAAAATAGGCCTCCATCAAAGACTGCAAGTAAGTGATGTGACAGCTGGTTACGTTCACAGATGTTCGTTCCTGATCATTTACAACTAAGGGGGTATGATCTCACCAGAAGTGGAGGGCATATAGTCTAGCAGATAAAATTAATCATTTTGCAAATGGGTGATTGACCCCCCCCCTCACTGAGGTTTCCTACTTTTATTACATCTACCCTTGAATGTGCTCTTATAACAAGACTCCAGTTTAACAGCTTTTTGTCTCTGGCCAGTGGGTGACATACAATGCTTTCAGGATGGAGTGAAGGGCATTGCAGGAGCAGCAAAACTGCAAAAGAAAATCAACAAGCCACAATCCAGAACTTCAGAGACTATATCAACGACCTAGAACTAGGCCAGACTAATCTCTCCCCATCCTGAAGCTCAGGGAAATTTGCGGAAGAGGGGGCGGTAAGAGTGTAGGAGCAAAAGGATGGGAGGAGCAATGATTTGCAAGATACTCCACACAAGTTAGGGCTGAAGCAATCATAATTGGACTTTGCATGCCTTGCGCAATGTCCAACACACTATTGACCTCACAAAGTCTAGCATCTGCTAAAGGCACCAAGATCCTTGGAGGCAAGGTATTGGCAGCCACAGTAGTGTTCCTATGCTCAAGGGGAACACGGGAAAGGGTTCAGGGAAATGCCACTGGGTCCTTGTATGTCATCAGAGAGGAGGGCCCAGAGGAGAGTCAGGGATGCATATTAAAGGAGTCTCTTGGAATTGGGGCGGGAGGCACTGGGGGATGGGGAGGGAGGGGTGAGGGGCAGGGTAGTGGGGGGTTCGGGGGGAGGAGGCGGTGGGGAGGGAACCGGTGTACCTATTAATTTTGTATGAGTGGAAATAATAATAAAAATGTTAAAAAAAAGAAAAAGAAAAAAGATCCAAGTCATGTGGGATAGTGTATGCTTATATCTCTGGAAGTTGTTAGGTTGAGGCCTGAGGATGTTGTTGTTGAAGGCATCTGACAGTAGAGGAATCTGCAAGCCTCTCTGGCTTGCGTGGCAAGAAAGAAATGAGAGGAAGGAATGGAAAAAAAATTAAATCCCAGAAGATATTTATATATCAGCTAAACCCCACTGAAGTTTTAGCAGAGAAGAATTTGGATGCTGGTTGACATACCTTCCAAGCTTAAAACCTATAGCAAGAAAATCCTTTCCTTTACATTTTGTACCTTAGTCTTTTTTCCACTTTCATGCATACACCCACTTTTGTTAGCCTTATTGCACAAATCATGGTCCCACAGCTTTGTGTCCTTCAGAGTGCTTTCTAAATTTTCTTGTAATAACTATTGGCAAGCAACCTGTAATAATCAACCACATGACTCACCAGAGAGCTGAGAAATTTATGCACTCCCCGGCAGTATGCTAAGAAGGAAAAAGTGATGTTTGTGACATAATAGTGAAATCAGAACTCCACTTCCATGAACGTTGGAACAGTTAGGGTAGCAAGAAGATGAAAATGAGGACTAAGAGAAGACAAGTGAGATGTAAAACACAGTCAAGGCATCCTCAGTCACCATAATGTACAGAGTTGAGGAAATTGCCACTTCTTTCTTTCCTTGGGTACTGTCAGAGAGACAGTGGTGACCTTAAATTCATTATTATTATTCTTTGCTGGAATATTACTGGCTGGCACTATTGAGAGTGAGGTATGAGAAAACAACTCTGCCCATCCAGATATTTAGAGCAAAACTGGAGCAATGGAACCAAATAATTGGTGAGCCATATTAGAATGTGCAATTTATAGTGAATGATTTTCAAATATATATGGATGATGTAAAATCTCAAATCTAGCTGTTGCCTATCTCTGCTATACAAAACATAAAATAAATAGCATGCTTAATTAAAATATAGTGTCATTTGACACAGAAAGACAACTTTTCAAAGCCTTACACTTAATACTTCTGTTTGGGTTATTTCCTTTTAATCATTAATCTTTCTAAGTGAGAATGTAAAATAAATAACAGTATTTTCAAGAAAATTTCTTTTTTCAGAGACTCCTGTCTTAGCGTCTTTTCCTGTTGATGTGATAAAATACTTTGGCAAAAGGAATTTAAGGCATGATGGATTGATAATTGTGGAGAAATCAAGGAAGCAGGAGCTGTGTTTGAACTAGCTTGTCACATCAAATTCACAGATAAAGAGGGGGAGAGGAAGAGGAGAGAGAGAAAGAGAGAGAAGCTATATGCTGGATCACCTTCTCTTTTTTATACAGTTCAGGAGTCTGTCCAGGAAATGGTACCACTCACAGTGGGCATGTCTTTCCACGTCAATTAATGTAATCTGAACATTTTCCCACAGGCATGCCCAGAAAATAACCTAACATAGATAATCCTTCACAGGTGTGCCTCCAATTTGACTATTAACACTGACCATCACAGGTTCATAATTTTACATATTTTAGTCATTAGAAAGTAAGGGTTTTCATGTAATTTTAATGATCATCAAGCATAGGTTATCAACTTTATGGATCAAAATATTGCTTTTTGATTATTTTTGGGGATAGCATAGAAAATAACAGGTTCATTATAACATCTTCATGGATCATGTGTCATTTTGCACTCCTATTCATTCCCTTCCATCATTGGCATATGTTGTGCATACTTCCTCTATCCAGCTGAATTCTTTCCCCCCCCATTAGTCCATTTTTCCGCTTTCCTGTTGCATGTATTTAATTTCTCTATTTTTCTCATTCCTTAAGACTTCTTTCTTTATACTCATGATCCTCTTTCTATGTTTATGGTCTACAAACACACACACATGCACACACACACACGCCCACACATGTATGCATGTGTGTAACTTCAAATCTAAGATTTCCAAATAAAATGTGTTCATTTTCTGTGTCTGCCTTATTTTGCTTTACATAATGGCTTTCAATTTCATCCACTTTCTTGAAAATTACATTAATTTTTTTCTATTTTCCTTTTTTCAAAACATAAGACTATTTTGTATTAGTATATTAGTTTTTTGTATATTTTATTTTCCCTAGTTTTACAAGCATAATGAAGCAGCTCATCACATCAAATTCACAGACAAGAAGGGGAGAGAGAGAGAAACAAATGCTATATGCTCAGATCACTTTTTTTATACAATACAGGATTCTGTCCAGAAAATGATAATCACTGCTCCCCTCCTTATCACCCCCTTTTTCTCCCTGCTTTCCTTTCCTCTCCCTTCTTTTTATTAATCCATACCATTCCCTCTCACCCTCCTGTCTACCTGCTTCAGTGGTTCCTGGGGTTCCCTCTGGATCATCTGTTCTGGTAGGGGTTGGTGGCCTCTGTAACAGACTAAGTGATTTTTCCTTGGGCAGACCCACTGACAGAGGCACTCCTCTTTACCTGTCTATCCCTAGCCCCAAAGGTTCCTGCTGTTTGAAATCATTTCTCTTGAGATCCTTGCTAGTCTATGGGGGCATGTTTTGTCAGCCATCATTCATGTCTGGTTGTGTCACTATCGATTCAGGGAGGCCCTAGCCCGGGTTCCCAAATGCAGGAGTTCTGGATACAGATAAGCCTGAAAAGGAACCATACAGGCAGTGGGATGGACAACCAAATAGCAGGCAGATGAACAACCAATGGGAAGGAGGGATGAACAACCAAAGGGAAGCAGCCATCTAACCTGGACACCCAGTAAACAGCTGAATGATTGGTGGCTGCTCCCCTCCTCCCCTGAACAGAGGGGTGGCCACACCTGATTGGACCCCGACCCTATGTAAGCCCAAACACTTCCTGAGTAAACTTGAGTCTGTGGCCAACTCCTCATCTGCGTGCTGCTTCTTGCCTGACCCCCGGGATATGAGTGGTGACCCTGTCACCAGCTCGCCCATTTGCCTTGCACCCACGAGGCCCCACCATTTCCCCTCTTTCACCCCGCTGGCCTGGCGGGGGATTTGGCAACATCTGGCACACCAACGTGGGGCAGTGCTGCCTTCAGTGTAGACGACACACCCATTCTGGTAAGGTTCGGTGAGCGGCCCCTTTAGTTTTGTGTTCCTGTACTTTCGGTGCCTGAAGGTGAGCAGGTGGCCCCTTCCTCTTCCCCTTTCCCTGTTTGTCCTTGGGAACACGGACACTCGCTTACTTGAATTAGTGATGATCAAGGAGCTCCTCTTCAGGTTAGGAACCCAATCGCTCGCTTGATTTGCTGATAATCAAGGAGCCCCAATCGCTCATTTTATTTCCCCATGATCAAAGAGCCCCTCTAAATTAAGGCTTTTCCTGGCAAGTTCATATGAGAAATTGGTTCCCTCAGAACTTGAAGCCCAGGTTTGATTATATTGAATCAGCCTGACTGGGGGCATAGGGCCCGGGGGAGTAATGAACCCCTGAAGTCCCTCACTAATCACAGGACGCTTAGATCCAAAACACCTCTGCATATGTCCTGCACTAGGTCTTTCCTTGAATGTTGGTTACCTTTTTAGGAGTTGTTTTCACTTTGACCTTGGTTCTAGTTGTTGCTTTTTATTTTCTGCACTTTTGCCTTGTCCGCTGGCCTCCTAGTCATCTCTGCTCCATTACAGAACCTTTTCTCTCCACAATGGGTAATTTACCATTCTATCAGAAGACACCCCAGCTGACTGCCCATAAGGCTCTATTGGACTTATGTAGGAGATGCCGAAGGACTTGGAAGATTTTTGTGAGGAAGCTTTAATCTTAGCACCTTGGATTTCCCCAGAAAATGTCTGGGAGCCACAGATCCAGATAGAAGTGCTTTCCCTGGCCCATAAGGGGGAAGTCCAGGAAGGCCATATGCTTCTGGCCCCCTTTGTTCCCATCCTCCTAGGCATCATAGGATCCTCCACTGAGGAAGTGATTAGTTGCTACAATGTAACTTGTGGAGAGAACCCAAAATTAGTCCTTTGTTTTTCCTCCAGATCTGGATCCCTCCCCTTCCTGGTTGAGGACTCTGCAGAGGGCTCTCAGGTCCATGTGGGGGGCATTCCACCCCCTGCTGACATCCCTTTCCCTCCTCTTCTTCCTGTACCTCTTTACTCCCCCTCTTTCCTGGCTATATTTTCTACTTCAGATGATACTGGTCTCCCAATAGGTGTCTTAAAATCTCTCCTAGAGACTAGAGGACTCAAGGTTAAGACTGTTGGCCTAGAGGAATTTTAGAATGATGCTATGGTTTTAGCACCTTGGATCCCCCCAGAGAAAATGTGGGAATAAACCTATGGATGAGGATGCTTTTCCTTGCTAGATGTTTTTCATAATTAAGCTAAGCTGCTGGACTTAACTAATATGAGGTCTTGTTTTAAATAAGGTTTTCTTAAATGTTAATCCACCTTTGATAAAGCTTTCAAGGGTAATTTTAAGATGGTTGCTGGTAAATTATACAGTTGCTGGTAAAATGTTGTTCATGTGCTTGTATGTTTATATGTTTAGTGTTTATATGTTATGTGTCTTGTGTCTGTGGCCACTGCTATTTTTTATTTCTATTGCATACTAATATAAAAATTTTGGCATGCCATTTTTAAATACATATATACATACTTAAATAGAAGAACAAATAATTTTGGTAACATCTAAGGCCTTAACTACTTATGTTTTATATCTATCACAATTATTTTTCTAATAGATTGTAAGTTTTCTTTCATATAAGTTTTCTTAAAGGTTTTTTCATATATTCCCGAAATAATAAAGCTTGCTTTCCAGGTCCTCAGATCATCCATTCAGGCCTCCTAAGATCACCAAAGGCCTGTTGTAAGCCTGGCTGTCCTCTATTGAAGCTATGACTTACTAACTTAGAATTGTTAGGTTCTGATTTATGTCTCCCCAGCTCTTCTGGATCGTTTCTCCACCTGTTCCACCTATAGTCCCTCTGCCTGCTCCTGCCCTGACAAAACCTCCTTTTCTCTGCCACTGATTGAGTTTCCTTTTGGGACCATGATTCCTTCTCTGCAATGGTCTCATGACTGGTAGTCAATGACGGGTAAGGCTCCACATGAGGGTGGTGACCAACCTAAGACAGGCACAGATGCCTATATTCCACGCAGCTGAAGAGGCTTCATGGTCCCCACTGAAAAAATTTTATAAATAAAAGGGTGAAATTGTGGCACTATCGATTCAGGGAGGCCCTAGCCTGGGCTCCCAAATGCAGGAGGTCTGGATACAGATAAGCCTGAAAACGAATCATACAGGCAGTGGGATGGACAACCAAATAGCGGGTGGATGAACAACCAAAGGGAAGGAGGGATGAACAATCAATGGGAAGCGGCCATCTAACCTGGACACCCAGTAAACAGCTGAATGATTGGTGGCTGCTCTCCCCCTCCCCTGAGCAGAGGGGTGGCCACACCTGATTGGACCCCGACCCTATGTAAGCCCAAACACTTCCTGAGTAAACTTGAGTCTGCGGCCAACTCGTCATCTGCGTGCTGCTTCTCACCTCACTCCCGGGGTCTGGGTGGTGACCTCGTTGCCAGCTCACCCATTCCCACGAGGCCCTGCTATTTCACCCTCTTCCCCCGGCTGGCCCGGCGGGAGATTTGGCAACATCTGGTCAGGACAAGTTTCATTGCAATGAGTTCCTGGATGGTGCATCATGCCTTGAGTGGAGTGTCTTGATTAGAGGTGGATCTCCCCATCTTTAGTCTCTTACAATCTTACTGCCTCCTCTTCCACAGGTTTTCTGAGCCTTAGGATGGGGAGAAATTTGGTTGGCTTCATGCTGGGTGATCATTGCAGGGTCGCCAGTACTCTGAATTCTGGCTGGCTGTTGTCTATTTCACTATTCTTCCACTGCTCTAAGCTGCATCCTGTCTGGGGGTTGATTGCCTCTCTGTTCAAAGATAAAAATATATTTTATAAGGCAAGAGGAGATCATGCTACAGTAGAGAAAATAGGTCACCATCAAGTATTGCAAGTAAGTAGCAAAACATCTGGTGAAGATCATTCTTACTTTCCTTCCTGGTCACTTGCAACTGAGGGAGTTTGATGTCACCAATCAGGGAGGGTATAGAATCTGGCAGGTAGATGATAACCATCCTGCAAATGGGAGACTGACCCCCACCTCACTGAGGTCTCCTATTCTTATTCCATCTACCTTTGAATCTACTCTTATGGTAAGATTTCATTTAAACAGCCTTTTATCTTTGGTTAGGAGGTGACCTTCAATACCAATCAGGATAGAGCCAAGGGTGGAGCAGGATCCGCAAAACTGAAAATGACACAAACCATAATTCAGAACATCAGAGACCCTACATTAATCACCTGGAACCAGACCAGGCTAATTGCTTCCCATCCTAAAGCTCAGGAATACTTGTGGAAGAGTAGGTGGCAAAATTGTAAGAGCCAAAAGATGGGGAGGATCAACAATAGGCAAGATACTCCACACAAGTTAGGGCCACAGTAGCCATAATTGGACTTTGAATGATCTGCACAATGACTGACATGTCAATGAACCCCGAAAGTCTAGCATGGATCACAGGCACAGGATCCTTAGAGGCAAGGGATTAACAATCATAATAGTGTTCCCATACTAAAGGGTGGACCAAGCAAGGGCTCTGGGCAATACCACTGAGACCTTACACCTCACTAGAGTGAAGGGCTCAAAGGGAAGTTTGGCATTCACACAAAAGGATGCTCCAGGGGATGGGAGGGGGGGAGGGAGAGACACTGGGAGAAGGGGAGGGAGGGTGAAAGGAAGAGGGAAATGGGGGGAGGGTGCAAGGGAGACTGGGGAGGGGTGGAGTGAGGGAGGGGACAGGAGTACCTACTAAGCTTGTATGACTGGGAAAAATAAATAAATTAAAAATATATTTATTTATTTATTTTTTTCCACTCATACAAACTTGATAGGTACCCATTCCCCTCCCTCCCTCCACCACTCCCTGGATCCTCTTGCTTCCTCTTCCCTTTTCCCTTTCCTTTCTCCCCCTCCCTCCCTTTCTCCCAGTGCTCCCTCCCCCCGCATTCCTGGAGCATCCTTTACTATGCATGTCAAACTTTCCTCTGGGCCCTCCTCTTCTGATGAGGTGTAAGGACTCAGTAGCATTGCCTAGAGCTAATTTTTGTGTTCCCCTTTAGTATAGGAACACTATTATGGCTGTTAATCCCTTTCCTCTAAGGATCATAGTGCCTGTGATTCATACTAGCCTTTGGGGGGTCAATGATATGTTGGTAATTGCACAGGTCGTGCAAAGTCCAGTTATGGTACAGGTCATGCAAAGTCTAATTAAGGCCTTTATATGAGAAAAAGCTTAAAGGAGAGGGAGGAACAGGAATAGTACACAGTAGAGAGTGGGTTGGCCTCTGGGTAATGAACCACCTGCTTACTAAATCCTACCCTCCATGACAGGGAACACATGCACAGCACTGTAAACCAGTCTAAACAACAGTAGATGTGAAGAAAACTGGCAATGGACAGGATCAGATGTTTCTACTAATGTCTCTACTAATGGGTTTCTCTTAACAGTAGTCTTATTTATCTGTTTAACTGTGTCCTTTTGTCTCCACTCTCTTAGGGTCTTCTTTCCCCTAACCCCCAAGTTATGTTCCTTTGCAGTTATAATGGATATTATACAGATTTTACCTTTGAGTATGTCATTATGAGCACTTAGTAGTAGGTTTCATTTATAAGAGAGAATGCGCAATATCTGTCTTTCTGTGTCTAGGATACTTCACACAGTATAACTTCTTCCAACTCTATTCATTTACCAGAAAAAGTTAATTTTTGGATAGTTGCATAGTATTCCATTGTGTATATGTACCACATTTTCATTATGCATTCATCAACTGTTGGACATTTATGTTTGATTCTATGACTTTGCTATTGTGGATAGTGTTGCAATGAATATGGGTGTACATGTGTCTCTATAGTAAGATGACACAGTCTTTGGGAATATTCCCAGTAGTGGTATAGCTGGGTCATATGACATTTCAATTTTTAACTTTTCAAAATCTGCCATACTGATCTCCAGAGAAGTTTAAGTATATTAGTTTTATGAATATAAAATTTTGTCAGCTGTAAAAGCAGTTGCAAAAAACATGCAGTCTACTTTAGTTTTATTATGCATTTATAAATAACTATTAGGCAATCTGATATTTTTATTATTCTTTGACAATTTCATATATATGTAATGCATATACACATATATGGTACTTTATGGATGTATTCATACTTCCACCCTCTCCTCTCTTTTCCCACTCCCACCCTCATCAACTCGCTCCTCTTACCAAGTTCCCATCACACTTTCATGTCTATTTTTGTGTATACTTGTGAACTACTAACCTTAACCAGGCACTTCATGTAGACGTGGATAAAATCCTGGACATATAAAACAATATTGGTAATAAAATACTACTGGCAGCAGACTTTGATGAGATTTTTTTTTTTCAGGGGTTTTGTATTTTATTCAAGAAATATTCAAGGAAATGATTTGGGTGGAGCACTCTAACCTTAAATTTTAAAAGCCTATTTGTGTGTGTGTGTGTGTGTGTGTGTGTGTGTGTGTGTGTGTGTGTTACAGCTCATGTGTGTGTACATATATACATGTGTGTGGATATTAATGTACATGGAGGCCAGAGGTCAGCATTCAATCTCTTCTTTGATTGTTTTCTGTCTTATCTTTTGGCACAAGGCTGCTCAATGAACCTGAAGCTCATTGATTTAACTAGACTGTCTAGGCAATGGACATCAGGGAGCTACCTGCCTACCTGTCCCCTTATTTGCCCCTTTGTTTTTTTTTTTTTTTATTAAAAATTTAATTATACATTTTAAAATTTTTTACCAGTTCCCTCCCTCCCCCCTCCCCTTCCCCCAGTGTCTCCCCCCCAATTCCCAGAGAGTCCTTTATTGTGTACGCCTAACTCTCCAATGGGTCCTCCTCTCCGATGACATATAAGGACCCAGTGGCATTTCCGTAAGCCCTTTCTCTTGTTCCCCTTAAGCATAAGATTACTACTATGGCTGTCAATCCCTTGCCTCCAGGGGTCTCGGTGCCCTTAACAGATGCTAGACTTTATGAGGGCAACAGTGCGCTGGACATTGCGCAGGGCATGCAAAGTTCCATTATGATTGCTTTGGCCCCAACTATTGTTGAGAATCTTGCAAATCGTTGCTCCTCCCATCCTTTTGCTCTTACAATCTTACCGCCCCCTCTTCCGCAAATGTCCCTGAGCTCCAGGATGGGGAGAGATTAGGCTGTCCTAGTTCTATGTGATTGATATAGAGTCTCTGAAGTTCTGGATTGTGGTTTGTTGATTTTCTTTTGCAGTTTTGCTGCTCCTGCAATTCCCTTCACTCCATTCTGCTGGGCACTGTATGTCACCCCCTGGCCAGAGACAAAAAGCTGTTAAACTGGAGTCTTGTTGTAATAGCACATTCAAGGGTAGATGTAATAAGAGTAGGAAACCTCCCTGAGGGAGGGGTCCATCACCCATTTGCAAAATGATTACTTTTTATCTGCTAGACTATATGCCCTCCCCTTCTGGTGAGATCAGGAAAGAACGTCTGTGAACTTAACCAGGTTTCTCATTACTTACTTGCAGACCTTGATGGAGGCCTATTTTCTCTGCTGTAACATGGTCTCCTCTCTCCTTGTTTCTGGTGTGGCCCTCCTAACCCATCTCTCTTGTTCATAATCCTTGCAATTACTGTGTTACATAGGTTTACTTTTGAGTGTCCCAATGTGGGCTGGGCGAGTTTGGTACTAGGAGCCACCTATTAGGGAGTACATACGGCGCTTAATTTTCTGGGTTTGGGATACTTCACTTAATATAATTCTTTCTAATGACATCCATTTCCCAGCAAATTCCAGTAATTCATCATTTTTGATGGCTGAGTAGTACTCCATTGTATAGATGTACCACAGTTTCCTTATCCACTCGTCAACTGTTGGACATTTAGGTTGATTCCATGACTTTGCTATTGTAAACAGTGCTGCTATGAACATGGTCGAGCTTGTGCTATCTAGGCGAACCTCTGCTGCTTGGGGGGTTATTCCCAAAAGTGGGATAGCAGGGTCATATGGCATTTCAATCTTTAATTTCTTTAAGAATCTCCAGACGGCTCGCCAGAGTGGCTGTATGAGCCTGCATTCCCACCAACAATGTAGGAGAGTTCCCCTCTCCCCACATCCTCTCCAGCATTTGTCGTTGTTTGTACTGTGGATTTTTGCCATCCTGACCGGGGTGAGATGATATCTCAGGGAAGTTTTGATTTGCATTTCCCTGATGGCGAAGGAAGTGGAGCATTTTTTAAGATAATTGTTAGACATTTTAATTTCATCCCTGGTAAAGTTTCTTTGAAGTTCCAGGGCCCATTTTTTAATTGGGCCAGTGTTTTCCTTGGAGTTTAATTTTCTAAGTTCTTTGTGCACTCTGGACAGTAGAGCTCTGTCAGATATGTGGTTAGTGAAGATTTTCTCCCATTCTGTGAGTTGCCTTTGAGCTCGTGTGACAATCTCTTTATCTGAACAGAAGCTCTTTAATTTCACAAGATCCCAACTGTTGAGAGTTGGTAGCAGTGACTGTGCCATTGGATGTCTGTTTAGGAAGTGTTGGCCTAGCCCAATCAGCTCGAGGGAGTTCCCTATCCTTTCAACTATGGCTTTTAAAGTCTCTGGCCTGATATCAAGGTCCTTGATCCATTTGGAATTAAGTCTTGTACATGGTGACAAGTACGGGTCCAGCTTTAATCTTCTGCATGTGGAGATCCAGTTTTGCCAGCACCATTTGTTGAAGATGCTGTTCTTTTTCCATTGGATTCTTTGGGCCCCTTTGTCAAAGACCAAATGGCTGTAACTTTGTGGGCTTATATCTGGGTCTTCAATCCTTATCCATTGATCTGTGTGTCTATTTTGGAGCCAGTACCAGGCTGTCTTTATAACTATGGATTTGTAGTATAGACTTAGGTTTGGTATGGTAATACCTCCAGCTGTGTTTTTGTTACTCAGGATTGTTTTTTCTATCCTGGGTCTTTTGTGCCTCCATATGAACTTTGAGATTGTTTGGTCAACTTCTTTGAAGAATTGCTTTGGGATTTTGATTGGTATAGCATTGAATCTGTATATTGCCTTTGGTAGGATGGTCATTTTTACAATGTTGATTCTGCCAATCCAGGAACAAGGGAGGTCTTTCCACCTTCTGGTGTCTTCTGCAATTTCTTTCTTTAGGGTTTTAAAGTTTTCATTGTAAAGGTCTTTTACCTCCTTAGTTAGGTTTATACCAAGGTATTTCATTTTTTTAGGGGTTATAGTAAATGGCATGGTTTCTCTCAAGGCTTTTTCACTTCTTTCATTCTGGGCATATAGGAAGGCCTCTGATTTTTGCACATTTATTTTGTATCCTGCCACCCTGCTGAACTTCTCAATTAGTTCCAGGAGCTTCCTGGTGGAGTTTTTGGGATCACTCAGGTATAAGATCATGTCATCTGCAAATAGAGATAGCTTGACTTCTTCCTTGCCAATTTGAATCCCTCTTATGTCCCTTTCTTGTCTTATGGCTTCGGCTAAGACTTCAAGTACAATATTGAATAGAAGTGGTGAGAGTGGACAGCCTTGTCTTGTTCCTGATCGAAGTGGGAATGCTTCCACTTGTTCCCCATTGAGCATAATCCTTGCTGTGGGCTTGTTGTATACAGCTTTTATTATATTGATAAAGGTTCCTTCCATTCCTACTGTCTCTAGCGTTTTGATCATAAAAGGCTGTTGGATCTTGTCAAAAGCTTTTTCTGCATCTATCGAGAGTATCATGTGGTCTTGGACTTTGGACTGGTTTACATGATGAATTACATTTATTGATTTGCGTATGTTGAACCAACCTTGTGTGCCAGGGATGAAGCCTACTTGGTCCCCATGAATGATCTTTTTAATATGTTTTTGAATCCGATTTGCTAAGACTTTGTTGAGAATCTTTGCATCTGTGTTCATCAGGGAGATCGGCCTATAGTTTTCTTTTTTAAGTGAATCTTTATTAGGTTTTGGGATTAAAACGATATTAGCTTCATAGAAGGAATTTGGTAGTGTTCCTTCCTTTGCTATTTGATGGAACAGTTTAAGGAGTATTGGTGTTATTAACTCCTTAAATGTCTTGTAGAACTCTGTGCTGAATCCATCTGGTCCAGGACATTTTTTGGTGGGAAGATTCGAGATTACTTCCTCAATTTCCTTATATGTTATGGGACTATTTAAGTAATTCACAACTTCCTGATTCAATTTAGGTAATTTGTGTTTACTTAGAAATTCATCCATCTCTTTTGTGTTGTCAAACTTCACAGAGTATAAGTTTTTGAAATATGATGTTATAATTCTCTGGATTTCTTGGGTATCCGTAGTGATAACTCCATGTTCATTTCTAATTTTGTTAATTTGGGTTTTCTCTCTCTTGCTTTTGGTTAGTTTAGCTAGGGGTGTATCAATCTTGTTGATTTTTTCAAAGAACCAGCTTTTTGATTGGTTGATTTTTTCTATCGTTTTCTTAGTCTCGATTTCAGATATTTCTCCCCTTATTTTGCTAATCTCTTCTCTTCTACTGCTTTCTCTACAGATTGCTCTAGTTTCTCTAAAGCTTTAAGCTGCATTGTTAAGTTGTTTATTTCTGATGTTTCCATTTTTTTGACGTGGGCATTAAGAGCTATGAACTTACCTCTTAGAACAGCTTTCATTGTGTCCCAGAGATTTTGGTAAGTTGTATTTTCGTTATCATTCACTTTCAGGAAATCTTGAATTTCCTTTTTAATTTCTTCCTGAATCCAGTTCTCATTCAGCATCATAGTGTTAAGTTTCCAGGAGTTAGTGTATTTTCTCTTGTTTGATGTGTTGTGGATGTCCAGCTTTAGGCCGTGGTGGTCTGATAGGGCACAGGTTAGAATTTCAACTTTCTTGTACATGTGTAGATTCATTTTGTGGCCCAATATGTGATCTATTTTGGAGAAAGTTCCGTGTGCTGCTGAGAAAAATGTGTATTCTTTGGTGCGTGGGTGAAAAGTTCGATAGAGATCTGTGAGGTCCATTTCTTTCAGGGTTTGATTAAGTTCCAAAGTGTCTCTGTTAAGCTTTTGACCTGTTGATCTATCCCATGTAGAGAGGGCGGTGTTGAAGTCCCCAAGAATTATCGTTTGGGGGTTGATTTCTTGCTTTAGACGCTGTAGGGTTTTCTTAATGAATGTGGAGGGGCCCATATTGGGTGCATATATGTTCAGTATTGTGAAGTCTTCCTGGTGAATTGTACCTCTGATTAAAATGTAGTATCCATCCGTGTCTCTTATAATTTTTTTTGGTTTGAAATCCACTTTGTCTGATAGCATAATGGCTACCCCTGCCTGTTTTCTGCTTCCATTTGCTTGTAGAATTGTTGACCAGCCTTTTATTTTTAGAGCGTGCCTATCTTTTGTGGTGAGATGGGTTTCCTGCAGGCAACAGATTGATGGATTGTGATTTTTAATCCAAGTTTGTAATCTGTGTCTCTTGATCGGTGAATTAAGTCCATTAACATTTAGTGTTATAATGGAGAAACTATTGTTAATTCCAGACATTTATTATGTTTAGTAGCTTTTATAAGTATATTGCTTCGCTTTTAATGGTGTTATATTTGCCTTCTGTTCTCCTGGATATGCCTGTTTTTTTCTTCACGCTTGAGTATCATTTCTAGCAGTTTTTGAAGGCCTGGTTTGGTGGCCATGTATCCCTTCAAGTTGTCTTTGTGCTGGAAAATTTTTCTTTCTCCCTCGATCATGACTGATAGTTTTGCAGGGTAAATCAGCCTGGGTTGACATTTTTGCTCATTCAATACTTGAAGTATGTCTCTCCAAGCTCTTCTTGCTTTTACTGTTTCGACTGAGAAGTCATTTGTTATTTTAATAGGTTTGCCTTTAAAAGTGACTTGTTTTTTCTCCCTTGAAGCTCTCAGCACCAGTTCTTTATCTTGAATGTGGAGTGTTTTAACTATTATTTGCCGCGGTGTGCTTCTAGTTTGGTCGTATCTGTTTGGGGTGCGGAATGCCTCTTGTATATGAATGGGCCTCTCTTTCTTTAGATGAGGAAAGTTTTCCTTGATGATCATTTGAAAAATTTCCTCAGGGGTGGTATTTTGAGATTCTTGCTCCGGTATTCCATGAATACGCATGTTAGCCTTCTTCAGGGTGTCCCATATCTCTTGGATATTTCTCTCAAGTATCTTTTTGGCTTTAACAACCTCTTCCATTGAGCTGGCTAGTACTCCCACTTTATCTTCAATGTCTGAAATTCTGTTTTCTGTTTCATTAGTTCTGTTGATAAGACTCTCTGTGGCGTTCTGGGTTGAAGATAACTTGTCTTTTAGCTCAGTTTTAAACTCTGCTTGAGTTTGTTTTAACTGTTCTATGCCACTTTTTGTTTCTTGCACTGTTTTTCTCAACCCCTCCAGATGTCTGTTGTGTTCCTCTTCAAAGCGATTGATTCGATTATGTAATTCCTCCCGGATTTCCTCTTTCATAGTATTGAACATGGTAATGATCATATTTTGAAAGTCGTTATCCTGGGTCAGGCTTTCTTGGCCTTTTTCCGCGGGTTTGTTCTTGTTGGAGTCTAACATTATGGGATTAATTTCTTCAGTGGGAGATTTGTTTACTTGAGTGTTGCTTCTCATGGATTTGCACTTTGACTTTGGCATTGTCATTTTAACTCTTAAGATCTCTCAATTTCACTAAACTGAATTATTTGGCCTGGGGTACTGGTGGGCGGGGCCTGAACGGGGACTTACCTAGGGAGCGGGGTGAGGCCCGGGTGGACCGCGTGCGTGTCCTGACTGGAGGAGCGGGGTGGGGCGAAAAGGGAGGAATGGGCGGGTCGGCGTGGAGCTATTTAACCCGAGGGCAGCTGGGGCGGGGCCCGGGCGCAGGGGGAGGTCCTCCTCGTCCCTCGGCCCCCGCGCGGCTCCGGCTGGATGGCGGGAGTCGGAGCCGGGTCCCCGTGGGCTGACCTGGGGTCCTAGAGCGCGCGTTGAGGCCCGGCTGGATCTCGCCTACGCGTTCCGACCGGCGGAGCGGAGTGGGGCGAAAAGGGAGGATGGGCGCGTCGGTGTGGAGCTATTTAACCCGAGGGCAGCTGGGGCGGGGCCCGGGCGCAGGGGGAGGTCCTCCTCGTTCCCTCGGCCCCCGCGCGGCTCCGGCTGGATGGCGGGAGTCGGAGCCGGGTCCCCGTGGGCTGACCTGGGGTCCTAGAGCGCGCTTTGAGGCCCGGCTGGATCTCGCCTACCTTTTGATGAGATTTTATCCACCTATATATAAACATAATCTGGAGATGCAAAAGGAAAATGTTCATATAAACATTATTAATTCCAGGAATGTTTTCTATAGGAATGTGTCAAACTCCATATTTAAAACCTGAATGTCAGGTTAGGCATTTTTTCCTGTTTTCCTTATATTTTATTTATTTATTTATTTATTTATTTATTTATTTATTTAGTTTCTGCTCATACAAACTTAACAGGTATACTGGTCCCCTCCCTCCCTCCACCTCCCCCAACCTCCCTGCTCCCCCTCTCCTCCCCCGCCCTCACCATCCCCCAGTGTCTCCTCCCCAGTGGCTCCCCCCAATCCCCAGAGCATCCTTTAATGTGCATGCCAAACTCTCCTCTGGGTCCTCCTCTCTGATGAGGTGCAAGGACCCAGGGGTATTTCCCAGAACCCTTTCCTGTGTTCCCCTTAAGCTTAGGAAAACTACTGTGACTCTCAGTTCCTAGGTTAGGCGTTTTGAATGTGGGCCTTTTTACCTGCTGCATGTACACAAAATGATAAGTTAAAACAATCTCAAATGCGTATAAAAACTTTGCAGTACTTAGGTTCCATCCTTTAGACTCACATCAGTTATTATGGAACTCTATTTATCTGAACTGCTTAAAAGGCCTAATCTAGATGAACCTAGATATATGTTCTGCACAGTTCTACCCTTTGCAATTTGTAATGACTTGCTGTAAGTCTGCCAGGAATAATTTCTTAGACACAAAGAAAAGAAGCTATATATATATATACATATATATGTGAATGTGTGTATATTATATATCATAATACATACATTATGCAGGCTTATCAGATATATATCCTGTCATAGTTGGGCACAGGTGTCAACTTTACTGTTGAGGGTTTGGGCTCTGGGCACATTTGTGAGGAGTTAATGGTTGAGTTGTGCCCAGAGCAAACCTGCAGGAGATTGTGTAGCTGATGGGGAAGGCCTAGTCCCTGGTGGGTGGGACTAGGCCCTGAATAGATGAATAAAATACTGAGAGCCAGTTGAGGAAGTTGGCCTCCTCCTGTACACTTGGCAAGACATGCTGGTCTTGCCTCTCTCAGCCACTATGTAGAGATGGTGTGGCCAGTTCCCTTGGTGCTGATGTTGGTGCATGCTCTCCCATCAAGCTAGACTGAGAACTGTAACTGGATTGTAGTAAAGAAACAAACCCCTTGTTCCCTTAATCCATTCAATGGTCATTTATCAGCAACCATGCAGGTGAACTGCAACATATCCCTTGTCTAAAACTCTTCAAAATAAAATAAACTCTTACATCCTATTAGAAAAAAATGGAAACTTTCATAATCTTGTTTCCTTTAAATTTTGGTACTATGTGTAATTTTTTTGCATATACATTGTGAGGACAGTCCTAATCATCTATTATAAAACAATTAGTTACTGGACATGCTGTAAAAATATACATGATAACTAGATTGAAAACTATTACATATAATAAAAATACTCCATGACTACAACTTAAATTAATACTTTAAAGGTTAAACAAGGTTTTGTTTTTCAAAAATGCTAGTTATTATAGCTCACTTCAGTACATAATGTTCAATTCTTAAAAAAACCTAGACCATCTTGCTTTGGACAAACTGCTAATGAATTTCGAGTAGAGGAAAAAGAAATCAATTGTCAATTAATCTTACTTCCTTAATTTTACTGAAGAATTTCTGCAGGATATTTGTAGTATTGGCTCTCTGCACAGTTCTACCCTTTGCAATTGGTAATTACTTGCTGCAGGTCTGCCAGGAATAATTTCTTTGACATAAAAGTAGCTATTCTTGAAGCATTCATTCATAATTTTCAGACCAAAGGGGAACCTTGAAATTTCATATTCCCCAGAGTTGTTCTTTTCACAGCTTTTGTAAAGGGTCAAGCACTTTGACACTTTGACTGTTATTCAATTGCTGCAGGATGCTTCTGAGTGTGTTGTAAAGCTGGGCCTTTGGGTTCCTTTTTTGTATGTTTGTGTGTGTCTCTGGGTGACTCTGTGTGTCAGAGGGCACTGTGTGTGCCTGTGGAGGCCCACGGGTAACTTTGGGAATCAACCTAGATTATGCTACCTCCTCTTTGCTTTGCTCTGGAGTTTTCCAAGCTTTGTCTTCCAGGGCTGGAAGTTCAGATCATTGCCATTTCTACCTGACTTTTTTTCATAGGATCCAGAATCTGAACCAGAACTTTATGCCTGTGAGGCAGAAGATTAAGCCCCGGAGCCTTCTTTGGGTCCTTTACTTCTCTTTTTTTTCTTTCCCACTTGGTTTCCAGCCTTTCTTTTCCGCCTAATTCCAGGGATGCTTTCTATGGAGAAAGTGTCAAGTTCTATATTTAAAACCTGAAAGTCAGGGTAGATACTTTGAATTTGAGTCTTTTTTACCTGTCAAGTTTTTATTATCTCCTTTTGCTCTTTAATGATAACAGAATCCAAGGAATTAGAATTAGCTCACATCAAGTGGCTATTTTATAATCCTTGTGGTATTCAGTGCATTTGGATCTAAGCATTTTAATTTCTTCGGAGAAACTTGTTACTCTGCACATGGGAAGAAGTTTAGGATTTCATTCATGTTTTATGTGATATTCTTTCAAACAATTCATACTTCTTCACTTGTTCACTTAGGGTTATAGGACAGAAAACAATCTCTGAATGCTTATCTTTAATTAAAGTGAGAATTTTGTCCAAGATGATACGTGTAGTATACTCTGAGAATTTAGGTAAGCAAACTGAAGAACACGTTCTGGAGTCTGATTAGCCACATTGGGATCTTCCTCTTCTGTTTTTGTTTCAGAGAACTGCTGAGTCTGTGAAAATCAATGACCCTTCTTGCATTCTAACAGCCTTATTACTCCATGTCCAGCTGAATGGACTAACAGAAAATTGGTCTCAGGGAACGCATCTGTGATGTTGACCAGGACTTGATTGTTCAATTCCATAGGAATATTCTCCCTCATTTGAGGTCACTCGGCCTCCCCCAGAGCAGGAGAGTCATTCACTTTCTTTTTATGTTCTAGGTTGGCTGTGAGTCCAGCAACTTTCAGTTTCTCTTGAGTGAAAGGAGTTTGGATTATAGAAAACTGTCCCTGCCTCAGGAGGTGGAATGATTGATGTTTGGATTTCTATTTGGCCAGTTCTAGAAGAAACTTAAAGAATATCCAAACCCCAAATGGGAAAGATTTGACTATATAATTGATAAACAGAAAAGTTGGACAAAGTGTGGGCATTAAACTTTTTTCTTAAAAGGCAGTTTTACTTTTTCCTGTCTGACTCAATGTGGTGAAGGCCAAATGAGGTAAGGTTCTCTGAAACACCCTGGTGGATTTGTATTAGGATAAGTTGCTGTGGAAATGTGTTACATTAATTAGCACAGCCATGTTGTATAGCTCTTTTTATATCTAGAAATGCCATCATTGGGATATCACAGTTTTTGCTGAGATTATCTTCCATGTGCCAATAGTTGATGCAGATGAGGAACAACTTTGGCAACCAAACTATGACTGCCTCTATTTTTTGATGGCAGGTGATTAATTTTGTATGATACAAATTTAACCACACCAACCTCAATATTAGGTTTTTCAAATGGGAGTTGGTTCTCCAATGTAGAATCACTTTTTAAAATTTGAATAGATAGAAGTGAAGTTATTACTTGTATCTATTTTTCAAATAAGAAAGTTAAGACATTCCATGTTCAATATTATCCTCATGTGTGTGCTCACTTCTTTCTCGGACATACCCCCAGGTGTAAAATATGGGCATCAAGTTCACAGCTACAGCCCTGGCAGAATTATCTGACTGATTATTGGATGTAGGACATGTAGGAAGAGGGACTTGTGTTCTTCTAGTCATTGCAGTTACAAGATTCTTCAGGAGAGCAATTGACTTTGTCCAGTTCCTTCATCACTAGAATGGATCACATCTGTAACTTTTTAAAGGTAAGTTATATAAAACCTATTAGGAGACCTCTTGGAGCACAGGGTGAAGCACCTTAGGCTGACCTGCTAACCTGAAGTAATTTTCATTATCGTTGCATAAAATTCAATTATGCATATGTTCTGCGTTTTCTTGATCTATTCTTTTGTTGATAGACCCAATAGTGGTGATATAACTGGGTCAAATGTTAGTTTTATTTTTAGTGTTCGGAAAACTCTTTATACTGATTTTCATAGTAACTACCAAAGTTTACATTACTACAGCAAATCATAAAAGCTCCTCTTTCTCCATATCCTAATCATCAACATTTATTTTCTTCAGAGTCATTGTGACTGGGGTGAGATAGAATCTTAAAGCAGCTTTAATTTGAATTCCCCTGATGACTATGGATGTTGAACAATTTTTCAAGAATATATTAGCCATTCGTTTTTTTCTTCTTTCAGAAACTATTTCATTAGTCCATTTATTCATTCAAAGATATGGCTTTTGGTATTAATTTTTGTAGGTTTTTCATATTTTGAATATTAATCCTTTGTCTGATGTATATTTGACAACTATCCACACTATCTCTTTACTCTTGCAACTAGTTCCTTTGCTACACTTTTTAATTTCATGTAATTTTACTTATCAGCTCTGGAATTATTTTCTATGCTACTGGAGTCTTGTTCAAAAAATTCTGGACTTTACCTATATTTGAAGTTTTTTCCTCTAACAGTCTCAGATCTTATATTAAAATCTTTGATCCACTTTGCTTTTACAAAAAATTATTGCAAACACTGTAGATTTGTTAAATTAATGAAATGCATAATGCAACATTTCTTAGTCTCAGTATATATTAAAAATCATCTGGAGAATTAAAACTTTATATGTTATCTTTTAAAAATGCTCCTCATCCCTAGCCACCAGGGAATGCAAATCAAAACTACCCTGAGATATCATCTTACCCAGGTCAGGATGGCGAAAATCCACAATACAAACAACACCCAATGCCAGAGAAAATGTGGAAAGAAGGGAACTCTCCTACATTGCTGGTGGGAATTCAGGCTTATACAACTACTCTGGTGAGCCGTCTTGAGATTTTTAAAAAAACTAAAGATTGAAATGCCATATGACCCTGCTATACCACTACTGGGAATAATCCCCCATAATGCAGAAACTCGCTACAGTGACACAAGCACAACCATGTTCATAGCAGCACTATTTACAATAGCAAAGTCATGGAATCCACCCAAATGCCCAACAATTTATAAATGGATAATGAAAATGTGGTATATTTATACAATGGAATACTACTCAGTCATCAAAAAAGGTGAATTAATGAAATATGCCAGGAAATGAATGTTATTAGAAGAAATTATATTGAGTGAAGTGTCTCAGATATAGACAGACAGACACCATATATACTCCCTAATAAGTGGATCCTAGTTCCGAACCCATTTGATGACATATTCTAAGGAGATGACCCTCGACACCAATCAGGATGCAGCTAAGGGCAGTGCAGGAACAGCAAATGGAAATCAACAAACCATAATTCAGAATTCCAAATACCCTACATTATTCACCTGGAACAAGACCAGCCAAATCTCTCCTCATCCTAAAGCTCAGGGAACCTTGCAGAAGCGTGGGCAGCAAGAATGTAAGAGACTAAAGATGGGGAGGACCAAAGATATGCAAGACACTCCACACAAGTTTGGGCTGCACAATGACTGACCTGCACAATGACTGACATGTCAACGACCTCCCAAAGTCTACCACAGATCACAGGGGAGAAGGCTTCAGCAGTAGGATCTTTAGAGGCGAGGGGTAAAGCAGTCATAATAGAGTTTCTGTGCTAGTGAACACCCCAAGAAGAGGCCCCAAGTTATGCCACTGAGTCCTGAACCCTCAGAAGGGTAAAGGACTCACAGGGAAGATCAATGTTCACATAAATGGATGCTCTGGGGAATGGGAGGAAGTGGTAGGCACTGAAAGAGGGGGAGGTAGAGAAGGGGGTAAGAGGAAGAGGGGAAAAGGGGGAACGTGCAAGGGGAGACGATGGGGGAGGCAACGGGACAAGGAGAGGAGGGGGGTACCTATTGATCTTATATTATTAGGCAAAAATAAAGTGTGTAATAATAAAAAATATATATTACATGTCATGAGTTAGTGTAATGAGAGAAAAAATTAGGAAGAATTACAGATACCACCACCTCATCTTCCTTATTCCTTTTGATGTGAACCTCAATTAGAAAAGTTATTTCAGGAAAAACAAATATTATGCTAGATAAACATACAATAAAAATATAGAGCCAGGTTCCACCAGTTATAGAAAGAATTCTTATAATTTGGACAAATGTCTAAATCTTATAAAGAGTAAAGATTATTCCAGAAACTAAGTAAGTGATAATAAATGACCTTACACTTTGGCCCTGTGATATTATATATCATATATTAGCATACCATATTAATTCTTTAGGAAACCAAAGATACTTAAAACTTTCAGCAATTCAATTTCTAGTTGACTTTGCTGAATTGTGTATGTTGCAAAATAAGAAGTAACTATTTACTAGGTCAAAATGAAAAAAATTATTAGACTAAGAAAATTTTGATGATATATTAAAATAGAATCTACAGGTGAGATACCTAGGCAAGCTTGTGGATTTGTTTTCTCCTTGCTCTTTATCCTCCCTGTGAGCTTCCTGTGCTGGGAGTTTTTAATCACGGGATACCAAGGCAAGCTCGTGTGGCACCATTCTGTCCCTTGCTCTAGCCCTCGCTAGGAGTTGCCTATGGGCCCAGATATTAGAAGCTTTCAACCATACGTTACCTAGAAAAAATTGCAGAAGCCTCTTCAAATCCAGTTGCCCACATAAAATTGGAAAAAAACAAACAACGTAAAAGCCAAAGAAATATTTCCCCTACCAAAATTAGGGATCCCAAGCCACCTACTTCTACTAAGGGTAGCCCATCTGATGGCAATCAAGAGAAAAATAAACTTCACATAGAACTCTAAATATCAATTACAAACATGAAGCAGATCCAAGAGAACATAGATAAATGTTTATCTATGTAAACAAATATTAAGAACACAATAAATGCAGTAAAGAAGACCAATAAATAAATAAGAAATTAAACACAATTAGAAAGACAGCTGAAGATCTGAAAACAAATTTAGAAGAACTTAAAAAAGCTCAAACTGATCTGAAGACAAATATGGAAACAATAAAAAGCCCAAGCTGAAATAACACTCAAATGGAAAAACTCGAGCATTCCAACTAAAAATTCAATAGAGAGTCTCAAAAATAGAACTGATCATATAGAAGACAGAGTATCATAATCAGAAGAGAAAGCAGGAGAAGTTGACAAGTCAATCAAAGAAAATGGATAAATTGAAAAACATGCATGAACAGAATGTACGGGAACTTTGGGACATGATCAAAAGACATACACTATGGATTATGGGTATTCTGGAAGCAGATACACAACAGGAAGACCTATCATACATAATTAATGAGATACCAGAGAAGATACTAAAGAAAGAGATGACCATTCAGATCCAGGAGGCATATAGGACTCCCCCCCCCAATACAGAGGATAAAAAAGGAACACCCATGATATATGACATGTTGCACATCAAATAGGTTTATTAAAGATAAGATCTTTATATAAAGATAAGATCAAATATTGGTTCCTCATCTAATAGGGAAGGCCAGGATTTTTCCTTGTATTGCACCACATCTTTGTCTGTGAAGAGACAGAGTCATATGCAAAGGCATGCCCATTAAAATAACATCTGACTTTTCAGTAGAGTCTGTAAATGCCAGAAGGACTCGGAGAGACATAATACTAGTTATGAACAACCACAAATGACAACCAGGACTAATATATCCAGCAAAACTATCGATCATAAAAGAAGGTGGAAGAAAAACATTCCATGACAGAATCAGGCTAAAGGACTATATGACTACGAAGTCAAAGATACAGAGAATACTGGAAGCAATACTCAAGATGGAAAAGAAGGAGAAATACATTAAAGATGCTACAGGGAACAAATAGCACCTTCATAAGAGCTGAATGAAAGAATATAAATGCAAACATCACAAGATCAATAAAATGACAGAAACAATTGAACATCTTTGAATTGTAACCTTAAGTGTCAATGGGATCAAGTCCTTAAACACAGGCTTACAGCTTGGATTAAATATCTTCACTCATCAATATTTTGCTTTCAAGAAACACACCTTACCACTGTCTTAGTGTAAAAGGATGGCCAAAAACACTTCAAGCAAATGGAAACAGGAAACAAGTAGGAGTTGCTATCTTAATATCAGACAAAATAATTTCTAACTAAAGCAATCCACAAGAGATAAACATGGTTATTACCTTCTGGTTGAGAGAATATTTTAGAGAAGGATATTGGAATCCTAAGCATATATGCGCAAAATGCAGGTACGCCAAATTTATCAAATAAATAGTACAAGAAGTAAAACAACTGATCAACCCAAATACAATGAAACTAAGACACTTTAATAACCCATTCATTCCAGTGTACAGTTCAACAAATCAAAAACCAAATAGAGACACATTGGAATTAAATGAAACCATAGATCAAATGGACCTTACAGATATTTGTAGAAATACTAAAGAGTACACATTCTTCTCCTCAGTCCATGGAACTTTCTCAAAAATAGACCATGTGCTAGAACACAATACAAGCCCCACAAATATAAAAATATTGATATCATACTCTGCATATTATCTTACCACCATGGAATAAAGTTAGACATTTACAATAAAGGAAACAACACAAAGTATATAAACTCATGGAAGTTAAATAACACATTTTTGAATGAGGAATGGATTAAGAAAGAAATAAAACAGTAAATTAAAAATTCCTTGAGTCTAATAAAAATTAAGATACTACCTATCAAAATTTATGGAACACATTAAAAACAGTCCTGACAGGAAAGTTGATAGTATTAAATGCTTACATCAAAAAGTAGAAAAATCACAATTAAATGATATGTTACATCTGAAAGCTTTAGAAAAATGAGAGCAAAACAATCTTAAAAACAGTACATGTCAAGAAATATCAAAAATACATGCAGAAATCAATGAACTGGAACTGAAAAAGATAGAAATATTAATAAAACAAAGACTTGGCAGTTAGCTACATTAATTAAAAGAAAAAGAGAGAATATCTAAATCAATAAAATCACAAATGAAAAGGGGGGAATTAGAACACATACTGGAGAAATCCAGAGAATCATATGAACAAATCTTAAAATTTTATACTTTACTAAATAGAACAATCTAAAAGAAATGGGTGAATTTTTAGATAAATATGATCTGCCAAAATTGACTCAAGATGAAATAGATAATATAAATAGAACAACAACAAACGATGAAGTAAAACTGTAATTAAAAATCTCTCAACTATACAAAGTCCAGGAACAGATGAATTCAGTGTAGATTTTTATCAGACTTTCACAGAAGAAATAACGTGACTACTTCTCAAATTACTTTATAAAATAGAAAAAGAAGGAATACTCACAAATTTTTCCATGAAGTATTACTCTGATTTCAAAGACACATCAAAAAGAGAGAATTATAGGCCAATCTCACTAATGAACATAGATGGAAAAAATCCTTAACAAAGTACTTGGAAACCATATTCAGAAATATATAAAAAATTATATACCATGGCCAAGTTGAGTTCATTCTAGAAATGAAAGGATGGTAAATCAATAAATGTGACACATCACGTTAATAGACTTAAAGACAAAAACCATACTATCATTTCAATAGATGCTGAAAAATTGACAATATTTGACAAAATTCTATTTCCCTTTATGATAAAAGTGCTGGAGGAAACAAGAACAGAGCAGACATACCTCAACATAATAAGGATTATATAATGAGTCTAAGGTAAACATGATTCTAAATGGGGAAAAAATGAAGTATCCCCATTTAAATCTAAAAGAAAACAAGGCTGCCCACTTTCACCACTCTTGTTTAATATCAGATTTGAGGTTCTAGCTAGAGCAATAAGGGAAGAGAGGGAGATAAAAAGGATACAAATAGAAAAAGAAGTTAAAGTAACCCTATTTGCAGATGATATGATTTTATATATAAGAAACTACTTGAATTAATAATTTCATTAAAGTGACAGGCTACAAAAATCAGTATTCAAAAATTAGTAGCATTCCTATATACCAGTTACAAACAAGCCAAGAAAGAAATGAGGGAAATCAATGTCATTCACTATAACTACAAAAAAATAGGAATAAACTTAATTTAGGAAGTAAGAGACCTGTATAATAAAAACTATAAAACACTACTGAGAAAAATTAAAGAGGATACTAGAAGATGGAAAGGTCTTCCATGCTCATGGATTGGCAGGATCAATATTTTGAAAGTGGTCATCCTACTGAAAGTAATATGTATCATCCACTATCCCAATGAAAATCCCAGTACAATCCTTCACAGAAGTGGAAAAAAATCTCAAAATTCATATGGAGGGATAAAAGGCACTGAATAATCAAAACAGTCTTGAGCAAGAAAAATGCTGCTGGAGGTATCACCATATGTGATTTAAAGCTATATTATGGAACCATAGTAATAAAATCAGCACATTACTGGATTAGAACATAAGATTTAGATATAAGATCATTCAGTCACTTGATTTTTTTATTGTTTTACTTTTCTAGTTTAACAAACACATTGAGTTCTTATCCCTGTTTCCCTCTGTCCCCTTCTTTCCCATTTTCCTCCCTTTCCTTTTTCAATCCATTCTACTTCTTGCCTCCCTACTGCTTGTCCAATTCTATGTACCCCAGGGTTTCCTCTGGCTTGTCTACACTTGTGTGGGTTAAGGCCTCTTTGTGGCATACCAAGTTGCCTCCCTTCAGGTCACCACACTAAAAGGGGCACTTCCCTTCTCTCATCCAACTTCAGTTCCCAAGATTTTCACTGTATGTTCTTATCTCTCTTAAGTTCCTCGACAGTCTATGGGGGCATGTTGGTATGTCAGTCATTATGCAGGTCTGGTAAGGACAAGTCTGTCACTGCAGTGAGCTCCTGGATTCAGCAGTCCTGCCTTGAATGGAATGTCTTGTCCAATGGTGAACCTTCCCATCTTTTGGTTCTTACAATCTCACTACCCCCTCTTTTGTGAGGTTCCCAAACCCTTAGGATGGGAAAGATTGGGTTGGCCTGATTCTGGATGATCCTTGCTGGGTTGTCTGTACTTTGCATTATAGCTGGCCATTGTTGTCCCCTTCACTGTTCTTCTACAGCCTTATAGCCACTCGATTTTTGACAAAGATGCCAAACATACACAATGGGGAAAGTATAGCATCTTCAAAAAGTGGTGTTGGGAAAATTGGATATCCACATGTAGAATAATGGAAGTTGACCTTTGCCTCTCATCTTGCAAAAAACTTAATTCCAAGTGAACCAGGAACCTTAGCATTAGACCTGAAACTGAAGCGTTAGGAGAGAGAATAGGAAATACACTTCAGTTGATAGGTCTATGTAAAGATTTCCTAAACAGAATCCCAAATGCCCAGGAACCAAGTGGGACATCATGAAATTAATCAGCTTCTATTCTTCAAAAGATACTCTCAATTGCACAAAAAGAGAACCCACAGAATGGAAGAAGATCTTTGTTAGCTACTAATCTGACAAAGAATTAATCTCCAGAGTATATAAATAACTAAAAAAAATGGGCACCAAGAAAGTAAAAAACCTTGAAAAATGGGTCCTGGAGCTAAAAAGTAATTTCTCTCAAAAAGGATCCACTGTCAACTAACATCTTAAAAAAGGCAACCCTGATCATCAAGGAAATGTAAAGTAAAAATACTGTGATACCATCTTACCCTAGTTAGATTGGCTAAAGTCAAAAGCACAAATAAGAATGAATATTGGCGAGGATGTAGAGAAAAGGGAACACTTAATCATTGCAGGTGGGAATGTAAACTGATATGACCACTGTGTAAATCAATATGGAGGTTCCTCAGAAAGCTAAAAATGGAATTAGCATATGTTAATTCTCAGAGGACTCTATTTCTTACTACAAGAACACTTGTTCTTCCATGTTAATTGATGCTCTATTTAAAATAGCTTGGAAATGAAATCAATCAATGTGCCCATCAACAGAAGAATGGGTATTGAAACTGTGAGATACATACACACACACACACACACACACACACACACACACACACACACACACAAAATAGAGTAATATTCAACTCTCAGGAAGAATAAGATTGTAGAATTTGCTGGCAAATATAATGTTGGGCAAGTTATCACAAACACAGAAATATATGTTCTTTCTTAAATGTGTATTCTAGCATTAAACTATTGTCTGGAGTATTTGGCTTGGAATTCCAATGTGATTATGGAGTTTGTTGTATATGATAAATTTATTGTAGCTACTTATGGGCCTGAGATGCTTTGGTCAGGTGACAAGTTCTATGGTGTGGGCGTTATATGTAGGGTTGGATATGTTGGTGTGATAACAGCAGAGATGGCCAAGGTTTTGGTGCAGGGTGACTTTGAATACAATTAGGTGATGAGTTCTGTTTACCGTGTTGGAAGTTTTGTGTGGTGGTGTGATCTTTGTAGCCAGGAGCTGTGGATTTCGTTGGGTTTATGGAAGGAGTGTGGTTAAAAAAAATCACGAAATTTATTTCTGTCTTTATAAGATACTCTGTGATGCTAAATTTCTATCTGTGTTTGTGAATTTTATGTGGTATACAACATTTGTAATGTGTCCTCTTATTTTAAATCTTTTGAAATAATAAAATTCTGACATTCTTAAAAAATAGAATCTACAATTCTACCGGTTAGCACAGCAATATAGAGAAATGTGAACAGATACTTAAAGTATAAATGAGCAATGGAAAGTAGATAAAAGAACATAAAATTATTAGCAACATTTTGATTATAAAACCTAAGATAGAATGTTTATCCAGCCATTGGGGTGGCTTACAAAAAACAGGCTAGGTTCAGGCTTTACAAAGAAATGAAACACCTGCTTTTCTCTTCAAATAATTGCCTTTGACATATTTCTTTCATTTAAGTGGAGTTATTCAGACTGAGTGACCCTCCTAGAAATTTCACTGGATTCAGATAATACTTTTTTCCAAAAAAGTTGATCTTGCTCAAGCACTATGAAATAAATGACTCTTTTTTAAATTTTTTTATTTATTATTTATTCAATTGTGCGTGTATGCGTGTGTGTGTGTGTGTGTGTATGTATGTGTGTGTGTGTGTGTGTGTGTGTGTGTGTGTGTGTGTGTGTGTGTGTAGAACCACGGAGGAATTCGGGAACCACCATGGACGCCTCCACCTACTTGTTTACTCTGCCCCGGCATTCACAGGCTCCGCCCTACCAGGACCAGAAACGCAGGCCGTCCCCGCTTCCGCCTGGCGTCTATATGTGGGCCTAGGATCAGAACTCGGGACTTTCCGCCTGCAAGGCAGAGGCTTAACCCCTGAGCCACCTCTCTAGCCCTGAAATAAATGACTCTTTATAATCAGTAAACAACTTGAATGATCATTCAACAAACACATACTGAAATACCATTGGGCAAACAGAAGCAAGACAAAAAACTCCTGTTGTGGTAACTTTTAGTCTATATAAGGACAATGGATTACAACAAGTGAACTAATGAATCTCTTTTTCCATTTTTGTTATTCAAACTTGATACAATTATGTATTTATGTGATTAATATGATCTCACTGAGAGCCCAAGATCCAATGAGGGCTGAAACCCTATTTTATTCATTGTTTTATTTCCAGTTCCTGGCACAGACAGGTACTAAAAATATTTGTAAAATAAAAGAATTTAGCACCACAGAAAAGCAAATGGTGGTTTATTATCTTTTTAATTGATGAACATTACATCTTTGCTCATTCTATTCTCTCTTTGGTAAGTGACATGAGAATGGAATATTCAGGAAAGACTCATCTTTGCCCATGATTCTGTGTCTTGACAAATATTTGTGAAAATGAACCAGAGATCTTCCCTCATAGTTTTAAAATCACATTTCCCAAATAGTCATTTCTAAAAGACAATACACTGGGCATAGACAACATAAAATGAGCTAAGTTTGAAAGTTTCCCATAGTGTAAGATGAGCCCTTTCATAATTTCAAGTCACAGAGTCAAATACTCATAGCTAAATCTTCATTAAGAAAGCAAAGTAAGATTTAGAGGGCAGACTAGAAGCTGCCTCCATGTGACCCAGTAGAGAGTTACAATAAGAAAAGTAAACTCCTTTCCAAAGACAAGAAGAGAAAATACTTCAGAAATTACCAAATATAGTAATAGGATACTTGAAACATGTAGAAAAGATAAGTGGCACACTAAGAAAGAAACCAAGCCAGACAGTTCAAGCTGTGGTAAGAGCTTTGCAAGCAGAATACTCCTCTGAAATGTAAGCCTTCAGGAAAGCCAGGCAGTCTCACTGAAAAGAGACTGGTAGCCTTACTTCCAGGACAAGTCTACAAATCTCACAAACCTGAAATCCATTGCAGGTGCTGGGGAGACAGTGATCTCTTTGACTGATAGGTGACCAATTGAGAGGTTTTGCCATTCTGTATGACTCAGAGGATGGAACACAAGTGCTATCTTGAGAGAGAATCTGTTTGAAATTGAGCTTCCCTGAGAGCCTGAGAATGGTGGAACAGATATAACTACATGGAAGCTGAATTTATGCTATCATAGTTGTCATAGTTAGCACAGGTATCAACTTGACTGTTTGAGGGTTTGAGCTCTGGGCACAGTTGTAGAGAGTTGGGGTTAAACCCAGAGCAAACCTGAAGGAGATTGTCTAGCTGATGGGGAAGACCCAGCCCATGGTGGGTGGGATTAGGCCCTGGATAAATCACAGAAAGCTGGTTGAGAGAGTTGGCATCCTTCTGTATGTACACTTGGCCAGACATGCTAGTCTGGCAAGTAAGGATTGTCCATCTCTCAGCTGTTATGTGGCGACAGTGTGGCCAGTTCCCTCGGCCCTGGTGTTGGTGTGAGCTCTCCCATCAAGCTGGACTAAGAAGTGTAACCAGACTGTTGTAAGGAAATAAACCCTTTGTTCCCTTAAGCTGTTTGATGGTCATTTATTGGCAACCATGCAGGTGGACTGCAACAGAATTTGGTACCCAGGAAGTGGGGAGTTGCTGATAAATCTGACTATGGATTTTGTGGTTTTTGAACGGTTCTGCTGGACAAAGTTGGAAATGCTTGAAAATTTTCATTTTGTAGATTTACAAATACCATTCTTCAGAGTTTAGTGAGCCAGTTGCTGAGAGATTGTTTGGGCCCAATTTGTGATGAGGGGAACAAGGACTTTGGTAAAGCTGAATTTAAAGTCGATGGACTGGTTTGCTTGACAGAGGAGAGCTGTGTTGGCAGCCTTGAAGGTTTGGATGTGCAAATGGCAGGCAGCAGAATATCCGCTGCTGTTGGAGAAATGGGTATCAGAGAAGGAAAACCTAAGTGACTTGCACTGGGACCATGAAAGACGTGAAAACCACCATATGGCAAGTTCGTGGGTTGGAAACTCAAATTCCTTCAGGGGCCGAAAGCCCAAGAAAAAGCCATTTCTTGCCCTTTGGATGTTTGGCTGTCTAAAAGAGACTTTTCAAGAATCAGCCCATAAAATTGGTACAGCTGTGGCTCGAGTGTACTAAGCTACATTTCAAACTCGCTTCAGAGTCTGGCAGCATCTCTCAGGTGGTACTGGTTTTGGTTAACAGTTTGAGGGGTTCATGGAAAGCAGCAAAAGCTTGGCATCAAATGGCAGACGTAGAGTTCCTGCGAGAGAAGGTGAAGCTTATAGGCTGCAAAGGCAAACCCAGAGTGTTAGAGATGCTAGAACCGTGGGATGTATGCTGAGGACGACTGCAAGTGGAGATTCAGCCTGGTTCAAAGGAGCTCTGCTTTTACAACTTCGAGCTGCAAACAGGGACTAGGAATTCCTGAAATCTTTGAGCCACCGCGATTACATGATGAGCAACAGAAGATGGACATTGAAGTACAGGATGTGGTGATTTGCTGAACTTTGATCTTAATTTAAATGTTTTCTTATGGTATCAAGATCCTTCTGTTTTAATGTTTTGTTTTAAAGTATTTAACTTATTCTGACTTAAGACCCTTTTAAAGTTAAAAAACTTTGAACTTTAAAATGTTGGAACTGCAGTTTTAATGAGAACATTTTAAATTTGTCCATGGAATGAATGTTTTTATATATTTTTTTAACATCTGTGGGGACAAGGAAAGGTTACAGCTTAAAGGGGCTGTTGTTTTTGTGTCAAGCTGACAAAGGGTGGAGTGTCATAGTTAGCATTGATGTCAACTTGACTGTTGAGGGTTTGAGCTCTGGGCACAGTTGTAGAAAGTTGGTAGTTGAGTTAAGCCCAGAGCAAACCTGAAGGAGATTGTCTAGCTGATGCGGAAGACCCAGCCCATGGTGGGTGGGATTAGGCCCTGGATAAATCACAGAAAGCTGGTTGAGAGAGTTGGCATCCTTCTGTTCACTTGGCCAGACATGCTAGTCTGGCAAGTAAGGATTGTCCATCTCTCAGCTGTTATGTGGTGACAGTGTGGCCAGTTCCCTCGGCCCTGGTGTTGGTGTGTGCTCTCCCATCAAGCTGGACTAAGAAGTGTAACCAGACTGTTGTAAGGAAATAAACCCCTTGTTCCCTTAAGCTCTTTGATGGTCATTGTGATAGTTAAGCCTGGGTGTCAATTGACACACCTGGTATTAACTAAGATGGGCTGAGACCACCTCTGGAAAGGAACAACTGAGAGCACTTGATAGGATTGTATCCGTCCTAGATTCTATCAGAACCTCCAAAGCTTTCATAGGATCCTCCCAGTTCTTCATCATATAAAAAGGAGCCACCAAAGAGAACAGATGCCTTCTTACAGCTATGCTAAGAATCGCTCTTCTTTCCGGCGGCCCAGTTTCTTCGACCCTCTAGCCTTCCAACCATCCTAGTTGTCGGCTAGACTGAAGACTCTAGGGATTCTTCAGCCTTCAGCCATCACCCACTTGACTACCAAACTGAACAGCTACTGGCAGCCATCGTTGGACTACTTTGGCTACTAGTAGCAATTATTGGACTACCTCTGCCATACTGTAAGCCAACTTAATACATTATATATATTATAAATATATATTATATATAATATAAATATATAAATATAAATAAATTTATATAAATGTATAAAAATTGTGTCAATTCTGCATCTCTAGAGAACCTGACTAATACAGTCATTTATCAGCAACCATGCAGACAGACTGCAACAATAGTCAGAATGACAAAGTGCCTTAGGAGATAGTTGTGAATAATAAAACCAGATACTGTTAAGCTAAGTGTAGATAGCAGAGAATTGACCCGACAATGAATAGAGAAAAGTAAATTCTGTTGCAGAAATCGGATGTCATTAACTGAGAATGTACCCTGGAGTTTAACCGGAAATTAGGTAAGTAAGTGAATCGACATTTACAGCTATATATCTATCACTCACTGCCATAAAGCCTGAAAACTCTGAAGCTCCAGCATTCTACTTGAGACCAAGATCTGTAGACATCTCACAGGGGATGTTTTGAAGTATGAAGACCAGTCCTGTACCTGTATAGAATTAAGTATTAAGTATTTCATACTCCCAATACATCTGGGAGACAACTCCAACTAGAATAGTAGCTATCTCAGGAGATGTTTGCTGGAGAATCCTAGGAGGGTGATAGACCCCCTTCCTGCCCATAAACTACAAAGTTTATTGTGGTCAGCCATCCCAAATTGCACAGAGAAGTAAACTATTAATTTCAACATAGCTCTGGGGGATATTAAACACATTCAATACAGGCTGAATACCATAGAAAAGACAAAAGCCCATAATTTCAACTGATCCTCTCTGTTCACATGTATGTAATATGGACAGAAATATCACCAACAAAAGAGAAAGGCAATAAAATGGAAGAGAAAATCAGCAACTTGAAAGTATGGAAACAATAATAACATAAAAGTAACATTCAACAAAGAAATTGAAATTTTGAAAAAAAATAGAAGTTCTGGGAATTGAAAAACTCAATGACTAATATAAAAAAGACATGGTGGAAAACATCACCAATACACTCAAATAAAAAAAGAACTCCAATTTCAGGGATGGAGCACAAGGTCATAGAAAGAGACAAACATGAAAAAAGAAAAAAAAATAGATGAGCAAGACTTCGATGTCCAAGAATTTGGGGCATATTATCAAGAGAACAAACTTAAGATTCACGGGATAGAACAATGAGCCAATATAAAAATTAAAGACAACAGAAAATTGATTCAATGAAATTACATGAAAGAAGTCTAATAAAAGCAATGGGCACCCAAATAAAAGGGACATGAACATAGAAGTTCTTCTTCAAAACATGTGATAGTTTATATTTTAAAAATACAAAGCAAGGGCCAGTAAAATGGCTTATTGGGTAAAGGTACTTGTTGCCAAGTCTTATGCCCTGAATTTGATGCCTAGAATCCATGTGGTAGAGGAAAAGAACCGATTTCTGCAAGTTGTCATCTAACTTCTACACATGCACCATGCACATATGTGCCTCCACCTCACAAGATAAAAAAAAGTAAAATAAAATTTAATAAAACAAAGATAATACTTAGAGGAATGTTACAGAGGGGAAATTTTCATGAGATAAATAGAAAAACAAAGGAGAACAATGAAAGAATCCATCATTACAAACACAATAAAACAGAAAACTCACAACACTAATAGAACAGAAAGGAAAGAACAAATAGTCTAACCAACCAGTAAAAACAATATCACAAGAGTAAGCAAATATTTCTAAATAGTAATTACCTTAAATATAAATGGTTTTAACTCAATAACAAAGGGATACAGAGTGGCTGAATGGATTTAAAAAACTACATTTGAACAATATGTTTTCTCTAAGAAACATGTTTTACTGATAAATACATGTACAGACTTAAAGTTAAGGGATATAAGTCAATGAGTCAAATGAATATACAAAATAGTATGTATGATACATGATCAAGTAGGCTTCAATCCAAAGTTACAGATGAAGGTCACTAAAAATAAAGTGAATAATCAATCAAGAATAGTTAATGATTGTAAATACATACATATATATTTAGAGCCCCAATGTGTGTGTGTATATATATATATGAGATATATATATGTATGAGAAAAGGTCTCATACATCCCGACACAATAATGAGTAAATTTTATATCCTATTCTCATCTTTAGGTAGTAATCCAAACCAAAGATCAATTTAAGAGTTAAACTATACCATAGATTAAATGGGGTATCAGGTTTCTTTTTTATATTTATTTATTTTTTCCCAATCATACAAGCTTAATAGGTACCCCAGTCCCCTCCCTCCCTCCACCCCTCCCCAGACTCCCTTGCATCCTCCCCCCTTTTCCCCTTCCTTTCACCCCTCTCGTTCCCTTCCAGTGTCCCCCTCTTCCCCCCCATTCCCTGGAGCATCCTTTAGTGTGAATGTCAAACTTCCCTCTGAGCCCTCCAATCTAGTGAAGTGTAAGGACTCAGTGGCATTGCCCAGAGCCCTTTCTTGGGCTCCCCTTTGGTATGGAAACTTATGACTGTTGATCCCTTGCCTCTAAGGATCCTAGTGCCTGTGATTCATGCTAGACTTTGGGAGGTCATTGACATGTCAGTCACTGGTTATCAGATTTCTACAGAATATTCCATTAAGTAGAAATTCTACTCAGAGGTCCATGGAACCTAATTTAAAACATACTATATTCTAGGTCACAAAGCAAGTTTTAATAAACACGAAACAACTGAAGTAATTTCTTGTGTTATAGTACATCATAGTGGAATAAAACTATAAATCAACAGCAAGAGAAACTATATGAATACCTATATGAATACAATGAAACTATATGAATACAATAGACTCCCGAATAACCAGTGGATCACTGAAGAAATTAGGGGAGAGTGAAATTTAAAAAAACAATGTAAGGACTTGAGAGATGGCTCAGGGGTTAAAACTCTGCTTCACAAGCAGAAGGTCCTGAGTTCACATCCCAGGTGAAATGGCAGGCTTGTTGGGCAGATCCTGGCAAATCCCAGAAAGAAGCAAAAAACGAGGTAGACATAATCCAGTATGATTCTTGAAATCATCTTTGGGCCTCCACAGGGACACACAATGCCTTCTCACACACACACACACACACACACACACACACACTAAATAAAGTTTAAAAAATAATGTAGAATCAAATGAAAATGGAAGCATAACTTAGAATAACCTTTGGCTAAACAGGATGTTCTAAGAGGAAAATTTATAATGATTATTGCTTACATTAAAATATCACCAAAAGGGCAGCAGAGATGGACCTGGGATCCAATCCTGGATTCCAAGTAAAAGTGACAGGCAGAAATGATAGAGGTCTGTACTAGCTGTGGAGATGGAATCTAGGAATCAGGGAGAGAACCAGAAAAGAGGTAGAAACAAACCAGATGATTCATGAAGTCTCTTTCAGGCGTCCAAAGGCACACATAATCCCCTCTTATACATGCACACACATGTACATACGTGCAAAAAAATAAAAATATCAATAAAAGGATTGGGGAAATTGTTCGATGGGTACATTGTTTTCCAAGCAAGTATAAAACCTGAGTTCAGATCCCCAGCACCCACTAAATAGCAGGGCATGGCCATGAACATTTGTAACCTAAATACTGAAGGATAAAGACAGGTAGATACTTGAAAATTTTTGGCCAGCCAGTCTCTAGACAAATCAGGTACAGTGAAGAGAACTTGTCTCCAAAAATAAGGAGAACAATTAAGGAAATTTTCCCATTGTTGATCTCTTTTCCCCACAGCAACACACATGGGCATACATGTGCACAGATACATATGTATATATGCACACACATACACACATGCATGCACACACACAGATACACACAAAATACAATCTTATGTCTAATAAATAATCTAGTGATATAATTCAAAGTTTTAGCAAAAAGAGAATAAGCCAGATCCAAAGTTGGCAGACAACAACAACAACACAAACCCCAAGTATTATAATAGAAATTAATGAGATGCAGACTAAAATACAATAAATAAAGTCAGTCAAATAAAAAAGTTGTTTTGTGGGGGATGGAGAAATGGCTAAGGGTTAAGACTCTGTCTCACAAGCAGGTCCCACGTAAAAATGCCAGGTGGAAACCCACACTGAGCTTCTAGTCCTGGTGGGCAGAGCCTGGGAAACCCCAAAGAGAAGCAAGAAGGAGGTAGAAGCAATCCAGAATGATTCCCAAAGTCACACACACACACACACACACACACACACACACACACACACACACACTAAATAAATAAATAAATAAATAAATAAATAAATAAATAAATAAATAAATAAATAAGCAAAATATAAAAAGTTTATTGTTTTAAAAGATCAACCAGATTGACAAACTTGCAGCCAAATTAACCAAAAGAAAGAGGAGACCTAAATTAATAATATTATAGAAAGAAAAAATACACATTGCCACAGATACTGATACAATCTAGGGAATCATTAAAATTTTTTTTCAAACTTATATTCCAAAAAGTTGAGAATACAGGAAAAAAATGGATAAGTTCCTAGACACATATGACCTGTCAAAATTGTCAATAAGACAACACAAATAGATCCATAATAAGCAACGAAGTTAGAACTGCAAGGAGTTTCTTCACAAAGAAAAGCTTAAAAGTGGTAGAAATCACGGCTGAATTCTATTAAACCTTTGAGGAAAAGTTATCACCAATATTTCTCAACCTGTTCCGTAAAATAATAGGGAAAGAACACTATCAAATTCTACACAAACAGGATTATCACAATCTGAAAACAGTCCGCGTGCACATACACACGCACATGCGCACAGTTGAATAAATAATAATAATAATAAATTTAAAAAAATTTGAATGCAGAACAAATGGATAACACTATTCCCTTGATGAACATACACAAAATTTCTCAAAAAAGATCTTGAAAATTATAATCAAGAGCATATGCAAGATTATCAAACAAGATGAAATTGGCTTCATCCCAGGAATATGAGGTTGGTTAAAATATGCAAATCAATGTATTACAGTCCATAAAGACTTAAGGAGAAACAATCTCAAGAGACATACAAAAGTCCTTTGACAAAGTTCAATAACCTTTCTTCATTGAAACAGTAAACAGGCAGGAGTCACTATTCTAATTCAAACACATTTTGGGCCAAAAGTGATCAGACAAGATAAGGTTAGTTTATTCTGATCAGGAGAACAATCCACAAGAAGACATTACAATTCTAAACATATAAACATCAAACTTAAGTGAATCAGTTTTTATAAAACAAATGCTTCTAGACATTAAGCTGCAAATTAATCTCAACGCAGTAATAGTAGGAGATTTCAGTATCTTATTTCACCAGTGGATCAGTCATCTATACAAAAAATAAAAAGAATAATATTAGAATTAAATGATATCAAAGATCAAGCAGACCTGATATTCTGAGGAATATTCTATTTGAATGCAGAACATGCATTCTTTCTTACAGCCAATGTTGCATCCCAAGGTTTAGAAGAACAAACCAAACCAAACACAAAAGCAGTACACAGTAAAAAAATGATCAAATGTAGAATATAAATTAATTAAATGAAAAAAACTACAAAAGTTAATGAAATGACGAGTCGGTTCTTTATAAAGATGAGTAGCATGGGCAATCTCTTGGATGAACTGACTAAAACAAAGAGGGAAAACTCTCAATAAAAGTATAGATGCCAGGCGGAAGCAGGGGCGGCCTGCGTTTCTGGTCCTGGTAGGGCGGAGCCTGTGAATCCCAGGGCAGAGTAAAAAGGAGGTGGAGGCATCCATGGTGGTTCCCGAATTCGTCCGTGGTTCTACACACACACACACACACACACACACACACAGATACATACACATACATACACACATGCGCACACATGCACAACTGAATAAATAAAAAATGTTTAAAAATTAGATATGAACATGGAGATCATGATAGATTATCAAAGAAATTTAGAAAAATCACAAAGGAATACTTTAAAATCACACATTATGCTAAATTGGAAAACATGTAAGAAAAAAATGAATTTCTAGAAACATCTGACCTGCCAAAGTTAAACAAAGATGAGATCAATAATTTAAACAAACCAAGGAAACAAGAAGATTGTGGCAGTAATAAAAATAGATCTTGACTAAAGATCCCAATGGATTCACAGAATTCTAAAGTACTTAATGAAAAAGTTCAACCAACGCTTTTTGTATTATTTCATAAAATAGTAGAATAAACATAAAATCTTTCTCTAAGGCAGTATTGCCTTATATCAAAACTATATAAAGGTAAAGCAAACAAAAATGAATTAAAGACCCATATCCATGATGAACATACATAAAAAAATTCTTTAGAAAATTGAAAATCAAATGAAGACAACATAAAAATAATTCACCATGATAAAGTTGACTTTGTTCCAGAGATTCAAGGAAGTCAACAAGCTAAAAATGCTAAATGTAATAAGCTACGTAAAAGAATCTAAAGAGAAAAATCATACAATTATTTTGACAGATGTGGAAAAGAACTTTGACAAAATCCCTGGTTAGACTTGAGGCCCATTCTACAAAAAAGAATTCATTTCTGGTGTCATAAATTGTGGTCAATAACTCATGTATGGGGAAGTATGAGGTTCTAGGAAGCAACCCACTAATGATGTTTAGCTAAATAAATGTAGCTTCAAAGTACCTTCTAATTACTTCTGTGTATAGTCATAGACAAATGCTGCTGCCGATTGATTAGAGAAACCTTTTTCGTTGTAGGTGTTGAATGCAGAGACTCATGACAATTCAAAGCACTGAGAACAAGTGAAGGTTGGATACTTAGTCATAAACAAGACATAACATTCTTTCCTAAAACTCAGGGAACATAGCAATAAAGAGTTGGAGATATGGCAAAGGACTATATAAACTACCACATTCAGAGCATGATGCAGCTATGTCAATGCAGCTGTTCTTGCCTACACTGAGCCTAATCAAGGATGGACAGAATGTCAGCATCTAACCATGGATGAGGGAAGACTCAGGGTCCCTGACCACTGCTGCTGAACAAGTCACTATTAGATTCTGGGAAATGGAAAGACACGGCTATCAAGCGTATATTCAGTAGTGAGTGCACCAGGTTCTAAAACAAGCAAAACTGTAACTGTCTCTTATTTATCTCTATGTATACCAGGTCAAAGGTAGGCTGGGTAAGTGGGGCTCAAAGCCTCCTACTGGGAGAGCAGTGAGGATTTCATCTGCCTACTTTTTTTTTTTATTTATTTCTTATTCAATTGTGTGTGTGTGTATTGTGGCGGTGTGTATGTGTGCATGCAGAACCACGGACTAATTCGGGAACCACCATGGACTGCCTCTACCTCCTCCTTGTTTACTCTGCCCCGGGATTCACAGGCTCCGCCCTACCAGGAGGGGAAACGCAGGCTGCCCCCGCTTCCATCTGGCATCTATACGTGGGGTCTAGGATCCGAACTCAGGACCTTCTGCCTGCAAAGCAGAGGCTTAACCCCTGAGCCACTTCTCCAGCCCCATCATCTGCCTACTTTTGTGGACTTTATTATATGCACAAATTTAAGCAGGCTCAGCCCACTTGGGAGAATATTTATTGAGAAGAGGATTCTCTGGTGTCAGAAGCAAAACACTGTTTTCAATTTAGAGACTTGGTGGAAATTATACAGCAGAAATGTGTATGTGTATAGAAGGAGGCACTGTGTGCTGTGGAGACATAATGGTGACTTCCAGAATGATCCAGGATTCTTTTACCTTCTTTGTCTTTGCTCTATGGTTTCTTAGGTCCTGCCTTCATGGGTTAGAAATACAAGTCACTGCCATGTTACAGTAGAGAAAATAGGCCTCCATCAAGGACTGCAAGTAAGTAATGTGACACCTGGTTAAGTTCACAGACGTTCGTTCCTGATCATTTACAACTAAGGGGGTATGATCTCACCATAAGGGGACGGCATATAGTTTTGCAAATGGGTGATTGACCCCTCCTTCACTGAAGTTTCCTACTTTTATTACATCTACCCTTGAATGTGCTCTTATAGTAAGACTCCAGTTTAACAGCTTTTTGTCTCTGGCCAGGGGGTTACATACAGTGCCCAGCAGGATGGAGTGAAGGGCATTGCAGGAGCAGCAAAACTGCAAAAGAAAATCAACAAACCACAATCCAGAACTTCAGAGACTCTATCAACCACCTAGGACTAGGCCAGACTAATCTCTCCCCATCCTGAAGCTCAGGGAAATTTGCGGAAGAGAGGGCGGTAAGAGTGTAAGAGCACAAGGATGGGAGGAGCAATGATTTGCAAAATACTCCACACAAGTTAGGGCCGAAGCAATCATAATTGGACTTTGCATGCCCTGCGCAATGTCCAACACACTATTGACCCCACAAAGTCTAGCATCTGCTAAAGGCACCAAGATCCTTGGAGGCAAGGGATTGGCAGCCACAGTAGTGTTCCTATGCTTAAGGGAAACACAGGAAAGGGTTCAGGGAAATGCCACTGGGTCCTTGTATGTCATCGGAGAGGAGGGCCCAGAGGAGAGTCAGGCATGCACAAGAAAGGACTCTCTGGGAATTGGGGCAGGAGGCACTGGGGGATGGGGAGGGAGGGGTGAGGTGGGGAGCAGGGGGTTCGGGGGGAGGAGGAGCAAGGGAGGGAACTGGTGTACTTATTAAGTTTGTATGAGCTGAAATAATAAAAAATGTATATATAAAAAAAAAAGAAATACAGGTCACTGTTGTTTCCACACAGCCTTTTTATGTGGGTTCTAGGGATTCTAACTCAGGTCCATCTCTCCAGTCCCTGCCCTTATTAATTTTTTATGAACACATAAAGATTGCACATTTTAAGTGTGCATCAGGCAAAGGTCCAGTCATAATAATTTGCATATCCATAATCTCCTGTTGTCTATAATTTCTTTTTAAATATTGAATCCTTAAAACTGTCCAATATAACCTGCACAATAGCTGACATGTCAATGAACCCTAAAATCTAGCATGGATCACAGGGGAGAAGGCTTCAGGCAGTAGGATCCTTAGAGGCAAGGGATTAAACAGTCATAATAGAGTTCCCATACTAAGGGGGAGCCCAAGAAGGGGCTCAGGGCTATAGCTCTGAGTCCTGAACCCTCACTAGGGTGGAGGACTCAGAGGGAGGTATGGCCTTCACATAAATGAATGCTCCAGGGGATGGGAGGGAGGACGGGGGAGGCATTGGGAGAGGGGGAGGGAAACAGGGAGATGAAAGGAAGGGGGAGGAGGGGAGAGTACAATGGGGGATGAATTGAGAAGGGGAAAGGAGAGGGGAGGGAGAGGACAGGGGTACCTATTGAGCTTGTATGATTAGGAAAAAAATAAAATGTGGGAGGAAAAAAAAGTATAACAAAAAAGAAAAAAAACTGTCCAGTCTATAGCTAGATTATGCATAACACAGGTCAATTTAATCTCACCTCATTCCTCATAACTTGGTTGCTTCATTTTTCTGATCAGGTTCAAATCTAAACCTCTTTGCTGCTCTGTGTAATCTCTCTCCCAAGTGCGCCATACTTACTTGAGTTTTATGTGCTATTTCTATAGCATAGCATCTTCAACTGTCTTTAAGGACCAAACCTGATGTCTATTTCTCTGATCACTGTAAAATCAAACCACTGACCAGCTTAGCTCACTTATGCTCAGGCTTATTTGTGATATATATGGTTTGGTGATGTTTAATCTTGTATAGGAACTTCTTTTGAAGTGAAAAAATAGTGAAAACACCTACTCATGCATGTGTTATACATTCTCTTAACTACAATCACAGATAGTTTGAAGCTATACTTTTTTGTCATAGAGCCCAGTTTACATAAAAGAATACACTGTGAAAAACATGCTTAGCTCTTTATTAATGCTATGTAACATTATAATAACAATATTTTTTAAGTTTTGGAATTATACAATTTCACTCCAGGATATCAAAACCTCGATCATGAATAAAAGGGAGTCTGGACTTTCCTCAAGAATTTTAAACATTACACAGGCATGAATAAAATGAAACCAATACTTTCCTTAAGAATTTTAGAAGTGAAACAATTATATTTCATTGATCACTCTTTCTTGGATTAATTGTTGAAAACAATGACAAAATTCTTTAATATTAAAGTTGACTTCAGTTTCTTTATGCCTGCTGGAGGAATATGGCTAGAGTTTTAATTTTGGAATTCTTGATCAAGGTTTTAAATGAGATTAACCATTCACTAAAGAGAATCGTGTGATGTCTGCGTAGCTAGCCACTGTATAGAATCATGTTGATATTTTAATTTTCCCTATGAATCAAAATTGTGTAAAATTAAAATAGAAAAAAAGTATAAAGAATAAAATAAATTTAACAGCAAAATCTAGGAGCAACTCTATTCCCCTCCTTTTTATTATTAGCACAAAATCTTGCTTTTCAAGACAAGACTTGTTTCAACAAACCTTGGAGTAAGTTTCCTTACTATAAGAAAAACCTAGCTATAAAAACTTTGCATTATATTATAAATACATTATAAAAATGCTCTGTCATTTTTAACACAAAATTTTGTTTTTGTCACAAATAAGGTATTATAATTTTGTTTTAAAACATTAAAAGCATTTTAAAAATCTATTGAAACTTTGGTGTAATCACATTTTGTATGGCTTGAATTTCATCTAGTTGAAACCTTTATTAGGAGGTAATGGTGTTAACATGTTTTTTTTTATTTCTTCCACTCATACAAAGTTGATAGGTATCCCATTCCCCTCCCTCCCTCCACCCCTCTTGTTCCCTTCCCCCTTTTAACATGTTTTTAAATTACAGAAGTTACAGGAATTAAAATACATTGGCAAAAGTGGTAAAGTTCCTTTCTATTGTCTAGTAGGAAGCTAATTCTCTTGGATCTCAAGAAATTGTTATGGAAGGTCAATTTCAATGTATTTTTCAAAAATCATTAGCATCAGGATCCAAAAAGATTAAAGGAAATGTACTGCAATCCTCAATGTTTTCCATATATAACTGGGGCACAAAGTTTTCAATAGTATTAGCACTATCTTCTGGAGGAACAATATTTAGGGCTATATAATCATGATCAACTAAAGCTGGTAGGACATTAGATGGGTTCTTCACATCATCCAAAAAGAGGTCATTAAAATCTTCAAGTTTTTCTCCCAAATCAAATATTGGTTCCTCATCTAATAGGGAAGGCCAGGATTTTCCCTTGTATTGCACCACATCTTTGTCTGTGAAGAGACAGTGCTTTGTTACATATGATGTGGGAGGATAAAGTTTATGACAAGTATAATTCACAAATCTTACACTGCTAAATGATTCCCAGAAGACAAAACGTTAGCCTTCCACAGTTCTGAGCCATTCTCCATGAATAATGTATTGTTATTAGAATGTACTACCATATTTTCTTAATAAAATGCTTTCTATTTCAATCTTTCTGATGATTTATTATGAGAAAAATGTGCAGTTACAACATCAAATCTGGGTTTTTTTTTGAATTATGAAAGCACTAACCACTAGAATGTAAATTTTGCAGTGCATATTTCCTACAAAATATAAGGCTAACTGTGCAAGACTAAGCTTAATAAACAAAGGATCAACTTTATGAAAAAAAACTCTGGATGTAATGTGAAAACCATAATACATCCTGTTGACAATTTTGTCTTGAGTTTTGTTTTAATATCAAATGTATAATGATATATCCTCTATTAGATATATATTATTATTTTCAGGGCTCTTTGTTTTGTATTATTTCATTTAAAATAACTTATGAAATAAGGAAAGTAGTTTATACAAACATGAAAGGGGTTTCAGAAAAGTTAAATGCCTTTCCAAGGATTGTCTGCATATTAAGCAGTGTGGCTGAGATTAGGACATACTTCTGATCTCTCTAAAAATATTTTTCATACCTTTTATTACATTAACTTCAGGTAGATGCCCCACTTCTTCTTTATTTTCCATTAGTCCTAGATTCTAAAGAGAAAAACAGTAGAATTGTTACCAACCCATTATTCTTACTGATGAAGTTAAATATCTGGGAAAAAAAAACCCTTTGTATTTAAACTGAGTGTTGAACAGTGTATTAGAAGTACAAGACCCTAGATTCAATTCTCAGCATCAAATGAAACCTGTTCTGCACAAATTAGTGAAATTGAGGGAAAGAATGTCTCCATTTATTTTGTTTCTTTAAAGGTTATAGTATTCTTTCCTGATTGCTCTTTAGACAAAAGGAAGAAAAAAATCAATTTATAGTACAACAAGGGCCATGTATAAAATATAGGTCCAACAAACAGTAAATATTGTGCCTGAACATGAATGATAAGACACATCAAAATATGCCTACCATGTTTGGCAAAATGAAAACATTTATTCTGTCATCTGTGTCTAAATTATATAACAAGAATGAGTACCTTAAGTGTCTAGTTCTATTGCTTCTAGGTTGACGAAGAAAGAAACAGTAATATCGTCTAGAAATATTTCTACCTGGAGAAAATAGTTATGGGAGGATGGGGTTTTTAATTTTTTCCTCTTAAAACAGCAAAAGCAACAATAAGATTTTACTAAGCTAGGAGAAAGGCACCTATAAAAACACTATGAAAGACTGTTAGGAATTGTGTTTCCTTTCAATTCCTAAGTAATTGAGAAAGATATGTATTTTTAAGCATTTATTTATTTAAAATGTGTGTATATAAGTACATGCATTTGGGTGTGTATGTTTCTCTCATGGTATATATGTGGAAATCAGGACACTGCTTTTTTGATGGTGCTCTTCTTCCACCTTGAGAATTCCACAGATCTATCTCAGGTTGCCGGACTTATGCAACATGCATACATACTCTGATAGCCAACTCACCAGGTTTGGAAGGCCTTAATAATCACAGTCTTAAAAAGAGATGCCATGTTCTTTTGTGTCTTTCTCATAGTTTCCAAGTATAAGAATGGCTATTTACCACCTGATTAAGTTTAGCAAAAAAGCAGGATTCTATAATTTTGAAATTTGGCTAACTATCGAATATTTACATGGTAATGTATTTTATATTCAGATATTTAGCTGTTTCAGAGACAAAAATGCACAGAATTTCCCTCTATAAAATGTTTTCACTAAAATGTCACCTTATGTGACATAAAAGAAACAGAAGAGTATTTTAAAGTATGAAATCAACTTTGGGAAATCAAGAAGATGGGTAATGTTTTAATACTAATGTTAAACTAGTTATATTAATGGAGCCCTATGACTATTTTTCTCATAAGTCTTTCAAAAATAAGTTCATCCATAAGGAAAAATGAAACTTCTGGAAAAGTGATATGGAAAGGTGAAACATTACATTAAGCAATGCAACCAAGACTCAGAAAGACAGAAGTATTTACTCTATCATATGTGGATCTTAGTTTCTACTTGCTAAATACATGTACCAAGGTGGAAGTATATATGGGTCAAGTCCAGACAACAAGGAAAGATCCTATAAAATTAGAAAAAACACTTTAAGGGAGGAGGGGGAAGATAAGAGAAAGAAGTTAAAAGGGTAATACTAGGAGCAGAAAGGGTATACTTAGGAAACAGAAAAGGGAAATGGAGAAACCTGTTGCTATGTAAGCTAATTTAATGAATAAAATATTTAAAATATTTCTTTAAATATTCTTTATACTTCCCTTGGACACAAGAAGCAACTTTTCAAGAAAGCTTTATTTTAACATGGTACATACAAAAAACTTAATCGAACATATACAAAGCTCCACCTATGACTTTATAAGCAGGTATATAAGATTCTCCTTTGGATAATTTAACAATTCACAGAAGCACTTTTCGTTTTCTTCAGATAATGTCTCATTATTTTGCTGGGGCTTACTTAAACTACTGGACCCAAGAAATCCTTCTGTCTCAGTGTTCCAAGTAACTGAAACTATATGTGAGTGAAGTTGAATGTGACAACACCGTACCCTGCTTACCAATTATTTTTGTATTAGTAATTATTTGTAAATGTGTGAGTAAAGAATTTCTATTTCACTAAGTGGGTTTCTAATATATGCTATATGTTCAGTAAAACCCTAAAATCTTAAAAGCTTACTAGACTGGATTTTTGGTTATGAGTCAATATCACAACACTTGAAAAAATACGAATAGGTCATTGGAAGAATATACATGCCACAAGTAGAATCACTTTATATCATTCACAAGTGAAAAAAATTGATAATACTTGATCATGGAAGTCTGTGTCAGCAAATGTATATTACAGAGCCTCATAGATTGACAATGTACAAAAAATTATAGAGAAGAAAAACAGGTTTGTATCAGTTTCTACAGCAACATTCATAATGAATTGACAGGCTTACCTCATTGGCATGATCAATGCTGTGACTTGCATTCTTTACAGATAGCAATGATTTTAGTCCTACCATATTTCCTTTAGTAAAATGAATATTTACTTCATCCCTTCAAAGAAAATGTAGAAGTGAGAATCAGCAAGCTTTCATTCCAACCGCTATGAAGATGCATGGAAAGTATGGAAACTTAACTTCTAAGCCACAGACTTTGAAAAAAAAATCCCACAGGGCTTCAACTAAGAATTCAAAAACCATATGGCTTTTTCCAGTTACAGATATTTCGTTTACTGATTATTATACTTTGTTCATATTAAGAATATTTTAGTATATAATTAATTAATCAGCTGTAACTCAGCTAGTGAAGTATACTCCCAAATTGTAGATGCTTTAATCTGAAAAAATTCAGAAAACGATGGGAAAAATCCCACATTGTTCTATCCCCGAATAGTCTTTAATTTGATAATGCTATCAATCATTAACATGATATCTTTTGGTCATTTAATAACAAATGAAGATGACAAGTCACTGTGTCAGAAGAGTAGGATGCAAAGTGCACAACATAGCTTACTAGTCCAAAAAACCTCTAGACCTTTTCATTTATGAGATTGTATGTATCCCATATTTAGGCTTTGAAATGACTTCAATTTCTCAGTGAACTACATTTAGCTTGAATTTCATTAACATGAGAATCAGGAACCTAAAATAGTAGAAGACATGTCATTTGTATTAAGCAGAAAAATAATTACATGTTCTCATTTTTCCTATGGAGTTTTGAAGTTTTTGACTTCATTTTATGGTTCTCATCATTAGGAAAATAAAAACTCTATGAAACATTTGAATTTTTGTTAGATTATTACTATTTAATATTACTGCTCATCCTGAATTTAAGAGGTCTCACTGACATTAAATATTAGTCATGAACCTAGTTTTCTTGATCTAGTAAAACTTGAAGTCAGTTTATGTCAGGCAATGTTAAATCAACACAAAATAATCATCTCACTAGACAGAACTGTCATGTTTAAAGTTTTGAGTGCATTTAGTACTCTGGAGAATGAAGATTATTTGAGTACCTAAGGAAGTTCTTTTATATACAGGTTTAAGATTTTATCCTAAAATTTGAGATCAGTCTGAGGGAGCTCATAGATCCTCTTTATGGATATGTTTCTCAAGAAGTTTCTTTTTTTAAATGAAGGTAAAGTCTACTTAGGATTAAAAGTGACCTTTGTCTGTAGTTGGGCAATAAAGGCAGGTAAATGATGAGGAATAAAACAAATACAAGATGACAAAGCATGTATGCCAACAAATGCAAGCACTGCTGATGAAGGTGAAATTTATGCAGATGTCATTCTTTCATACACTACTCAGGATTTTTTATGAGTAGAGATGTGCTGACAATAATGCCTTTGTTGCTCCAAATTAATTGTGTTTCCACTGAAGCACACACGTCATTTTTGTATTAGGAAGTGAAAATATTCTTTCTTTTTCTTAAAGTTGTGTGCAAAGCAGGAGACTCAGACCTAATTTTGGTATGAAACAGAATATTGTACATTACCAGTATTAAGTTCACTTTTCAAACCACTGAAAGAGAAACATTAAATAATTACCTAAAAGTATAACTGTAATGTATGAGAAACAATGATGATAATAGGAGTGGGGGTAACACAGGGAAAAGTTTCCTTAACTACATTTTGCTCTCCTCAATATACTTTTCTAACCTCTAATCAATATCCAAATTTCTTTAGCGGTATTATCCATCTACTAGAACTGAGCATTACCATAATTGTTTATCACAATTAAATTTTCCATTTTAAAATGCTTGATTGTTTACAAGTTTGCAAGTGAGACCAATGAGACCAAACTCAATTCAATATTCAACTGCCTAACTACTTGCATAACATCATGTTATCTGTCACCTGATTTGGAAAGCCACTAGTAATATACTTGGATTTCTAAGTCCCTACTATCATTCTAAGTAATGTTTTACAGCTTCACAGAAAAGAAAGGGAAAAATTGGCAGAGGTCCTCTTTAAGTATTCTGTAAGAACTGTTTTTCTCTGCCTTTCTTCTGCTCTATCTAAATTGTTTTTCATACTATGAGAAATGATCATATTCCCAAAGACATATATAGAGAAAAAACAGATTGTATACCTGTTCATTAGAGTGTTACACTGTATGTCTGATATATCTTCAGTCAATACTGAATCATATTCCTGATTCATAGAAATTTCTTTAAGTTCCTGTCCAAAAGATTCCTCAACTACTTGTTCTTGTAAAAATGGTATGATTACACCCAATTCAATGGTCAGTGAATTCCCACCATTAGCTTCATCGTGAAATGACACCATGGGAACATCATGACTTGACATGTTAGGGTCATTTCTGAAAAATGATACAGGGAAACATTAGCCCATTATATTGCAAGAGTTCAGACCAAATGGCTATAGCACATTTGTAATTTATATTGCATAAAGTAGACTTTCAATTTTCAGGTCAAATAATTTACAATGTGCCAATAAGTTCTCCTCTCATTTCATTTATATATTATATAATACAATGATCAAATATTCTAACAGACCTACTGCTTCATTAACTTAATAAAAACATATTTGTCACACTCAGAATATCTATGATAAAAGGGATAGGCAATAATAACTAATGGTGAGGATATAGTAAAACAGTACCCTGATACTGTTGGAAACAAACATGAAACGGAATTTCCATTTTGGAAGTTTATCAGTATGTTAACACATTAAACATTATTTTCCATTCGATTTCATTTGTTTCCAGAAACACTGTTTTAAAGTATCCACCAAGAGAAATAAAACATATATTTTCTTGATCGTGTCATTATTATTCATAAAAACTGGAAAACAACCAAGTGACAACTAATAAATAGGTAATCAAAATGTGGGACATACATATACATACTAATTAGCTGGATAATTTGCTGATTATTATTTAGCAAAAAAATGAGATGCTGATCCATAATAAACCACTAATTATACTGAAAACAGTATATGCTACATGAAATAAACCTGACACAGAAAGTCAATTATATGATTCTATTAATATAAACTATTCAAAAAGGATAATTTAAGGAGGCAGACTTAACTGAGGAAATGATCTTGTTGGTGGTTAAACAGCTCAGTAAATTCATGATGTTATTAAAATATAAAGTAAAATTAAACTGTATGAATTAGTATATAAATTATATATCCATAAAGGTGCTAATGTATGTCCACATAATTCCTATATATACACATTTGTGTGTATACATATACCATATACATATATATGAATAATAGCTTTTCAAAACTTCATCCATTCATTCATTCATTTAGAGTGTGTGTGTGTGTGTGTGTGTGTGTGTGTGTGTGTGTGTGCGCGCGCGCGTATGTGTGTGTGTGTATCAGAAGGCACATGTGTCCCTGTGGAGGGCCAAGGGTGACTTCAAGAATCATCCTGGATTGCTTCTACCTCCTTCTTGCTTCTCTCTGGGATTTCCCAGGCTCTGCCCACTAGAGCTGGAAGTGCAGGCAACCACCATTTCTGCCTGGAGTTTTTACATGGCACCTGGGATCTGAACTCAGGACCTTCTGCTTGTGAGGTAGAGTCTTAACTCCTGAGCCATCTCTCCAGCCCATAGCTTTCTTTTCAAATAGAATTTGAATGTAATTCATACATTAATGTGATGGTGCCAAAAAACAAGATCTTCGCTCACAGCTCACATATATAGACAAAGAGCTGAAATAGTTTTTATCAAGAGGATACTTATTGCAGTATTATTCACAGTATTTAAAATATAGAATTAGCCTAGATGCTTGTTGGAAGGTAGATATATAAGGAAGATGGTATAATATAGGCATTGGAAATATATTTTGCTTGAAAAGCAATGGAATTATGTTATTTGCAGCAAAATAGATAGAACTAGAGACCAGTGTTCTTTCAAACAAAATAGACATGACAAATATTACAAATTCCCATTTATCTGTGAAAGCTAAAGTACTCATTTTATAGAAGAATGGAAGTGAATGATAGTCACTAGAGACTTAATGTAAATGTATCACCAAGAAGTTAAATAAAGTGTACCTAAACACAAAGAAGATGAATCAATTCTGGTTTTCTATATCATAACAGAGCGACTACTGGTTAAATAATCCATTTTATAACTCAAAATGACTTGGGAAATAAGAAATTCATAATGCACAGAAATGATTAAATGCAGAATATATAAATAAAAGTATAAAGTAGACTATTTGGATGAGAAGAGGAAGAAAGAGGACCACTTGGAAGGGACAGAGGGACCAAAGGCGATGAAAATGAATATGAAGAAAGCACAATGTTTAAAAGGAAATGACTGATGTTTCAAGAGATGGAAATGTTCATTGCTCTATTTTGATTATTACATACTGTATATATGTATTGAAATTCTATAATGCATCATTTAAAGACATTAATATCAGTAAAAATGATATACATGTTTGTTATTTTTAGCATGTGTAAAATCTCTCAAATTTTTGTGTATTGGTGGTGTTTGTGCATGTGTGCTGATATGTTCACCTATGCACCTGACTATATAGGCTAGAGATTTACATGGATATGCCTTCTTCAATGACATTTCTTCTTATTTTTTAAAGTTTATTATTACTATGTATGTCTGTGATATGCTTATGGGTATGTGTGTCTGAATATACATGTGGGGTTAAAGGACAACTCTGGGAGTCGTTTCTCTACTTTCAACTTTCCATGGGCTCTGGGATTGAAATGAGGTCATCAGGCTTGGGTGTCAAGCAAATGCCTTTACTCACTGAGTCATCCAGCTGAACCAACTCTAGTCTGGTTTTTGAGACAGTCTCTTATTGAACCTAGAATTCATTATTTTGGCTGTACTGATTGGCTAGCAACTCCTCTATAAGCCATCTGTTTCTACCTCCTAGTACTGAAGTTACAGATGTGCAAGCACCATGTCCAGCTTTTACAGGGTGTTGGTGATTTGAACTACAGTTCTCATGCTTATGCAGTGAGTACTTAACTCAAGAAACCATTTTACCAATCCCCAAATATCTGGAACTTGTTGGCCATTTTTCCAAACAGATAGAACCTAAAATTATCAAATTTATATGTTTATCATTTATTTTGTGGTACTAATCAATTGAATCCAGGGATTTCTGTGTTCTTCTTTTAAGTATTATATTATTTTTGTAGTTTTAGAAGCATGTTGAGTACTCATCCCTGCTTCACTCCATTCCCCTCCCTCCCTTCCCCTTCTCTCCCGCCCTTTCCCTTCATCAATACATCCCACTCCCTCCCACCCTCCTGTCTGTTTGCTTCTATGAACCCTAAGGTTCCCTATGATTTGTTTACTCTTGTGGGGTCAGGCCTCTTGTGATATACAAATTGCCTCTCTTCAAGCCACCCCACTTTTAGGAGCATTTCCCTTCACTCATGCAGCTTTATTCCCCAAGATTTCCACTGTATGTTCTTATCTCTCTTGAGTTCCTCTATAGTCTATGGGGGCATGTTAGTATGTCAGTCATTATGCAAGTTTGGTAAGGTCAAGTCTCACGGCAGTGAGTTCCTGGATTCAGCAGTTCTTCCTTAAATAGCATGTCTTGTCCAATGGTGAACCTTCTTATTTTTAGGATCTTACAATCTCACCATGCCTTCTTCTGCGAGGTTCCCACAGCCTTAGAATGGGGAAAGATTAGGTTGGCCTGATTCTGGGTGAACCTGGCTAGGTCGCTGGCACTCTGCATTATGGCTGGCCCTTGCTGTCCACTTTACTGCTCTTCTGCTGCCCGATTTCTGTGTTTTAAAAAAACACTTTATCACTGAGGAGATCCTCAGCCCATTAAAATATTTTTTGTTATTTTCTTAAGTGGAACTATTTCTACTTGAATTTTTAAAAATTCTATCTATCATGTATCTATCTATCTATCTATCTATCTATCTATCTATCTATCTATCTACCTACCTACCTACCTATCTATCTATCTATCTTGTGCGTGTGTGACGATGTGTGTGTGGGGAGGGGAGCACTGTGTGTCGGTGTGGAAGACCAAGAGTGACTTCGGGATCATCCTGGATTGGTTCTACCTCCTTTTCTCTTTGCTCTGGGATTTCCTAGGCTCTTCCCACTAGGGCCAGATGTGCAGGCTGGCACCATTTCGGCCTGGTGTTTTTACATGGAACCTGTGTTGGCATGTAGTAATACTATAAAATATACACTTACAACAAATGGTGCTGGCAAAACTGGATCTCCACATGTAGAAGATTAAAACTGGACCCATACTTGTTACCTTGTACAAGACTTAATTCCAAATGGATCAAGGACCTTGATATAAGGCCAGAGTCTATAAAAACCATAGTTGAAAGGGTAGGGAATTCCCTCGAGCTGATTGGGCTAGGCCAACAGTTCCTAAACAGACATCCAATGGCACAGTCACTGCTACCAACTCTCAACAGTTAGGATCTTGTGAAATTAAAGAGCTTCTGTTCAGATAAAAAGATTGTAACACAAGCTCAAAGGCAACCCACAGAACGGGAGAAAATCTTCACTAACCACATATCTGATAGTGCTCTATTATCCAGAGTGCACAAAGAACTTAGAAAACTAAACACCAAGGAAACTGATGGCCCAATTAAAAAATGGGCCCTGGAACTTAAAAGAAACTTTACTAGGGATGAAATTAAAATGTCTAACAAATATCTTAAAAAATGCTCCACTTCCTTAGCCATCAGGGAAATGCAAATCAAAATGTCCCTGAGCTATCATCTCACCCCGGTCAGGATGGCAAAAATCCACAATACAAACAACAACAAATGCTGGAGAGGATGTGGAGAGAGGGGAACTCTCCCACATTGCTGGTGGGAATGCAGGCTCATACAGCCACTCTGGCGAGCCATCTGGAGATTCTTAAAGAAATTAAAGATTGAAATGCCATATGACCCTGCGATTCCACTTTTGGGAATAACCCCCCATACAGCAGAGTTCCACCTCAATAGCACAAGTGCGACCATGTTCATAGCAGCACTGTTTACAATAGCAAAGTCATGGAATCAACCTAAATGTCCAACAGTTGACGAGTGGATAAGGAAACAGTGGTACATCTATACAATGGAGTACTACTCAGCCATCAAAAATGATGAAGTACTGGAATTTGCCGGGAAATGGATGTCATTAGAGACAATTATATTGAGTGAAGTATCCCAGACCGAGAAAATTAAGTGCCGTATGTACTCCCTAATAGGTGGCTCCTAGTACCAAACCCACCTAGCCCACCTAGAGACACTCGACAATAAATCTCTGTAATACAGTAATTTCAAGGAGTATGAACAGGCGGGATGGGGTATGAGGGCCACACCAGAAACAAGGAGAGAGGGGACCATGTAACAGCAGAGAAAATAGGCCTCCATCAAGAACTGCAAGTAAGCAATGAGACATCTGGTTAAGTTCACAGACTTTTCGTTCCTGATCATCTACAACTGAGGGGGTGTGATCTCACAGAAGGGGAGGGCATATAGTCTGGCAGATAATAAATAACCATTTTGCAAATGGGTGATTGACCCCTCCCTCACTGTGGTTTCCTACTTTTATTGCATCTACCTTTGAATATACTCTTATAACAAGACTCTAGTTTAACAGTTTTTTACCTCTGGCCAGGGGGTGACATCCAATACCCATCAGGATGGAGTGAAGGGTATTGCAGGAGCAGCAAAACCGCAAAAGAAAATCAACAAACCATAATCCAGAACTTCAGAGACTCTATATCAACCACCTAGAACTAGGCCAGCCTAATCTCTCCCCATCCTGAAGCTCAGGGAAATTTGCGGAAGAGGGGGCGGTAAGAGTGTAAGAGCACAAGGATGGGAGAAGCAATGATATGCAAGATACTCCACACAAGTTAGGGCCGAAGCAATCATAATTGGACTCTACATGCCCTGAGCAATGTCCAACACGCTATTGTCCCCACAAACTCTAGCATTTGCTAAAAGCATCAAGATCCTTGGAGGCAAGGGATTTACAGCCAAAATAGTGTTCCTATGCTTAAGGGGAACAGAGGAAAGGGTTCAGGGAAATGCCGCTCGGTCCTTGTATGTCATCAGAGAGGAGGACCCAGAGGACAGTCAGGCATGCACAGTAAAGGATTCTCCAGGGATTGGGCGAGGGGAGGCACTGGGGGGTGGGAAGGGAGGGGTGAGGGGAGGCCGAGCAAAGGGGTGGGGGGAGGAGGAGGGAGGGAGGAAACCATTGTACCTATTCAGTTTGTATGAGCAGAGATAATAAAAAATGTTAAAAAAAGAAAATGTCCATGTATAGACACACATGCATATTTAAATGCAGTATGTAGATGCAATATATATCCCCAGATATGATCATCCTGCTCTGTGGTAATAAAATATAGGTCAAACTCTTTGATAAGAATTCTCTTGATAGGAAGATATGACATGAAAATAGTTGACAGTTTTATAGGGAACATTTGAGCTCTAGATCTCCATTTCTTGAAGATGGATGCCAAGGGCATTCCTTGTGGTCTCAGTTGCAGTGTGCCTCCTACACCAGTGTAGTTGTAGGCTGACTCCTGTTGACTTTCCCTCAAGGGGCAGGAATGAATCTTGTCTTGTATTGAAATGGGGTTAAGGGCAGAGGTGTTTTTTTTATATATTTCTTCCTGTTGTTTGGAAGCCCTCTAGACATTAATTAGCACGTATAAAGGTTGGGCATAGAGCTTTATCACTGTAATTGTATCACCATTTTCCTAACCAATCATCAGCCTGTCTTTCTCTACAAAGAATAGGATCATTAGGGCATATTAACACATCTATGGATTGGCAGGGCTGTATTGGTCCCACCTGTTGTTGACCTTATACCTGCAGTCTGTCTGTCACTATTAACATCATCTCTCTGTGCAGTGTACAGATGTCACTCCCCTTTTTCATGGTGTATAAGGGATTAGATTCTATAATAAGCTTGACTTGGTTTCAGCTTTTCCAAGATCCCCTCTTGACCTCTCCTGGTTCAATTCCTGCTGATCCCACTCTGGTACCTACCAGACAATTGAAGTAAGCATGCAGGTCACAGAAATCTGCACAGTTTTACTACCACTAAGTAATAAACACAATGGATAATATATTGAAAAGTATCAGTTGTGTTGATTTTCCAATGGAGGGAAACATTATTCGCTTATATAAAATCAAGAGCCTACTCCATGTTTAATGTAGCTGAAGACCATATTATGTATTGCAAATAATAGTGCTCATGTTTCTTACCCATCATTTCCATTTGTTTGGTCTACATACGAAACTAAGCTTTGGGATTCACTTTTCATAATAGCCAAGGTCGTCTCAAAGAGAGTTTTATATTTGTCTTCAAACATTGCATAACAATTCTTTAATAACACCATCTAAACAAAAAAAGTTAGAGGAGATGAGAGTTGATTTTATACCTGGGTATATATCATATATTTCTTAGAGCATACTTGTAATTCCCATTGATTTTATTAACAATTACTTAAGAAATAATATGAAAAGGCACTAAAATTTTTACCAAGAGCAAATGTTCACTTTTAAACCCATCCATCATAATTACTATATTTCAGAATCTTACAGCTTTTTTCTCATTCTCCTCTGGAATATGGAAGCACTGATCATCACTGTTGGAATCTGAAGATCCAGCTATGCCTGGCAATGACCTGCAATGAAACCCACGTTTTCATGTCATAAACTGTCTTTATGGTACAATGCTCAGCCAACTCTACTGCATGTAACCTATGTTTTAGGCACCCTTCAGAATGGTACCTGATAGTAATTAATACTTTTTGTATCAGGATCAATATAGGAAAAGAAACAGACCTAGCAAATTTAAGTGAGAAGCCACTTAAAAGAACCAATGACTGTTTGGAACATTATCCCTGTATTTTAACTACCTTCCTAAAAGTTAGTATTTGTAACATATATTAAATTATCTAAAACTAAAATAAAGACCAAAATACTTTGGGAGTTATGCAAGATTATATGATTGGGTCAGGCAAAGGACAAATTCAGCTTAAAACATCTTATTGTGTCCCAAGTAATTCATTTTATAAGCAGACTTAAAGACAGATATTACATGATTATTATTTCAATAGAGATAGAAAAGACTTTTGACAAAATCCAATATCTCCTAATAATGAAAATTCTGGAGAGCACAGGGATGGTAGGAACATATCTTAACCTAATAAAGGATATATATGTGATCACTAGAGTATAACATCATTCTAAATTGAAAAAAAAAAACTTAAGGCATTCTCGTTAAGATTAGGAATAGGACAAGACTGCCCCAACTTACCACTCCTATTCAATATAGTGACTGAAATTTTAGCAAGAGCAAGGAAACAATAAAAGTAGATTAAAGAGACACAAACAAAAAAGAAAAATGTCATGTTACCCCTATTCACAGATGATATGATTCCACACAGAACAGACTGCAAAGGTTCTATCAGGAAGCTCCTAGAACTGGTAAACATATTCATCAAAAGAGCAGAATCAAAATTAACATACAAAAATCAGTTACATTCCTATATACCAAGGATAAACACATTGAGATACAATTGAAATATAAAATCACATTCACCATAACCTCAAGAAAAAGAAAACACCACCGGAAAAAACCTCAGCAAGGATGTAAAGACCTATACAAGTGAAATTGTAAAACACTGAAGAAATTGAAGAATACACCAAAAGATGGAAAAAAATACGTGTTCACTGATCAGTAATACTAATATTGTGAAAATGACCATCTTACCAAAACAATTTACATATTCAGTGAAATCCCCATAAAAATTCTAGTGAAAATCTTTACAGAAACAGAAACAAAATCACAAAACTTATATATAAAAGTACAAAAACTGTAAAGAGTCAAAACAATTCTGAGCTGTGTAAACACTGCTGGGGCAGCACTATACCTGATTACAGATTATACTAAAAAGCCTCAGTAATAAAACATTGTACTGGCACAAAAATAAACACAGATAAATGGAATACAACAGAGTACCCAAATATAAATCTGTATGCATTCAACTGCATAATTTTTGATAAAGGTACAAAAAAAAAAAAAAACCCCACCCCACATTGGAGTAAAGATAGCATCTTCAAAAATGTTCCTGGGAAAATTGGACATTTGCATGCAAAAGAACAAGAGTCTTATCTATTATTCTGCATAAAAACCAGATCCGAATGGATCAAAGACCTCAATGCTAAACCTGAAACTCTGAAACTTCTAGAGGAAAGTGTAAGGAGCAAATTTCAAGTGATAGGCTTAGGTCCCAACATAGAGTCTAGTTCTCCGTTTACATGGAAATTGAGATCAACAACTGAGTCCTTATGAAATTAGAAACCTATTGCTCAGGAAAAGTAACTGCTAATTATTTAAGCAACAATAAGTACCAATACTTCTTAAATTATTCCACGAAATAAAAAAGGAAAGAACACTTCAAAATTCTTTCTATGAAACCAACATTAGAATGATTCCAAAACCAAATAAAGACACAACAAAAAAGAAAACTACATGTCATTTTTATTAATGAACACAGACACAAAGATCCTTAACAAAATTCTATCAAACTGGATACAAAAACATATCAAAAATGTCACCCACTGTGATCATGTTGGGTTCATTCCAGAAACACAAGGCTGGTTCAATATATGCAAATCTATAAATAAAATTCACTATATAAACAAATACAAAGAGAAATATCCCATGATTCAACTGATATTGAAAAAGTTTTTGACAAAAATCCAATACTCTTTTATGATAAAGACCCTGGATAACATACAGTTGGAAAGGACAATTATCAACATAACAAAGGCTATTACATGCAACAAGCCTATGGCAAGAATAATCTGAAATGGTAAAAAACTAGAATCTTTACCACTCAGATCAGGAAGTGGACAAGGCTGCCCACTCTCACCACTTCTATTCAACATCATACTTGAAGTCCTAGCTAGAGCCATAAGACAAGACAGGGTGATAAAATGGACAAAACTTGTAAAAGAAGAAATCAAGTTATTCCTATTCCCAGATGACATGATCCTATAGCTCAAGGACCCTAACGATTCTTCTAGAAAACTCTTGAAACTAATAAATAAGTTCAGTAGAATGGCAGGATACAAAATTAATGTTAAAAAATCAGTGGCTTTTCTATATGTCAAGGATAAACCAAGCAGAATAGACCTTAGAGAAACAATATCATTTACCATTGGCCCCTAAAAATGAAATGGAATAAACCTAACTAAGGATATGAAGGATCTATACAATAAAAATTTTAAATCCCCCCAAAAAAAGATTACAGAGGAAGCCAGAAGATGGAAAGACTTCCCATGTTCCTAGATGAGAAGATTAAACAAATTCAAAATGACTATTCTACCTAAAATAATATACCAATTCAATGCAATACCAGTCAAAATTCCAACCCAATTCTTCACAGAAATTGGTAAAGCAGTATTAAATTTAATATGAAAACATAAAAGATTCAGGATATCAAAAATAATCCTTAGTAATAAAATCAATGCAGAAGGTTATCACCATACCATTCCTTAAACTATACTGTAAGTCCAAAGTATTGAGAACAACATTCTACTAGCTCCAAAAAGAAATAGCCCAGTGGATTAGAAGTGAAGACCAAATATAAGTGCAGTCACCTACAGTCAACTGATCTTTCACATAGGTGCCAAAAAAAAGGATTTGGCAAAAGGCCAGCATCTTCAACAAATGTTGCTGGCAAAATTGGGTATCTACTAAATCTCTGTAATACCTACAGTAATTGCAAGGATTATGAACAGGAGGGATGCAGTAGGAGGGCCACACCAGAAACAAGGAGAGAGGGGACCATGTTACAGCAGAGAAAATAGGCCTCCATCAAGGACTGCAAGTAAGTAATGAGACATCTGGTTAAGTTCATAGACTTTCCTTCCTGATCATTTACAACTGAGGGGGTATGATCTCACCAGAAGGGGAGGGCAAATAGTCTGGCAGATAAAAAGTAACCATTTTGCAAATGGGTGATTAACCCCTCCCTCACTGTGGTTTCCTACTTTTATTATATCTACCTTTGAATATACTCTTATAACAAGACTCTAGTTTAACAGTTTTTTGTCTCTGGCCAAGGGGTGACATCCAATACCCATCAGGATGGAGTGAAGGGCATTTCAGGAGCAGCAAAACCGCAAAAGAAAATCAACAAACCATTATCCAGAACTTCAGAGACTCTATATCAACCACCTAGAACTAGGCCAGACTAATCTCTCCCCATCCTGAAGTTCAGGGAAATTTGCGGAAGAGGGGACGGTAAGATTATAAGAGCACAAGGATGGGAGGAGCAATGATATGCAAGATACTCCACACAAGTTAGGGCCGAAGCAATCATAATAGAACTTTGCATGCCGTGCGCAATGTACAACACACTATTGACTCCACAAAGTTTAGCATTTGCTAAAGGCACCAAGATCCTTGGAGGCAAGAGATTGACAGCCACAGTAGTGTTCTATGCTTAAGGGGAACACAGGAAAGGGTTCAGGGAAATGACACTGGGTGCTTGCACTTCATCTGAGAGGAGGGCCCAGAGGAGAGTCTGGCATGCACATTAAAGGATTCCCCGGGGATTGGTGGGGAGGCACTGGGGAATGGAGAGGGAGGGGTGAGGGGTGGGGGAGGAGGAGGGAGGGAAGGAACTGGTGTACTTATTAAGTTTGTATGAGCGGAAATAATAATAAAAAATTTTAAAAATAGGGGCTGGAGAGATGGCTCAGGGGTTAAGCCTCTGCCTTGCAGGCGGAAGGTCCCGAGTTCGGATCCTAGACCCCACGTATAGACACCGGGCGGAAGCGGGAGTGGCCTGCGTTTTGGGTCCTGGTAGGGCGGAGCCTGTGAATCCCGGGGCAGAGTAAACAAGGAGGAGGAGGTCCATGGTGGTTCCCGAATTCGTCCGTGGTTCTACACGCACATACACGCACACACATACATGCACGCACACACATACACGTGCACAATTGAATAAATAATAAAAAAAATTAAAAAAATTTTTTAAAATAACAAAAAATGTAGCAAAAAAATTAGGTATCTATATGTAAAAGAATAAAACAGGACCAATGTTTGACTCCCTGCACAACTCTGAGTGAATCAAAGACTTCAATGTTAGGCCAGAAACTATAAAACTCACAGAAGAAAAATAGGGAATACCCTTAAATTGATTGTCCTTGACTAACATTTCCTCAATAGTACCCAAAAGGCGCATACAATAAGTACAATACTAAACAAGTAGAACTATAGGAAATAATAAAAAGCTTTTGTTCAGTGTAAGAGACTGTTAACCCAGAAACTAAGCAACTTGCTAAGCACACATTTGATAGAAGTCTGATATCCAGAGTGCATAAAGAACTCAATAAATACCAAAGAAGTAAACAATCCCTTTAAAAATGGGATATAGAACTGAAAAGAAACTACTTACAAAGACACAATTCAAATGTCTAAGAAGCATCTTAAAAATGTTCTGTCTCTGTAGTCATTAGGGAAATTCAAATTAAAACCACCCTGAGATACCATCTTACTCCAGTCAGAACTGCCAAGATCTAAACCACAAAGAACAGTAAATGCTGGTGTGGATGAGAGGAGAAAGGGACCCTTATACACTGCTGGTGGAATTGTAAACTCATGCAAACCTTTAGGAGATCAATTTGGAGGGTCCTACAAAGGTTGGAGAGGATGTGGTGAAAAGGAACTCTCCTACATTGCTGGTGGGAGTGCATGCTTATACAACCACTCTGGCGAGCCATCTGGCCATTCTTAAAAAAGTTAAAGATTGAAATGACATATGACCCAGCTATTCCACTTTTGGGAATAATCCCCCATACAGCAAAAATTCACCTCCATAGCACAAGCACGATCATGTTCATAGCAGCACTGTTTACAATAGCAAAGTCATGGAATCAACCCAAATGCCCAACAGTTGATGAGTGGAGAAGGAAAATGTGGTATATTTATAAAATGGAATACTACTCAGCCATCAAAAATGATGAATTAATGAAATTTTCCAGGAAATGGATGGAATAAAAGCAATTATATTGAGTAAAGTATCTCAGACACGGAAAATTAAGCACCATATGTACTCCCTAATAGGTGGATCCTAGTACGAAGCCCACTTAGGGACACTCAAAGATAAATCTTTGTAATAACTACAGTAATTGCAAAGATTATAAGCAGGGAGGGAAGGGGAAGGAGGGCCCCACCAGAAACAAGGAGAGAGGGGATCATGCTACAGCAGAGAAAACAGGCCACCATCAAGTACTGCAAGTAAGTAATGAGACATCTGGTTAAGCTCACAGACTTTATTCCTGGTCACTTGCAACTGATGGGGTTTGATCTCACCAGACAGGGAGGGCATAGAGTCTGGCAGATAGAAGGTAACCATCCTGCAAATGGGAGGCTCACCCCCCCCCCGTGGTCTCCTATTCTTATTCCATCTACCTTTGAATCTACTTTTATAGTAAGACTCTATTTTAACAGCCTTTTATTTCTGGTTAGGAGGTGACATCCAATACCCATCAGGATGGAGCCAAGGGCTGTTTAGGAAGAGCAAAACTGAAAGAAAAAAAAACCATAATTCAGAACATCAGAGACCCTATATTAATCACCAGGAACCAGGCCAGCCTAATCTCTCCCCATCCCAAAGCTCAGGGAAATTTTTGAAAGAAGGGGCGGTAAGATTGCAAGAGCCTAAAGATGGGGAGGAGCAATGATATGCAAGATACTTCACACAAGTTACGGCCGAAGTCATCAGAATAGGACTCTGCATGACCTGCACAATTACCAATATATCATTGACCCCCCAAAATCTAGCATGGATCACAGGCATTAGGATCCTTAGAGGCAAGGGATTAACAGCCACAACAGTATTCCTATACTAAAGGGGAGCACAAGAAAGAGCTCTAGGCAATGCTGAGTCCTTACACCTCATCAGAGTGGAGGATGCTGAGGGAAGTTTGACATGCACACTAAAGGATGCTACAGGAATGGGGGGAGTGGGCGCTGGGAGAAAGGGAGGGAGAGGGGGAAAGGAAAGGGAAAAGGGAGGAGGGACCAAGGGGATCCAGGGAGAGGTGGAGGGAGGGAGGGGAATGGGTACCTATCAAGTTCGTATGAGTGGAAAAAAAATTTAAAAAAACACCAAAAAAGTCAAATTTCGATATAACCCAGCTATACCGCTCCTAGGTATATTACCAAAGAACATTGTATTCTGCAACAGATTCATGTGCACAACCATGTTTATAGCAGTTTTTTCACAATAGCAAAGAAATGGAACCAACCTAGATATTCAGCAGTTGATGAATGATTAATGAATATGTGGTACATAGGTACAATGGAATACTACTCAGCTGTAGTAATGAAATTTGCTGGTAAATGGATGTACCTGGAAGAAATCATACTGATTGAAATATCCCAGACACAGAAACACCCTGTATGTTCTCCCTTACAAGTGGATGTTAATATTAAACATTCAGTTTGATGTAATCAAACAGAAACTTTTACATTACCCACAATCAAGATAAAAGATCTCAACACTGAAATAAAATACAGCCTATTGGAGTGAAAGAGCAGTGAAATAGACAACAATAACCAACCAGAGAGCAGAGTACTAGTGACCCTAAAACACTCAGTTGTAATCAGACCAACCAAACCTCTCCCTATCTTAAGGCTTGGGGAATTTTTCAGAAAAGTGGTATTAAGACTTTTAGAACTTTAAGGCAAGGAGGTCGACAGTTGGCCAAGTCATTCCACTAAAAATAGGGCTACTGTATCCAGAAACTTACTACAGTGAGACTTATCCTCACCAGACCTGTACTGTGAGTGACATATCAACATCCTGCCCCACACTCTCCGCATAGACTAGCGAGGAACTCAGGACAAATAATTACATGCAGGTGGAACCTTAGTTGCTAGAGCTAGATTGGTACTCCTATCAGTGGGTCTCCGTAAGGAAGGGCCACTTAATCTACCACGGAGACCTGAGTCCATATCAATATATACAACCTATGGTCCACACAAGCAGATAGGCAGGATGGTGGGTGGGAAGGGATGGATCTGCAGAAGGAAGGAGAAAGTGGGAAAGAGAGAATGGAGTGAAGGAACAGGTCAGGACAACCACCCATTTTTATATTTGTAATTAGAGAAGACTAAATATTATTAAAAATTGCAAAAAAGAAACTGCTAATTAACAAAAGCAGCCTACAGAATAGGAGAAAATATTTACCAGCTGTACCTATGGCAAAATACAATGTACAGAATGTATAAAGGATTCAAAACCATCAAGCACCAACAAATCAAACCAGACAGTTAAAAATGTTCAATGATACAAATAAGGAATTCTCAAAAGAAGAAATATAAATGCCTAAGAAATATCATTAGAAATGCTCAGCAAAAAATGCCAATCAAAGCTACTATAAGATTTCATATTGCGGGGCTGGAGAGGTGGCTCAGGGGTTAAGCCTCTGCCTTGCAGGCGGAAGGTCCTGAGTTCGGATCCTAGACCCCACTTATAGATGCTGGGTGGAAGCGGGAGGGGCCTGCGTTTCTGGTCCTGATAGGGCTGAGCCTGTGAATCCAGGGGCAGAGTAAAGAAGGAGGAGGTGGAGGCGTCCATGGTGGTTCCGGAATTCGTCCGTGGTTCTACATACACACACACACACACACACATACACACACACACACACACACACACACACGTGCACACACACACAATTGAATAGATAAAAAAAAGATTTCATATTGCCTCAGTCAGAGTATCTGAGATGAAAAAAGCAAATAACACAAATAATGGCAAGGATGTGGGAAAAGGCAACTCCTATTCATTATTGGTGGGAATGTAAACTGGTGAAACCACCTTAGAAATCAGTGTGGAGATTTCTCAAACTTTAGAAATAGAACTACCATATTAACTGGTTATACCATTCCTAGGCATATTCCCCAAATATTTTCCATTGTGTCATAGAGATACATGCTTATGCTAATTAAAGATCTATTAATAATAAAAAGGAAATGGAATCAGCCTAAATTTCTACCAACCAAGGAATGAATATTGAAATGTGATGCATGTACATAGTGGAACATTATTCAGCTGTTATAAAAGACAAAATCATAAAATTCACAAATAAATATATAGGAATGGAAAAGATTAAAATTACCGAAGTAAATCAGACCAAGAAAATAAACACACTGTATTCTTTCTCATATGTTGATACTAACATCCAAAACTCATATTTATGTAGCTTACAACCACTTGTCCAGAAACCTCTATCAGTAATACATGGTAGTCAGCAGAGAAAACTATGGAGTACTTGGTCCCAAGTTGGACACTGACCCCTCTCCTATAAAGGATTGGGGAGCATCACATAAGAAAGATAAGAAATATTATTTAAACCACTCCCAATATTAAACACAGAACCCATACATAAATATGACTGAATGGAGATGCAGAGAATCATCTTCACACAAGATGTTGAGAATTAATGAAGTCTGAGAATATCAGTCTACAACATAGCATATATTTTTCCTTCCAAAGCTCAGAAGTTTCTTTAGAAGAGGGGATGGAAAGAATGCAAGATTCAGAAGATGAGGACAAGAGTTTCAAGGTCAGTAATGAGACATCTGATTAAGTTCACAGACTTTCGTTCCTGATCATTTACTACTGAGAGGGTATGATCTCACTAGAAGAGGAGGGCATATAGTCTGGCAGATAAAAAGTAGCCATTTTGCAAATGGGTGATAGACCCGTCCCTCACTGTGGTTTCCTACTTTTAATACATCTACCTTTGAATGTGCTCTTATAACAAGACTCTAATTTAACAGCTTTTTATCTCTGGGCAGGGGGTGACATACAATGCCCATCAGGATGGAGTGAAGGGCATTGCAGGAGCAGCAAAACTGCAAAAGAAAATCAACAAACCACAATCCAGAACTTCAGAGACTCTATATCAACCACCCAGAACTAGGCCAGCCTAATCTTTCCCCATCCTGAAGTTTAGGGAAATTTGCGGAAGAGGGGGTGGTAAGATTGTAAGAGCACAAGGATGGGAGGAGCAATGATAAGCAAGATACTCCACACAAGTTAGGGCCGAAGCAATCATAATTGGACTTTGCATGCCCTGAGCAATGTCCAACACACTATTGACCTCACAAAGTCTAGCATCTGCTAAAGGCACCAAGATCCTTGGAGGCAAGGGATTGGCAGCCACAGCAGTGTTCCTATACCTAAGGGGAACACGGGAAAGGGTTCAAGGAATGGCCACTGGGTCCTTGTATGTCATCGGAGAGGAGGGCTCAGAGGAAAATCAGGCATGCACAAGAAAGGACTCTCTGGGAATTGGGGCGGGAGGCACTGGGGGACGGGGAGGGAGGGGTTTGGGGGGAGGAGGAGGGAGGGAGGAAACTAGTGTACCTATTAAGTTTGTATGAGCTGACATAATAAAAATTTAAAAAAAAAAGTGACATCACAATGGCAATCATAACCCCATAACCAGGGTGGTAACTGACATACCTGAATGTGATATATCACCTATGAACTAGTAAGAAACCCATGGAACCTTAAAAAATTCTGATGATCAATGGGCTATTTATAGGTTTCAAAGGGTTTATAAATATATCTATTAGTGTGCACACAGAGGAACTAACTGGGTTCATTCTGCCACTCCAGGAGCATGGGAGATCTTTCCACCTTCTGATGTCTTCTGTAATTTCTTTCTTTGGGGTCTTAAAGTTTTCATCATAAAGATCTCTCACTTCTTTGGTTAGATTTATACCAAGGTATTTCATTTTTTTAGGGGCTATGGTAAATGGAATTGTTTCTCTTAGGACTATTTCACTTTTTTCATCCTTGGTGCATATGAAGACCACTGATTTTGCACGTTTATTTTGTCAAAAGCTTTTTCTGCATCTATCGGAAGTATCATGGTTTTGGACTTTGGATTGGTTTATATGATGGATTACATTTATTGATTTGCATATGTTGACCCAATCTTGTATGCCTGGGATAAAACCTACTTGATCACAGTGAATGATCTTTTAGATGTGTTTTTTGAATCTGATTTGCTATGATTTTGTTGAGAATCATTGCATCTGGATTCATCAAAGAGATTGGCCTATAGCTTTCTTTTTTTTTTATAGCTTTCTTTTTTAAGTGTGTCCTTATTAAGTTTTGGAATTAGTATACTTCATAGAAAGAATTGGAAGTGTTCCTTCCTTCACTATTTTATGGAATAGTTTAAGAAGTAGTGGTGTTAGTTCTTTAAATATCTAGTAGAATTTCTGTGTTGACTATATCTGGTGGGAAGATTCCAGATTACTTCATCAATTTCCTAATTTGTTATAGGAATATTAAATAGTTCAAAACTTCCTGATTCAATTTAGGTTGTGCTTACTCAGAAATTCATCCTTTCTTTTGTGTTATCAAATTTCATGGAGTATAAGTTTTTGAAATATGACTTTATAATTCTCTGAATTTCTTGGGTGGTATCAGTTGTGATAACTCCATTTCCATCTCTAATTTTGTTAATTTAGGTTTTTCCATCTTTTGATTTTGGTTAATTTAGCTGGGCTGTAAGAAAAGATCCCAATCTCAGAATCAAAACCACACAGTAGGCCTTGGTTGAATCTAGTATTCACAAAACAAAACTAAAAGATTTAAATATTGAAGGAAAAGTAGAAGTGGAGTTAGGGAAAGAGAGGGAGAAAATATGGGGTAACAGAGGGGAGAGTAAATTAAACATCTTTTATAAATGTATAATATCAAACAGAAAAATTAATCAATAAATAAAGTAATGGGTGAAAGGATTAGTAGGTGAGAGAAGTCAGAAATTTGAGTTCAGGAAGTAATTGGAGGTTTGACAAATATTACTAAAGATATAAGATACAGTAAGACAAAAACTATACTGTAAGTTTATCAAAAACGTAATTCAAAAAGGGAGTATGAATAGACATACCCCATAAAGGGTAACATAGAGAGAAGAAAATAAACTGCTTCAAAATTCTCATAAGACACAGGAAATTAATTAAAATCCTAGTACTAGATTTGAGACATGTCCTATCTGTCAAAGAGGTTTCAAATGCACCCAAAACAGTACAGGATTTTTTCATTGTTATTGATTATTCTATAAAACTTAACAGTAATAAGCTACTGGTGAAAACACTGCATTTGTTGATCTTGGGACATGAAAACAAGCTGGAACTGTTTTGGAAGCTTCTTTCTTTCTGTCTAGCTTTCATGGCCCCAGAAGGTACTGTATAAGCTTCTTGGGCAGAAAGGCCATCGGCAGTCTTGCACAGCTTGGACAAAATACAGAACTATAAAAACAACTCTGGTAAAAGGTGACTACTGGAACAGTAGTGTCATGAGTGTTATGGAGGTAGCCAACAGCTTTCTGATTGGAGATTTAAGTTTACTTTTTATTCTTTAAGAGTTTATACATGAATACAACAAATATATGTCATCATATCTTGTTTCCATATCCCATCCAGTTTCTTTCCCACTGCAAAATTTCTTCCTTACCAGTCTCGCTCATAATTTCACATCTTTCTGCATGAGTGGCCCACTGACTTTCATCTGGGTTGCCTATAATAGGCACATTTTGTCTACTAAAGCACATTGATGCTGTATCAGTGAGCACAACATTGAAGAATGCAGTCTTCTTTCTCTCATCCAGAAATGACTCTAGATAGCTTCTGAGGGAGTATGGACTCTTTTGAGATCTTTCCCCTTCCATAGTGTAATGTTGATAGGCCAAATATTTTGTGATTCTTATAGAAGTAGACACAGCTGTAGTCATTGATGATGAAACAAAATTGCCATGTCTAAAAGATGCTATCTGTTCACATATCTCCTCATCCTCATGCATTTAAATTTCTACTGCCCCCTCATCTGAGTTGCTCCCTGAGCCTTGGAGTGTGGGTGACTTAGATACCTTCTTTGGCATGAGTATTCTAGAGTTATTTATTCTCTGCACTTTGCCCAGTTGTGATTCTCTGCACTAAATACTTTCCATTGCAAAAGGAAGCTTCTGGGTTGAGAATTTCCTTATGGGGTATGTCTATTCATATTCCCATATTACAAATATTGTTTATTTTCTAATCAATAATAACTGTTTAGATGGCAACTTGATATAATGTCCTTATGACTAAATATTAGTATTTCTGTTGCCTCTTAGATCCTATTACCTACCCTTCCACAGATTTCTTTCTTTGTTAACTGTACCATGCTGTGTTCCCTGCTTATACACTCAGCCTTCAATCTATCCAGAAAATAGTTGGTTACACACATATCATCCAAGCAACTATTGCACTAAAGTTCAACTCTTGCCAAGGTAGTTGTTGTAGTTTGCAGTTTTACAGCTAAATGAAGCTATTGATTATTTTTCTCATCCAGTGGCTTGAACAATACTTTGTAAGTATTACAAAGGTACTATGTAAGCTGACCACAAAAGAGGATCAATTCTAGTTGATTTTTCCATATCCTGGGTTCAATGTGAGCAAATGTCTTTAGCAATAGGGTCTTACTGCTAGGTTCTGGAGGGCAACTATGAGCAAAGGAAAAAGTCTCTATTGTTTGAGGTGAGGGTTGAGACCTTTCTAATGAAGAGCTCATTAGAAAGTATCACATACCTGGTACTGGGACTTTTATTTAATTGTTGATATCTTTCGGTAAGAGGATTTCAAGATAGTTTCCATTATAGCTTATCTTCATCTCTGTGTGTTCCTCTTTGTAGGATATGTCTGTTCATAGTTTTTTAAATTACATTTTTTGTAAAGTTGGTGAACATAAAATTATGCAAAATGTATGTAAGAAATTTCATAATGAAGCCCATTATTTTATATAATTAATATAAGTCAAAATAATTTTAATAAGTAAATATGAATTAGAGAATCTGGATATAGGCTATATTGAAGTTATTTATTATCATAAATTTTCTGTTATGACTGAGCTGGGAACTCCTAGTTATAGAATAACTTTTAAATGAATTTTTTCATATATGATTAAGTTAATCCTTTTGGTAAAGACCCTGTATGAAAAGTCCATTACTCCTTATTATAGTGGAGATGAGGAATGTCTACAAATTATAATATATATACATATATATGTAATGTCTGTATAATATAGGAATATTGCATTGGAGGAATAAAAAGAGATCCAGATTCTAGGATTGTACCTCAGTGGTAGAATGTATGCTTAGTAGGTATGAGGTTCTTAATCTGTTTGCCAGATAATATAAATTATTATATACTAGTATACAAATAAGTAAGTAAATGAAAGGTAAAGAAAACAATCATTTTTAATAAAATATAGTTCCATGTAGGTCATTAGAGCTGACTAGACACATTAGAATGTGTGATACTTAGAGTGATTTTTGGGCCTGTCTTCATTCTCAGTGGTAATCCTAGAACTAACTCAAGAATACAAAGTGACCTATAACTGAGAGCCAGGAACTTGGGTGTCTCTGTTGTGATCATGCCATGAAAGTGAGTCTGCTAGAAAAACTATGAAAATATTTTAGCTTGATTATATATATGGTTTTGCTCAGTAGATAGTTTTTATATGGATGTCATATACTTAATTCTTACATGCTATCTCTTCTGAGCTAAAAAGTAAGAATGAACTTAGAAAAAGGAAACTCTGAGATATTAACATAAAAAGGTCTTCTGTAAAATAGCTGTAGTTAATAGACTCACCTTTTTCTGTTTTGTTTTTCTGTGTAGATTCCAGTCATCAAGTCCAATATAAATTGGAAAATCTGAAAAAAGGTCACAGGAAATATTTTAATTGGGACATCATTTTAAATATTTAGGACAATCAATAGTAAAATAGGAAGATGGTGAGAGTTCCCAAGAATCATGACTTCAGCTAAATATACTTTACTTTTTGCTTTTACCTGACTTTCCAACTTGTCAAGAAATAGCAATAATTTCCAGAAAAAAAAATCTAAAAAAGATCCATTTAAATGACAATTGAGGGCTGGAGAGGTGGCTCAGGGGTTACGCCTCTGCCTTGTAGGTGGAAAGTCCCGAGTTCTGATCCTAGACCCCACATATAGACGCCGGGCAGAAGCGGGGGCGGCCTGCGTTTCTGGTCCTGGTAGGGTGGAGCCCGTGAATCCCGGGCAGAGTAAACAAGGAGGTGGAGGCGGAGGCATCCATGGTGGTTCCCGAATTCATCCGTGGTTCTACACACACATACATACACACGCGCACACACACGCATAAACGCACAATTGAATAAATAAATAATAATAATAATAAAGACAATTGATTAAAGGATGCTCCAGGGATGGTGGGGGGAGGAGGCACTGGGAGATAGGGAGGGAGGGGGGAAAGAAAAGGGAAAAGGGGGAAGGGAGCAAGGCGGTCCAGGAAGGGGTGGAGAGAGGGAGGGGACCGGGGTACCTATTAAGTTTGTACAAGCAGAAATAAATAAATAAAAATAAAAAAATCATAAACTGGAAAAAAAGATTTATGTTTATCACTTACAATCTAGGAATGTGATTTAGTGGGACCAGTGCTCATAATTATCAATACAGTTCATCCTTTGTTTTAGTGATTGATTACTCAGTGTGATAATAAAGCATATTTAGTACATAATAAAAAATAATAAAATAAAAGACAATTGATACCTGTGTTAACAGCTGCTGTTGCTCATGGTACTTTGTTTTTAGGTTTCCAAGTTCAAGGCAAACATTTTCGTGTTCCCTGAAGCATAAACAGATTCACATTTTGAAGACAAAAATGTCTAATAATATGTGGAAGTGAATTGGTAGTATTCTTCATGAAAATTATGCTACTTATTGTCCTTGCTGAATATTTCAAGTTTAAAATTTAAAATTTCACTTTGTCAGTTAATTAGCCCACATACACTTCATAGTAATGTACTTTGTGGTAGCAGTAGGCCCAATGAATTAAACTTGCTAGGAAAGTGTTGTACCACTGAGTTGAATCTCCAACATATGCACTAATATTTTTGAAAGTTCAGATAACCTTAGCATTTTGAACCCCAGTAATCATGAAGTGACAGATGTCATGGCTGAGTCCCTTCATGTACTACCTTAACACTTTTCTAAACACAAGAATTTGAAAATCTCTGCAAATAGAGATAATACCAATCTAATCTTCTTACAATCAATCACAGGATTATAAAAATATTTCATAGAAGGCTGAGAGAGTTAATATCTAGGCTACTTGGTTTACACTAAACTAATGTATTTACACTTTTAATAAGTAGCATGATAAGATATGTGGCATTTGATTAAGATGTACTTATGATGGAATTAGTTTTATGTACAAATTTCCACTGAATTTTTTCATCCATAATAAACACTTGTTCTTTTTTGTATTTTAATTATTATTTATTTTAGAGAGAGATGGAGAGAGAGAGACACACACACACACAGAGGGACAGAGAATAATTCTGCACATGGAAGGCTGAGAAAAAAAATTCAGAAATGAGTTCTCTCCTTCCACCATGTGGGTAGCAGGGTTTGTGCACAGATCCTTTACCTGTGGAGTCACCTATTACCCCCCTCATTTTTTCCAAAACTCTTTTAAATGGTCAATATTTAATACCTTTTTATATGAATGTATTTGGAAATATCAGCTATTTTATTTAAAGATTTTAAATACCTAGTACTTTTTAATTATTAGAAAGGCATTGCTTGGGGTGAATATTAAGTATGTCAAATAATCTTTGCTCAAAACTGACAGTCATGACAGAATTAGAAACATATGAACACAAATCTAGGAAAGGTTACCAAAACCATTCTGGAACACTAGCTCGGTAAAGCACTTTCCTAAGCTTTGTTTAGATGACCTGTATACTTCAGGATTTCAAGTACAAGTATCAAAGCTGTCTACAGCAATAAATGAAAAATTGGACTTTCACTTTTTGAAATAAAATTTAGAATCTGTCTTGGTGGCAAGTTAGATCTTACAACATTGGCACAAAAATCAAAACATTAGATCCTTACAGACTTTGGGAATATTGCTAATGATACAACAACAGATTGTGTGTGTCTGTGTGTGTATCATGTGCTTGTGTGTTTGTATATGTGATTGGGGATTGTATGCATGTGTATGCCTGGCAACTGGAGATAAAAAGTTGATATTGGGTGTCTTCTTAGGTCACTTGGTGACTTTTCATCTTATTTTTTTGATACAGGGTCCCTCACTGAACTTGGAGCTCACCAATTTGGTGGGATTGACTTGCCAGCATTTACTAGGAATATTTACTCCACAAATTTTGGGATTATAAGTGTGTGCTGTCTTGCCTGACTTTTGTATCTGTGCTACAGTACTTGAGTGAGTAGCAAGTACTTTATCAGCTGAGCTATCTCCTCAATCCTACAATAACAAAATTCTTTTATTTATTTATTTATTTATTTTATTTTTTTTATTTCCGCTCATACAAACTTAACAGGTACACCGGTACCCTCCCTCCCTCCACCTCCCCTGCTTCCCCCTCTCCTCCCCCCTCCTTCCCCATCCCCCAGTGCCCCCCCCATCCCCGGAGCATCCTTTAATGTGCATGCCAAACTCTCCTCTGGGTCCTCCTCTCCGATGAGGTGCAAGGACCCAGGGGCATTTCCCAGAACCCTTTCCTGCATTCCCCTTAAGCTTAGGAACACTACTGTGACTGTCAGTCCCTAGCCTCCAAGGATCCTAGTGCCTTTAGTCCATGCTAGACTTTGTGGGGTCAATAATGTGTTGGACATTGCGCAGGTCATGCAAAGTCCTATTATGATTGCTTCGACCCTAACTTGTGTGGAGTATCTTGCATATATCATTACTCCTCCCTTCCTTGTGCTCTTACAATCTTACCACCCCCTCTTCTGCAAATTTCCCCGAGCTTCAGGATGGGGAGAGATTAGGCTGGCTTAGTTCCTGGCGATTGATATAGTCTCTGATGTTCTGAATTATGGTTTGTTCTTTTTTTTTTTTTTTTTTAGTTTTGCTGCTCCTGCAATGCCGTTGGTTCCATCCTGATGGGTATTGGATGTCACCCCCTGGCCAGAGATAAAAACCTGTTAAATTAGAGTCTAATAACAAAATTCTTATTAGTCAAGGCAAATAGATGGAACACCAGGTGTTAAATTGGAGGACTTCCAAAACGGCATGATTTTCATCTAAGTGGTGCTTATTATTAAGTAGTAAAACAAAGAACAAAATTATTTAAGAATTTCATTGCATATTTGATACACTGAAACGATGCAGTGCATACTGTGTAAAAGACATGATAACTTTGCATACATTAAATTTACACGCCTTTAACCTTGTAAACATTTACACAGTAACTGCATAAACTTTAGGCATACAACTTTACACATTTCTAGAAGGCCTTAAAGGTACAATAATCACCTTACAATTATGATTGTTGATAAATTAGTAATCTAAAAGGCTAGCATAAATATATACTTAAGTGAGACCTCATTTCTTATTTCCAAAACTCAGCCAAAAGCAACAGAAAAATAAGCCATTAATCTTGATAATCAGAAAATGTGATCCTTTAAGACAATTCTCTTTTATTTCCTTTATTTATGAAAGACAGAGAAAGGGAGAGAGAGAGAGAGAAAGAGAGAGAGAGAGAATACACATGCATTCCACATGGGCATAGGTATAGAGTCAGAAGAAAACTTTTGGAAGATTCTCTCCTTCCACCATATGTGCTTCTAAGAGATCAAGCTAAAGTTGCCAGATTTGCAAACAAGTGCCTTGCCAATGAGCTCTCTTACTGCTCCCATTCTTTTGTCAACTGTTGCTAAGAGCAGAACACTATTTTCAAGCAAGTTTTACATCAAAGTACTGAATTTGGTTTCAGAAAATCTTTTAGATAATTTTGTATTTGATTTTCTACACATAGAATCTCATATGAAATAGAATTTTAGGTCTTTTTTACAGAAAATATAGAAATGTTTTAGTGAACATATTTTGAGAATTCATAATTTGAGCTCTCAGTCATCATCAGAGGAAAGATTCAGGAAGAAAGCAATCTCTTTATATATTAGTAACTTAACTAAACACTTATGTCAATAGTTTCAACAATATTGCAGAGACTGCTGAATCTCAACTTTATATGTGTATGGGATGATATAGATTATAATAAAATTATGACAGGATAAAACAGTTTAAGATCAACGTTCCACATGTCTAAATATTAAGGTGTTTTTTGCAAGCCTTTAAGCAGGGCAACAACAGCTTGACTTCAAATGATTTGAGTTTTTTTCTTTAATCCCAAATTCTAAAGTTAACTCCTTTTTTAAAATTTAATTTATTTTTCTAGTTTTACAAACAAAATGAGTGTTTTTCTCTCTCCTTCCCTCTGCATTCCTATCACACCCTCCCTTACCTTCACCCATCCATCCCTCTGCTTCCTAAGCTCATATCTGCTTCTGTGGGCCCCAGGGTTCCCTTTGTGTTGGATGCATTGGAATGGGCTCAGACCTCTGTGGCAGATAAAGTGGCCCTTCCTTGAGTAGACCCACTGATAGGGGTACTTTCCTTCATCTATCTAACCCTAGCCCATAAGATTCTACCTGCATGTAATTATTTGTCCTGAGTTCCTTGCTAGTCTTTGGGGGGAATGTTGATATGTCAGTCATAGTACAGGTCTGGTGAGGATAAGTCTCACTGCAATAGTTCCTGGATACAGCAGCCCTATCTTGAGTGGCCAGCAGTGGACTTTCCCGTCTTTGGGCTCTTATAATCTTACTGCCCCTTTTTCTGCAATATCACCTGAGCCTTAGGATGGGAAGAGATTTGATTGGCCTGATTCTGACAGTATTTTAGGATCACTGGTACTCTGCACTCTGGTTGGTTGTTGTTGTCTATTTCACTGCTCTTCCATTGCAATACTAGAGTTAGTTCTTAAATTAGCTGCATTTCGTTTAAGCCTTGATAACACAAGATCCTTGAATAGCTTTTCTTTTTCAAAAGAAACAGCAGCAGCAGAAACAATAAAAGAAAACAGAAAGAAAAAACATAGGAAATAGATAAAACATTATTTATGCTGTTGATACAGTCCAGAAATCATCTCAAGGTTTTATGGTCATACATATACTAAAACGCACACCAAAAAATTAGGCATGTAAAGAATAGCAATGTAATATTTTTTTAAATAGTAGCAGTAAAGAGTCCATAGGTTAATATTTTCCAGGAATTCTAGGTGTCAGATTAAGTTTTCCCCTGCAGTATTAACATTCATTTGGTTAGAGGCTGTTTTTTTGCCTGAAGCAAAAGTCATGCTAGGCAAATGTTTTGGGTAAGATGTAATGTACATAAGAATTGCTTTTCATGGGACTGATGCCATCTTGACCTTTTATTTCTCACCATGATTTATTGGGAATGGAGGCATTGTTTTTAAGAAAAAAATGTCATGTAGTTGTCTAAAAGTAAAGTGCATTTAAACTAAAAAAAAAACAAGAATTGCGTTTCAGAGTAAGCTTAATGCTCTTCTTATATGGCACAGTAAGCTTCAGTGTCACAGCATATGGAGTAACTTAAGATCCATGGAAATAAATCTCCACATGCAGCTACTAGATGAGCTGTTGGAGTTTCTACCAGTTTAAAAATGATGAGTGTTCTTCTGACATGACTTTCTATAATACAGCTGAATATCATTGGGCCAGATATCTCTATGTCTCCATTTTGACTAAAGTCATGCAAAGCATGCTAAGCAAAGCATTTGACTCTTGTCTTTAAAAATCTAGGAGATCACTGATATAGGTAAATTTCAAATGGTATCCCTGTTGCAGCCATAACATTTTAATCATCCATCAAGCCAATCACTGTAGACACAAACTTACAGAACTAATACACAAAAAACAATTCTATGAATTTCAAGTGCACTGCTAGAAAAATCATGACCTGTGCAATGTCCAACACATTATTGACCCCACAAAGTCTAGCATGGACTAAAGGCACTAGGATCCTTGTAGGCTAGGGATTGACAGCCAAAATAGTGTTCCTATGCTTAAGGGGAACACAGAAAAGGTTCTGGGAAATGCCCCTGGGTCCTTGCACTTCATCGGAGAGGAGGACCCAGAGGAGAGTTTGGCATGCACATTAAAGGATGCTCTGGGGATTGGAGGGGAGGCACTGGGGGATGGGGAGGGAGGGGAGAGTGAAGGGGGGCGTAAGGGAGTCTAGAGGCTAGAGGATGGAGGAGACCGGTGTACCTGTTAAGTTTGCATGATCAGAAATAAAAAAAAGAAAAATCATGATATTTATAAAACCTAATTAAGTATAAATCCCTTGATGGGTCACTGAGGTACTATGGTAGTATAGACTTAGTAATTTTCATAGTTCTGCAAACCACAATAGAGAATTCCCAGACATTTTTGTTTCTCTCTGTATCTTATATCCCTTCCTTGAGGTTTACAAACACAAAATTACAGTACTTCAATTTTCCTGTCCTCCTGGCAGATGCATAATGGTTCAAGAGAACATAAGTTCAACAGAACATAAGACAAGGCCTGCCAAAGAAATGGCAGTTGCCTAATTGGCTCAAATGAACATTAATAGCTGAGAATAATTTAAAAACCAATGAACTCAGACTTCTTATCAGACAAACTGTATAAATTAAAATTGTTTAAAGAGAACCCAGGCACATTAAAAAAGAGCCTCCAATTTGAAAAGGAAAAGAAAGAGCAATGCCCAAAGTGTACCAATCAGGGAGAGCTCAGCAGGAGTCAAACATATAGCTTTATTCAATACACTCATTTCTCTGCATCACTGAACAGTGGTGCAAAGTAGTTGATGCTAACCAAAGTAGAAAGGCAAGGGAAAAGTCTCTGTAATAAAAACAAATCCAATAGCAATATGGGACCATTCTTTATATCTTCTTCATTCAGATTTTACCTGCTATGAATAGCTGAAATGAAAAAGATTTTCTTTTTCAGTTTTTCTTTTATTTTGGATTGGTTCACCTAAATTGCAATTGGCATTTTGGGGCAAAAACTTGGCCTTTGACAGCCTTAACAAGCCAGGTTAAGGTATATATTGAAACATGCCAATTAAAGAGATGGTGAAAAGTAAAGAGGAAATGTATTCATTTAAAAGAGGAACAGAAAAAAGGTTTCAGTGACCTCCAAGTTCATCTTCCCAGATTAGTTTTTAAATGTGACATAAAGTAATTCAAATCACATGGTATGAAAGTATGATTAAATATTTATTAGAAAGAACTTCAGAAGGACATCTTGTTCACTATTGTCTACCAGTGTTTAGCTTTATTTATCTATAAAACCTCCCAGAACTCACTGGAGCATTTTCAACCATATGATAAAAACAGGCCAACATCCAATGCAAGGGGCTGATTCATGATCAATTTAAATGAAAAATCTTGGATTGTTTTCAATGTTGATAAAAATTCAATAAAAATACTCTTAATTTACCCAATCTTTCTCTCCTTTCTCTCTTGTTGGATTTGAAAAGTTTAATTTCCTAAATCAGTTTCAATAGGTAGAATCATGAAATTAACAGAACCCTTGCCCTTCATTGAACAATTTTCAAGTTTAATTTGAACACTGATAAACATTTGTTGTAACATACTCACACATATCTCTTCTATAGTAAAAATGATTATGATCTTTCTCAAAAGTACAAGTGGTTAACTACTTAAATTTGTCTTTCAACATTATTGCCCTAAATAAACTTTAATGTTAAGAGACATTTCATGCTGTAATATATATTCTGTAGCTTCTTATAAAACATTGAAAATATTTTAAAGTGTTTTATATACAAAGCTAAAAAGGAAAAGACCCAATGTAGAATTAACAAATAAGCCAGAAAAGCAGAGCACTAAATATAAAACATATTTATTTAATATGTTTTCTATTTTCTTTTTCCACTGAGAAGTGAAAACTATTATCTTGTATAGTGCTCATAAATTTTGAGCATGTAAAAGAACCACACATTTTTTTCTGATTTATGCAGTGGTCTGCTGGGGAGCCAGTTATATGATAGGAGTTATTGAGTCATTAATAGTAACTGAAATGCTAAAGCTTTTGATTCAGCCTTTTGTTTTTACTTAAATAAAACTCAGTAAAGTGCTATGGAAATAAAAATACAGTTTCTCAAATCAGAAGAATCAACATTAAAATTTTGGAACAAGGTTTTCCAAAACTTGATTGATACCCACTGTTTCAGTTGTAAAAAATTGCTGTCTAAGTTGCTTTGCTTGTTTCTCAACTCTTGCATCTCATTCAGCATTCTATGAAAATCATTAGGATACATTCTGATAGTCTTTCTTTTTACTGATGATATCTAAAATATAAGGAGAGTACAATCAGGTTGGTTAAAATTTTCACAAGCCATCAGCTCTACATTAGGAACACTAACGGAAAGAGAAAGCATGAATCTAAGACAGTAGACTAAATTCTACAAATATGCATTTATAGTACCTTACAAAAGGCCATTAAAAGGATAGTTATGTATACATTATTGTTTTAATTTCATTAGCTGTTGCTGGAACACAATACTGAAACAAGCTACTCATAGGAGAGAGGGTTTAATTCCCACCTACAATGGCAGGTATTGTCCATCACTACAAGGAAGTTACAACCACAGGATCTTGAAACAGCTAGTCACATCACACCCACAAAAACTGAGAACAATAAATTGATACATGCATGATTGTTTGCTTCCTTGCTTCCCAAGGCTCAGCTACTTTCTCCATGTTAAGGCCATCCTAGACCGCCTACCCAGGAAATTATACCACATACTGTGGGCTGGATTTTTCACATCAATTAGGCAATCAAAACATTCCCTTACAGACATACTCAGAGGTTGTTCTTAATCTGGAGGATAACTTCCAAGTGCCCTTGACACTATGTCCTAAGTGTCAGATTGACACCAATACTATCTCAATTATTATCTCACTCACTATCATGATAGCTTCTAGAAAATTAGAAATATAGTTTTTGGCTTTCCTTCTTCTGATTCCAAGAATAACATCTTATGCAATGAAGATCTGCAATAGACTTACCATATATTTATGAGTTAAACTTAACATTTGAAAACTATACAATTGTAGTGGCAAGTATTCATATTCATAACTATCTGGAGACTGAGACAGAGGATAAAAAATTTGAGGCCATCCTAGTCTACATAATGAGTCTATCTTCAAAACACAGTTTATGATTATAAATGACTTCCTATCCCTAAAAATATGACAATATCTTCCAGGG